>JBAMAX010001905.1:0-105892 GCA_037043745.1 Chymomyza amoena | reverse complement strand
TTACACCATGTCTACCTATAAAATTTTGCGATCTATTTGAACATTTTTGGAGCTACACACTTTTATTTAGAACGATTGAGAATATAAATATGAACAATAAAAAGATTTAGATACTCTGAATTACAGGAACATTTTATAGAGACTTCAGTCCCCGTAAGAGATAAGTAAAAATTTGGCGATGGGATCAAATAATCATAGCTTTTTTTCAAAACGGATTCATACTAAATAAAAATAAAACGATGGGATTAAATGAACATGATTCATACTCTGGGAATAATACGTAATTGGCTTCGAGTACAGAGTATTCTATTGTCAAAATTTGTTGATAGGATGAATTGATCATCTATTTTATTCAAAGCGCAGCAAAATTCGATTTATACTCTAAGAAATTTCCCAAATTTTGGCAAAAGTTGCTCTTATAGTAGAAGTGTGTTATGGAAATGAGATGTTAAGAGTAGTAGGAGGCGTATAGTTTATGCCTACCGCCTCGATGTTTGTCTGAACGCCTAGAACTGAAAGACCTTAAAAGCTAGAAATGCCAAATTTTGGCAAGAGTTGCTTATATAGTTGCAGTATGCTATGGACATGAGATGTTAAGAGTAATAGATGTGGCAGTATATAGATTGTTCAAACCTATGGCCTTAAAGTTTGTCTGACCGCTTAAAACTGAAAGACCAAAGGAGCTGGAAATACCAAATTTTGGCAAAAGTTCCTCTTATAGTAGCAGTGTGTTATAGATATGAGATGTTTCCCGTTGTTTCTCCCGTTCGCGTGGTATACCCCCATCCCATTTTCATTCGCTGTATAAACCACAAAAATATCTCACGATCTAATATACGCTCTGGAAATAAAACGATGGGAACAAATGATTATCATGTTTTTAAGGGTGTAAAACGATTCATACTCTGGAATTATACAATTTGGTGAGTACATCTAGGAGAAATTTTTTAATGATCAAATGATAATCTCTATGAAGTCTATTATCATGAGTTTCACAATTATAAATGTAAATAACAGATGAGAGTTGGCATCTTTAGTTTATTGCGAAATCTTTATTTGAGTAGAAGGACGATCAAGTCGATCATTACAGCCTTTTTAATTCAAAGCGCATCAAAATTAGACCCATTATCTGGGAATAATACGTAATTAGGTTACGAGAGACGCAAAATAGAAATTTGTTGATGGAATTAGTTGATCACCTTTTTTATTCAAATTTGGCCTCGAGTTACAGAGTATTCTATAGTCGTCCTGTCCCGACTGTACTCAATCTATTTGTTCTTTCTTTGAATTTTTTTTTTTGGTTGCGTTGGCGTTGCAGGCGATTTAAAGATATCTGGGTTATACTCGTTTTATATATTTATACATACAGTATATAGTATGCTTACCTTTATTTATAAGTAAATCAACATATGCAGAGAGTGTGTTCCATTGTGTGAATATTTCATGCGAAATTCTTCGCATGCAATTGGTATATAAAAAAAAAACAGCCGCACCTTTGTTTTTGGCCCTTGGGCAGTCTTTGTTGATTTGATTTAAGCCAAAAACAAGCAAGGTAAACAGCCCCAACTGTTTCAGGTATTATGTGATTGATAAAGCTGTTAAAACCATATTTTATTGAAAGGCGTGGCAACACTCTAAATGAATTATTTATTTACTTATGTAAGCTCATCTGGGGGTCGCAAAAGAGAAGATGTTGCACCAAAAAAGTATGTATTGTATTAAGTTATCTTAGAATCGGCGTTTTTGGAAATCCCTGGACAAGAATATGGAAAAATTTCCATCAATCGCGAGGTAAGCTTCTCAGATTATGAAAGAAGGCAGAGCTTTTCACATTATTGAAAACTTTGTTTATCTTGGAACCAACGTCACTTAGCTGAAGTAAAGGATCACTCTTGCCGTTCGTTAATATTCTATAAGAATTCTGTACTGAAAAATTTTAGAATACAATTTTAAAAAGGTATGAAATGCAATATACCTTGCATACAAGTCCGATTCGAACAAAAAATTCTATAAAACATAATAAAACTGCCATCTATGTATGTACAATATCTTTAATATCTTTAAAAACAAACGAAACACATTGCAAAAAATTATTTTTTGACTGATTGGTCCTATGGGAGCTATATGATATAGTCTGCCGATTTTTATCATATTGGGTACAGTGCTTGGGTACTCTAAAAAGCATCTAAGTTCCAAATCTATTAAAGAACAAACGAATTATGTTCAAAAAACGGTTTTTTGCCCGATCTGCCCTATTGGAGATATATAATATAGTAAAAAAATATATAACATAACATAGTTAAAAATTGTTCATAAAATTTTTTACAGTGCTTAAGTATTAGGAAAAAGTGAAATTGTTGTCAATTTTTCAACATTTTGTCAATTAAAAAAAAGGAAAACAAAATTTTAAAAGCGCTAGAGCTCTCTGACGGTGCTCAAAATTAAAAATAAATGTCAAAAATGGATTCCTCGACCCCAAAAACCCCTAAATACACAATTGGCTAAAGAAAAAATAACGCATTTTTTTGGCCATTTCAATGCAATGTCTAAGTCGATTTTGGAATATTTTAAAATAAAACTTATTTTGAAAAAGTGTCAGGCTCGAAATTCGCTTTAGACCCATAGTTCCTTGGGAAAAGTTGCTTAGAATGACCCAAAGAATCAAAATCGCCGTGAGCACCTAAACCGAAAAATTGGCCCACCCTAACGTACATCTGAGAATCTGGTTAAAAGTAAGGCAAATTTTTTACAGCGGAAATATTTGTGCGGTGCCCGAACAACCAAAAAGCTCTCTTCGAGAATCGCGCACCAATGAAATTCGCATTTTTGATGAAATTGGGGTTTCCGAACAGTAGACGGAAATCTCGGATTTATTTTTTTAGACTTTCGCTTTTTTTACTTGACGTCCTCCAATCCAAAAAATAGATTTTTCTTTTTGAAAAAATGTAATTTCTTAAAAATTCTGCATAAAATTCAAATAAATAATCTTCTGATAACCAAATTTATTTATTTGAAGTTAATATAAATAAAAATAAAAAGCTAAAACAAATACAAAGTATAAGATGAAGATTGTTAAAGTTTTTCAGCTGCTTATTTGCAGCTTGAAATTTTTGGAATTATTGTTCCAAGTTTGCATTCGAAGCAGAAAATTAATTGGCCAGCTGCAGCCATCAAATTTTCATGGCCCAAATATTTTGTTTCATACCAATGCATTGATCTTTTATTCTGTTAAGTATTACCTGCTTTTCTTATTAATTAATTTTCATTTCCCTTTGGTTATCATCCATACGGTGGGGATTTTTACCTTTTTGCTGACTTAACAATTAATCAAGTTTAATTACGATGAGCGTTAAGTCGAGCTGAGAGTATTTTGCCGATATGGCAACATTGGCCGCATTAATCACGGAAATATGCTTACATTTTTCATGGCCGCTAAGCTGCATAATATTAGAATTTCTTTGGGTGTTTGTATTATATTATATACATGAAATATTCCGACGAAAAGATCGAGGTGCTTTTAGATAAGACAGGCATTAACAAAAACGACTTCTCACGTAGACACTGTTTGGGTCATTTACATTTTTTCACAGCTTCGAATATGTATTAGGTGAACAAAAATTAAAGCTTTACTATGTACTAAAGTAGTATGGGAAAGGCATAAAATTTTCGAGAACAAAATCAAATAATACTTAAAAAGGACTTGTGCTGAAAAAAATACTTAGTTAATCAAACTTTCGTGGAGCATTTGGGGCCTTTCTAAGTCTAAAGCCGATTTTTCGTAATTGGGGGATTTGGGGAGATTTGGGGGACCCTATGGCAATATGAGTGGGATATGGTTTTTAGAAATTGTTGCCAATAAAATTATCTATCAAATTAAATTATGGTCGCCAGTTAGTACGTCTTTTCCATGATAGCTTTGTTACTATCGAGCATAGAGTCATGGGTTCTAGATCAAAATTTTTAGAAATAAAATTTGTCAAATATTATTTAATTCAGGTCGTAGGCCAATTGGTTTAATTGCAATAAACGCTGAATGTTCAAAAATGGAAATGGTTTTTAGTGTTTTGGGATCATTTCATTGCGCAGCTTTTCATCACGGTTGCCACTTGAATAATTTAAAAAAATTTTTGTAAGTTATCTATATTACTAAGGACTACCCAAAATGATTTTTCAAAAATGTAAAGTATTAATTAAATGTATATGGCAAAATTTTCAGAATTGTAATTATTTTTAAATAAAAATATTTTACTTTGGAATAAGAGATACAAAAATATCAGGTTAAAAAGAAATGCTTGTTTCTAGCTTTTCTCACCCAAAGAAACAATTTTTGCGGCATAAATACCATAATATTATAACAGGTAAATCAATGCCCGACGCCATTTAGAATTGCAAAAATTGTAAGCAAACAATCTTTTTAAAAAAATAAATAAAATTTACACTTTCGTTTAGAAAAGAATATAAAATGAGCAGTTAAATGGTATTTCTTAGCAATAGATTTTTTGGGACTACTATATTCTTCAAGCTAAGAATCAATACACTCCGAAAATTCGTAATGTATCTTCTTAAGAGTTTATTTTCACAAAAAAAAAATGGTGGAAAGTATTACTTTTCTTATTAATATTATTAATATTATATTTTTTTTTTAGTGTTTGTTATGAGCCTTAAAAAAAATGCAGATTTACTTATTTTTTGTAAACATTCCATAAAACCAAAAAAGATAATTCGGCTTTTCTCTATAGCCAATAAGTATATGTGCATAGCTTTTGCTTAAAAAACTATTAGATATTGGTTATTTCACAACTTAAAGTTATGTAAATTACATATCGAATTTACGTTTAATTTATAAACAAGTTTTAAGCTGCAGGGTCATTAAGTCAGCCGGAATTATAGAGTGGAAAAGTGAATTTTGGGCTCAATCCAGTACAAGGTCACCTTTTTACGTCTTCTTAATACACAAACTACGTTATGAGAGCAACAATGTATTTCAATGGCAACTCTAAGATATTTTGAATCAGATTTTGGCCAGAGTTTGTCGTCGGCACACCCCATAAATGCAATATATTTTCACCCAAAAGTATGAATTTGGAGCTCCTGCTCCGCAGGCTCAAAGCCTTATCCCGTTTACGGCAGGTAGATCCATCGGATATGGGACCGAATCGTAGCTGATGTAATTTAATATATTCCTGTGTGTATACGTGGCCAGATACATCACACGTAGGATCCTTCACATAAAGGTGATATTAGACTATATTATGATGGTTTTTCGGCTACCGATTCTTATACCTTATATTCTTGTTAAATACCATCATTTAGTAACAATTAGAATTGATTCAGACCTTGTATTTTTGAAAGTCATTATGCAAATGGTATTCAACTGCCGGATGGCCCATTTAGATCATAGATTTTTAGGAAATGCACCCTTGAATTTGTTTATTGAGTAAATTTTCCAGATTTTTTTAAAGATGATGTAATAACAAAAATTTTGACCACTAATTTTTGACTATTGTGATATCCTTATTGAAAAATAATTGTGCTTTTTTAATTATCATATTGGTTAACAACTCTTGAAACTTTTTTAGCAACACTATAGACCTAGGGGAACTCGTATAGCAAATAACTCTGTATGCACATATAGTTAATTGCCATGAAAAATACAGATTTAATTCTGGACTTAACTTAATTGGGAAAAACAAAGAAGATTTTATGAAAAATGGACACAAATGGTTTTTCCAAAATCTGCATACTTTAATTTAACGTTCCGCAGCTCATAAGTGAGATACATAAAAAAAAAGTATGCACAAAAAATAATTTCTATATAAAAACTTTAAAAGTATCAGAAATAATTCTATAAGAAAGTTTTACTTTAATTAAATACAAAAAAATTTTAAATAATTAAATTAGTTTGAGCTTTTACATCTTGTTTTCGTTTTTTGTTTCTTTTTATTGAAAGCTTTAAAAAAAATAATAGAAAAAATGTATTTAATCAATATTTCAGGCCATTTTCCTTATAAAATTAAACGAAATAACACAGCTCACATTCAAAGCGTTTTGTGAATTTTTCTTTTAGTATGATTTTCGGTTATTTATTTAGATTAGAATTTTATGGTTACTATAACGTTATAGATGAAATGACAAAAAAAAAACATTAGAATGTACGTGTTGACCTATTTTTAATGAAAATTTATATAAATGTTACTCCTATAAAGACTCATTAGGGCATATAAATAAATGCACTTCTTTGAATCATGTTTTATATTCTCAAATTAAGAATTTCTGTCTAAGAAATCATTCAAACATTCTTAAATAAAGAAAAGAATTTGTGACAACAAAAAAACAGTTTTAAAATAAGAATTTTAGTTTCTATAAAAAAATATCCAATATTCTCTTTTTAAGCGGATAACACTTCGGAAATCGAGATGAATGGAATACATTTTAAGGTTTTTTACTTTTATATTTAAATTTCATATATTATGTCTAAGAGTATGCTTGTATGTACATATATAAAAAAATAAAAAATTTCACTTACCTGCGTACGTCTTTCTTTAAATATGTTCCTTTAATATATTCAATTTTTGGATTTAATTATAATTTCCGCAAAAACTTTAGCATATAACGCCAAATAAAATAACCGCGCTGATTACATCCACATAAAAATAATGACCTAAAAATAAAAAAAAAATATTATTAAAATAAAATAAGCAAATTTTGACACACATACACCTGCACTTATTACCAACGAGTATAAAAATAGATAAAGTAGAAACAACAGACATTAAAAAAATTTTTCAGCGAGTGTTGAGCATTTATAAAATTTGTTTGGATTTTACATTCATACTCGTTGCACGCATGCAAAACTACATCTGCTTAAATGACCCGAGCAAATTTTATAAATGCTCAACAGCGGAACCAACGAGTAAACGCATAACGGTTGTTGTTTCTACTCTTTCTACTTTTATACTCGTTGTTATTACTCTCACTACGCGTAAAAAAAAATAATTGCATACAATAAATCTGCGTGCGTCGCTGAAGAAAAAATAACATACAGATCGCAAAAGAATCAAATGAAACACACACATGCATTTATTTTTTACATCATATAAACGCAATAAATAAAAACTTAACTTAATGAATAAACACTTACATCATAATGCGCACCTTTTTGCATTCGACAAAATGAACATACGATCGAAAATAAAACAATAGACAATAAAAATTTCCTTGCACATAACAAAAACAAAAAAAAAAACGTTTTGGCTTACATCTTCGTTGCATTGCGAAGAGAGCAATCTGCGCTTACAATCGCACACGCACTTCTTGCTCATAGCACAAAAAAAAAACAAAAAAATATACATATACATATGTATACATATTTAGAAAATAACACAAAACGAATTATTTACCGCATATAAACGCAAAAAATATTCATACATACAAATGAAAGCAAAATAGGCTTAATTACATCACAACACGCACTTTTTGGCATCAGCGCAGCATATCCGACAAAAAGAAAATACGATCGAAAATTAAGCAAAAGCAGCAATAACTTCCTTCCACTCACTGCACATAAAAAAAACAACAACAAAAAACTAACTTTTCGCATTGCGTTTGCACAATAGAAAAATGCGATCAAAAAGCAATCGAAGAGAGCGCTGTTAGCTCACACTCACACATACACTTCTCACTCATAACACATGAAAAAAAAAACAAAATAAAATATATAAAGGAATTAAAGGAATTTGCAAACGTTACAACGCGCAACTTTTTACACACGCGAGCTATGTAGTATGTATGTATAGCAATTGAAACAAAAGATCAAAAGGGAACCAAAGAAAGAAATCTTTGTCCATTGCACACAAAACAAAAAAAAACAACTAAGTTCAACAAGTGGCATAATTATCATGCGCATCTTTTCACACGCGCGCACTAGTATTCGCAATTTCGATCGGCTTTCCTTTTTCGCACTTTCCATAGCCAATTTCCAAGCGCAGTTTACAAAGTTGATTTATGTAATTAACTAGTTAAACTTGCACTTTATAACTTTTGCAAATTGTTGGCAATAAGTCAACTAACTGCTTGCACACATTTTAACAATTTTTGGCGATGCGTAAAGTTATTAATTTTTAATAATAACGCAGCGCGTGACCGCCTCAGTCGAGTATTTTACTTCTTTTGACTCTCTTTCTTTTACATTATTTTCGCTCTCTTTTATTTTTAAGAGCGTAGTGAACTAACCGCTAAGGAGCTCACTCTACACTTATTGGAGAAAAATAGTTTAAAAAGAAAATCAAAGCTAATAGTAAAATTTACTTTGAATTGTTTTAGGTTAAGTACAAATGCAAAAAAATATTATAAAGCCAGCGCGAGCTAAATTTTGTACAATATATGTGTATTGTTGTTATGTTTATTTTAATCAGTATTTAAAAAGTATAATTATAAATAATAATATTTATTATTATTAGTATTATTCATTGCTATTGTTTGTATATATGTATGTGTGTATATCAATGTATATAAATATGGAACAAGAAAGTAAGAAATAATGTGACAGTTGGTAAAAAAACAGCTCGTTGTGATCTATTTGGTTCAAGATCTATCTCTATGATTTTAGAGATATTCACATTTATATTTTTAGAAGCAGACGTCCTGCCCAAGTGCTGATGAGCTTCGGTTGAAGTGCTCAGATCTTAATATTATATTTCTAAAATAAACACTTTTATAGTTTCAAAGTCAACACAGCACCAAAGCGCCAACGGATGAAACTGGCAACAACACAATCCACAATGTACAGCGGTAAGCCGCTTAGCCAATGCAAGAACCTTTGCATGCTTGCAAAAGCTGAATGTTGTGAATTTCAAAATGTGGATATTAAGTGGACAATAAATTAGAGCTCAAGGTTGTTTTACTTTATTTTTTAGCAACTAAATATAATTAAATATTTTATTCAGTATTCATCAATTACAATATGATAAAATGGTGCATAATAAAAAAAATGCTAGATTAGTGGCAATACCCTGTACCTTCAATAGCTCAGAAAACAATTTTTTCTGCATATTCCTTCTAAGAACTTTCCAATTGGAATTAATTTTGTTTTTGTTAAATTTCGATATTTATACCTAAAAGTAGACGAAAATTTTTAACGATTGTGATGAAACTCGAAAGTTACGTCAAAAAAGCTATTTATAAGGGGTAAGTGTCAAGTTCATATTTTAACGGGTGTGGCGAGAGAACACGCTAAATCGATTGCAAGGGGATGGAAGGTCCGCATCGATAAAATTTGGATGTGGAATTGTTCATTAGAGCCACATGAATCAGCTTACCAAAAACTGTGATTCGAAGTCACTTTTAACCACAATTAGGTAGAGTTTTGACAACTATTTGTATTGCCGTAGTTTGTATATTTTTGACTATAGCTCTTCCAATATTTGTCCAATTTTATTAATTTTTGACACACATGGGTGAAACCTTAAGGCATCACTATTAAATTTCAGATGAAAATGATTAAACGGTGTGCCCAAAAACTGAGAAATTCTACTGGGAGGGAACGGGTAAAGATATTAACATGATGCTTTGGTATAAAGGACTTGGGGTCTGCCGCGCCTCCTTCTGCCCGTTACATACACTGCACAAATCTTGTATACCCTTAGGTACTTTTTAGTACAGGGTATACAAATTATTACAAGCCATATTTAAGGTATTATACATAGTCGATAAATTTGAATTTAATTAATTTATGCTCTTCCTCTTGAGACAGGCTTCACTGTAGATTAACGGACGATATTTCAGCAGAAAGGACTAGCTGCTGTACCCGACAAATTTTGGGGTATCCTAAAAATTGTAGTATAAATACCCTTATACATACGGAAAAAATAGACGATTCCCAATGAGATTCGAAGCTTTGATTGGAATTGAATGGATTGAAATAAATAAATAGCATAAAGATAAGGGACTACAGGGATAACTTTCAAGTCCATAAAGCAATAGAGAGCTAAAGTCGATACTTAGCTAAGGCTAATGAACTTAAGCTAAATATAATTTTTTTTTACTAGATGATTTCTACTAAAGAATTTGTACACAGCAGAGTTTGTATAATTGTTGAGTTAGTTACGAGGTCTTCTACGTCACGAAATCAGAGAAATATTTTTGGGAGCCTTTTTGGTACCCTACATAGTTCATCAAACTATTTAAATCTGCTGACGTCACATGAATAAAAATTGCCGAATTTTGGCTTGTCTCATCTGAAAAATAATCAGCTGTCTTTATTGTGACCATCCCTAGTTGACAGATAATAAGTACTCTATATACCTAAACCCCCAAAAAAAAATGCTTTATCTGGGACACACTGTCTATTCCCGATGGAATTATGTTAAATTTTTTACTTCGTTGCGATTCGGGTTGCTGCGTACTAGGCTCCTGAAAGAAAGTATTTTTAAAGCCTGCAAAGTAAAGCCAACGCATTAGAGCTAGTGAACAAAATTTATACGATCTACTATGAGTAAATGTGCATGATGTGGCTGAGGAGCTAGGATTTTCAAGCCCAAGTGTGGAACCTAATATATGAGGCAGTTGTTTGCCAGATTGAAGGGGAAAAATTAATTTTAATCTGTGTAGAAATAATTATTAAATTATGATTTGCCGAGCCTGAAAAAAATAATGCAGTGAATAAATGCAAAACAATTTTTTTCGATCAAAATAAGTATGAACTGAGTTACCAGATTACATCATGATAATTTGATACATTAGAAACGCATGAGGCTGTATGTAAGATTTTAATTGCTTTAAATTCGAGATTTGTAGTTTAATGGGAATGGAATTTCACAAAAATTTTCCAAACAAGGTATTGCATTTTTTTTAAACTAAAGAGTACAAGGTATGCCTCTAGCTCCTAAAATGTATGACATTATCAAGATGCCAACTGATGACTCAATTCAGATTCTTGTTTGGCAATTTTCCATGTATGGAAAAAATTGCATAAAGATAAGAAGTTTGGGAAATTTTAGGGAAATTCTGCAATAAGCTTCAAAATTTGAATTGTCCTAAAATGTTTCACATTGCATATCAAAATGGAATCTGGTAACCCAGCTCTGACGCTTTTTTACAAACTGCTTTAAAAACAACCATATTGACCTTAATTAATATATGACCGCAGGTAACCAATTAACCCATTCAATGATTTTAACTTAAAATACAATACTTTAAATATATGTTTCTGTTAACTAGTGTCTTTCGAACACCAAATAAAATATATAAAAAATTACAGCATACGAAATATTTTCGAAAATCTTAATATCGATTATGCACTCATATAATTTAATTTTTTCAAAATCTTGAAATGTTATCTGACGTGGGGCTAACAAATGGCATTTCCGAGATTCCAATATCGCATCGCTCACATGTCATATTCGCTTGATTTGGCAAAATGCTTAACAACAACAACAACAAAAACAACAAACATAAGAATAACAACAGATGGTTGGCGTTCGATCTATAGGAAAAGGTAAACGGGTTTATTGTTGTTGAGGCCAGTGAATGGCGCTCACACACACACCTAAAGGAAGCACACTTCAGTAGCAGAGAGATGCGGAGCGAGACAGAGAGAGAGCATGAGCAAGGTGATGTGTAAGTGTATGAGTGGGTGTTGCATGTAACAGTGACTATGACCTCAAACCACCCACAAAAATTTGCTGCCAGCAGCAGCAGCAGCAGTAGCAAACTCTTTAATCTGTTTATATTTTTCGCTGACTGCTGACGTCACAGGCCTGCTTAACCACAACATGCATGCAACATGGGCCGAAATGTCGTTGTGGTCTGGGCTGTTGATGTGCCCACAAAAGGTGCGCTTACAATTTTCTCCACTTTCTACAAGAAAAATGTGAGAAATCAAAAAAGATGCGCCCGCGCATGTCTACAATACGACGAGTGTACTACTACGTATATACAAAAGTATCTATGTGAACAGTCAAGTCTTCTGCTTTTTATTTCTCAAAGCATTTGTATGCTTGCAGCTTGCCATAAAGTTCAATGGAAAGCGCAACTTGATGACTTGCTACTTGTGGCATATACCTAATGAAAATAGACCGCAGTCTAATGATAAAATCAATCAAATAAATTGCTGATAAGCTTACACAAAGGCAGCGCTTTGAAGCTGCAGCTTCTCCGTCGTCTGGGTCTCATCTTTAAAACTATAAAGATAGATGAATAATAAAGGCACAGCTGGCTGCAAAACTTGGCAAAATGCGGGCACGCTGCGCAGTCGCAGCGCAGTCGGCGTTACTGTCGGAATTCAATTGATGTAAAGTGGAAGAGCGTAGAGCGTCCCCCCCGCCGCTGCCTACTCCAAAAAACCAACTTGCCGTAAGGTTGACGCATTTCTTAAATGGATTCATTCGAAATGTTTGTTTACAATTTACAACAAAAGTTAGCGGCTTCCCAGCGAGAGAGAGAGCGAACGAGCTCCAAAACGCTGAGAGCAGCTCTCCACCAGACGGCACTCGTAACTCTCATCATGATCATGTATAGTACTTCGGCTTCGTATCGTTGATTGCTTATTTTGATTAGCTCTTTGAATGTGTGTGTGTGCGTATCTGTGTTTAGTTTTGTGGGGGGATGACATCACCGCATGTCAGAAACTTTGCATCGGTTCTCTCTCCAGCGCTCTCGAGCACTTTGAGTTCGTGAGCACCTTTGCAAAATGTATCGCAACGAGCAAGCAGCAGACCACATTGTAAGATACTTTGCGTGCATTTGTATGTGTGTCTCATTTGTCCATAAGGCACAGTGGTTCGATAGCATAAGTTTTTGAGTTCAAAAATTGGTAAGGGCCCAAAGCGTTAAAAATCCAGTATTATACTGAGGTGCCACAGAAAACCTTTTCTTGTCAATTTCTTTGCAATTCCAATAGTTGGTGCCACAGACCTGATTCGTAAAGGTTTTAAAATCTTTGACAAAATTGCATGATGATTTGATTAAATTCATCAATAAAAACTTATTTATCAAAAGAAAGTATTATTTATTATTAATTTATTTTATAATTTCTGTCTTTTCCTATATCTTTAAAAACTCTTCTATTGGGCCGTACAAATAATAAAACCTTATTTAAATTTTTTATGTACAAATGTTAAGCAAAATGATACAAAATATGCTAAAAATTATCGCTTTTTTCAGGCCCGGAGTTAGAAATTTGGCGCCCGTAGGCAGTTGCAAAATTTTCCACCCCCAATTTTTGAATAAAATCATCTCATTGGCGAACGATGCTTCGATATCTTTATCGTAGAAATTGATTAACTCCGTTGATTTTTCACGAATTTGTTTTTCACAGCCTATATGGTAAATCCGGGCCTGGCTTTATTGGATCTCTGTTAATTAATATTTATATAAATAAGTAGATGTCCTAAAATAATTTTTGGAAAGTCAGTAAACACTATTCTTGCAAAAATCGTCGAAGCATTCGGATAAGATTTCGGTGTTTTCTAAAGATGTGTTTTCAAACCGTTGCCAAAATCTTTAAAGATCTCTGGTGCTCCCACTGGTAGTGTTTGATACACTTCTATGTATTTTTTTTGTAACCAAATTTTTTATAAATACTACGATAAAAAATTTGTAGCAATAGTGCCCAAAAACTAGTAGTAATTTTTCGATTTAAATTACGCTGGTAAATATTATCCCTCAATATTTTTTTAAGTTGGTATAACTGTTACTGACTTCCATGCCAAATTATATGTCAAAATATTCATTAGTGGTTGAGTTACACTTGTTTTTGGGAAACATAAAAAATGAATTTGGCGATTTTTACAATGCCTGAAATTATTCAACAAAGAAAATTTTGTTTCCTGAATGGAATAAACACTGCAGAAACGTTAGAAATATTGAAGAAGGCTTACGGGGACCGATCTCAACCAAAATCAACAATTTATGATTGGTATAAATTGTTCGAAAAAGGAAGAGAACGCATTAAAGACGAAGAGCGCCCATCGACCTCAACTGACGATGCTCACATCCAAAAAGTAAAAGAATTAGTGCTTGAAACCGCCGATTAACTATAAGAGACATTGCTGATGAAATTGGCGTATCAAAAGGATCAATTAATACCATTTTGAAAGATGTTTTGGGCCTCAAACGTGTCAAGTCTCGATTGGTACCAAAAATGCTTAATTTTCTCGAAAATCAGCACTGATTCTTCGTGACATTTTCCTCAAAATCACAATCAATATCGTTCCGCAACCACCTTATTCACCTGATTTGGCTCCGTGTGACTTCTGGCTATTTCCAAAACTCAAAAGACCACTCCGAGAAAACCGTTTTGAGTCGATTAAACGATTATAGACATTCAACGTGAATCGGCACGCGCTCTGAAGGCTTTAAGGGAAGAAGACTTTTTGGCAAGCTTCGAGGACTGGAAAAAGCGGTGGCATAAGTGTATTATATCGGGAGGGGACTATTTTGAAGGGGACAAAATTAATTTGGATGAAAAAATAAAGATTTTTCGATTTATAAAAAGAATTCCTACTAGTTTAGTACCAGTAGTATATAAAAACTGGCTTAAATCCAGAGCATAAAGGAGGTTTAAGTAAAATTAAGTTCTAAGGAAATATGTTAAATAATTTACTTATGATCGGCTTAAGTGAACTCTTAACAAAGACTAAAATTATGTTTATATAATAAAAATATTTTTATAAAATAAGGTCATCAAGTAAATATTATTTATGAAATAAGTTGATTTCTGTAAAATAATTCTACAATCTAACAAATATTTTTATTGTTAGCACTAAAGATTATTAGACCATAGTAATAATCTAGCCATAAAAGATTTCTTGTCCTTGATTTTTCAAACAAATTTTAATTGAGAATTTTCGTCTTTTTTTACTACTAGTTATACCCTGTACCGTATGGTCCAAGGGTATATTAAGTTTGTGCAAGCCGAAAATGTATGTAACATATAGAAGGAGACGTCGGAGACACCCCAAAGTTACCTAAAATATGATCAGGGTGAATAGAGAAGTCGATATACCCATGTCCGTCTGTCCGTCCGTGTGAACGCCTAGATCTCAGAGATGGTAAGAGCTAGAGTTACCAAACTTTCACATTAGATCCCATATTATTCCATAGGAGGCAAGTTTATTTTATTTTTTTGATATCGGGGATAAATTATATAGCTCCCATGGGGGTGTTTGAGACGACCTCGAAAAAAAAAGCGTTTTAGATGAATAATTCGTTTGTTTATGAAGATATCGTAACGAAATTTGGCAATCGAAAGTTTTTTATAGTTCCCAATCACTGTACCAAATTTGATCAAAATCGGTTGACTATATCATATAGCTCCCATAGGACCGATCGGCCAAAATAACTTTTTTAAAGAAAAATTCGCTATATTTCGTTTTTTAATAAAGATATCCTAACCAGATTTGGCCTTTGGAAATTTTTTAGACCACTTAAACAATGTGCCAAGTTTGAACAAAATCGGTTGACTATATCATATAGCTCCCATAGGTCCGATCTTCCAAAAAATCGATTTTTTAAAAAAAATTTTTGTGTTTCGTTTGTTTGTTAAGATATTGGGACCAAATTTTACATTCGTGAGTATTTTATAGTTCCTAAGCACTGTACCAAATTTAATCCAAATCGTTTGACTAGATCATATAGCTCCCATAGGACCAATCGGTCCAAAAACACGTTTTTTATACAAAATTCGATGTGTTTTGTTTGTTTGTAAAGATATTTGAAATAAATTTGGCATTCATATCTTTTTTAAGGTATTTAAGCACTGTGTCAAATTTTATTGAAATCGGTTGACTATATCATATAGCTCCCATAGGAACGATCGGTCAAAAAAAAATTTTTGCTTAAAAATTCTTCTGTTTTTGGTTTTTTGTAAAGAAATCGGACTTTATTAGAAGCTAGTGGTACAGGGTATCCTAAAGTCGTCCGCGCCCGACTTTACGCCATTTTTTTAAGCATACATACTATACCTCGTAATGGCAGTTTAAAAATATTTATTGATATTAAATTATTACAAAGTCACATCTCTCTTTCTACAAATTGAACAATTCGTGAAAAACTGTTAAGAATCGTAGAATTGCAAATCCGAGTCTACTATTTTTATACCCTGTACCGTATGGTACTAAGGGTATATTAAGTTTGTGCAAGCCGAAAATGTATGTAACATATAGAAGGAGACGTCGGAGACATCCCAAAGTTACCTAAAATATGATCAGGGTGAATAGAGAAGTCGATATACCCATGTCCGTCTGTCCGTCTGTCCGTCCGTCCGTCCGTGCGTCCGTGTGAACGCCTAGATCTCAGAGATGGTAAGAGCTAGAGTTACCAAACTTTCACATTAGATCCCATATTATTCCATAGGAGGCAAGTTTATTTTATTTTTTTGATATCGGGGATAAATTATATAGCTCCCATAGGGGTGTTTGAGACGACCTCGACAAAAAAAAAGCGTTTTAGATGAATAATTCATTTGTTTATGAAGATATCGTAACGAAATTTGGTATTCGAAAGTTTTTTATAGTTCCCAATTACTGTACCAAATTTGATCGAAATCGGTTGACTATATCATATAGCATATATATTTCGTTTTTTAATAAAGATATCGTAACCAGATTTGGCGTTTGGAATTTTTTTAGACCACTTAAGCAATGTGCCAAATTTGAACAAAATCGGTTGACTATATCATATAGCTCCCATAGGTCCGATCTTCCAAAAATCGATTTTTTAACAAAATTTGTTGTGTTTCGTTTGTTTGTTAAGATATTGAGACGAAATTTGACATTCTTAAGTTTTTTATAATTCCTAAGCACTATACTAAATTTAATTCAAATCGGTTGACTAGTTCATATAGCTCCCATAGGACCAATCGGTCCAAAAACACGTTTTTTATACAAAATTCGATGTGTTTCGTTTTTTTGTAAAGATATTTGAACTAAATTCGGCATTCATATCTTTTTTAAGGTATTTAAGAACTGTGTCAAATTTTATTGAAATCGGTGGAGTATATCATATAGCTCCCATAGGACCGATCGGCCAAAATAACTTTTTTAAAGAAAAATTCGCTATATTTCGTTTTTTAATAAAGATATCGTAACCAGATTTGGCGTTTGGAAATTTTTTAGAGCACTTAAGCAATGTGCCAAATTTGATCGAAATCGGTTGACTATATCATATAGTTCCCATAGGGCCCATCTTCCAAAAAATCTATTTTTGTTCAAAATTTGTTGTGTTTCGTTTGTTTGTTAAGATATTGGGACCAAATTTGGTATTCGTAAGTTTTTAATAGTTCCCAAGCACTGTACCAAATTTGATCGAAATCGGTTGACTATATCATATAGCTCCCATAGGAACGATCGGCCAAAAAAAAATTTTTGCTTAAAAATTCTTCTGTTTTTGGTTTTTTGTGAAGAAATCGGACTTTATTACAAGCTAGTGGTACAGGGTATCCTAAAGTCGTCCGCGCCCGACTTTACGTCCGCCATTTTTTGCGTATAAAAGTTGTTATTGTTTAAATAATTTAATATAATTTACTTATTGTTTTTAGACAGATTGTAAATAAAAAATGTAAAAAAATAAAATCATATTCATTCTACTCCTTAACAATGACCACTGTCCCACGGTGCGTATGTGTAGGCGCAAAACCAACGCAAACACAGACGCAAACGACTTGAAGAGGTGCTTGCTTGTTTGTGTGTGTTTTTGTTAGTCTGTTGGCCAAGAGAGAGAGCGCACTTGAGAGAGACATAAGAGAGCGCCAAGCAAAGCGCACAAGCTTACGCCAACGCTGACTTTTCATTTTATTTTTATATACTCTTGCGAAGAGTATAATTATTTTGTTAGTGGCAAATGGTTTATACCTTATATCTCAGTCGTGGACCTTACGAAAATATAATATTTAATAGAGAAATGTATAACAACTGTCTGATCCAAAATATCCAATTAAAATTTAAATAAATAGCAAACATTTCTATTGATAAGGCAGAAATGGAGTGCACTGTTGACGTTTATCAGAAATAATTTAAAAATAAAATTATTTTCAAAATATAAAAATCTTTTACCATGTTTTCATCAGGAAATCAAGCACAGATCTGGATCTATTGTTCCGATTCCCTTTATTTAAAGCATGTTTTGAAAAGATATATTATATTTGTATATAGCTTATCCTAATAATATACATGAAAAATTGTTAAATTGTTACGTTTAGGTAAGATCAAATTTCAAAAACAAACTTTTTTTCGAATGTCCACATTTCAGGTAATTTTTAGTCCAAACTCATTATAATTTAGTATAAGCCATAGAGAATTTCATTAATTTCAATAAACAAAAATGGCGGACGTAAAGTCGGGCGCGGACGACTTTAGGATACCCTGTACCACTAGCTTGTAATAAAGTCCGATTTCTTCACAAAAAACCAAATACAGAAGAATTTTTAAGCAAACATTTTTTTTTTGACCGATCGTTCCTATGGGAGCTATATGATATAGTCAGCCGATTTCAATAAAATTTGACACAGTGCTTAAATACCTTAAAAAAGATCTGAATGCCAAATTTATTTCAAATATCTTTACAAACAAACAAAACACATCGAATTTTGTATAAAAAACATGTTTTTGGACCGATTGGTCCTATGGGAGCTATATGATCTAGTCAACCGATTTGGATTAAATTTAGCACAGTGCTTAGGAACTAGAAAAAACTCACGAATATCAAATTTGGTCCCAATATCTTAACAAACAAACGAAACACAACAAATTTTGTTAAAAAATAGATTTTTTGGAAGATCGGACCTATGGGAGCTATATGATATAGTCAACCGATTTTGTTCAAATTTGGCACATTGCTTAAATGGTCTAAAAAATTTCCAAACGCCAAATCTGGTTAGGATATCTTTATTAAACAACGAAATATAGCGAATTTTTCTTTAAAAAAGTTATTTTGGCCGATCGGTCCTATGGGAGCTATATGATATAGTCAACCGATTTCGATCAAATTTGGTACAGTGATTGGGAACTATAAAAAACTTTCGAATACCAAATTTCGTTACGATATCTTCATAAACAAATAAATTATTCATCTAAAACGCTTTTTTTTGTCGAGGTCGTCTCAAACACCCCCATGGGAGCTATATAATTTATCCCCGATATCAAAAAAATAAAATAAACTTGCCTCCTATGGAATAATATGGGATCTAATGTGAAAGTTTGGTAACTCTAGCTCTTACCATCTCTGAGATCTAGGCGTTCACACGGACGGACAGACGGACAGACGGACAGACGGACATGGGTATATCGACTTCTCTATTCACCCTGATCATATATTAGGTAACTTTGGGGTGTCTCCGACGTCTCCTTCTATATGTTACATACATTTTCGGCTTGCACAAACTTAATATACCCTTGGACCATACGGTACAGGGTATAAAAATATTTTTATTTAATTTCCCACCAAGGCGCTGGAGGACTGAAGTTCGGGGACGATGTTCTGCGTGCAGAGGCATACAAGACCGCCATTTTGAATGTCGCCGAAATAAAAATGTCCAATTATTGTACCATAAAAATCGCATTTAACAATCACAAAAGGAAGTTTGTTGTATGTCTTCTCATTATGCCACAAATAATTCCCAAACTTCGCCTTCTTTTCGGCTAAATTTAAAAGAACCTCCCCTTAAGGGTTTCATAACTACATGGCAGTAGGGTTTTATAAGGAAATTAAGTTGAAGGATGGCAAAAATATAATAATAATTTAAAATCACTTTTTGTTAATTATAATAAAGCTCCTTAAGGTATGGTTTTTAGTTTAGGGGATAGACACCGATTTATAGCCAATAACGACACGGGGCTTCATGATTTGTGAAAAAGCATATAAACCGATAACATTTGAAAACTTTTTGAAATCATTAGGAAACAACTATAAAAACTAAGTAAATGAAAATTCACAAGTTTTCTGACCGTAAGAAACTTTCTGTAGAATATAGATAAATATTTTTATATAGTACATATGAGCTCAGCAGAGTACTTTAATTGAGAACTTTGAAACAATATATGTAGCTGCTTTTTAGATTACGCTGGTACTTTAGACACGGGAACTGTAACAAAATGAATTCTAAAGTACCAGCGTAGTCTAAATAACAGTTATAATGTCTCACAGCTCTAACATAAAGTGCTGCGGTGAGCTCATATGGAAAATTCGCCAAAGTCATAGTAATTTCAGTCTCATCTTTCCTAGAAGGTTTTCGTTGTTAGTCAGTATATGTCAGCATAGCGCGGTCCAAAAGAGACTGTCCTGATGACGTAGAACAAGACAAAAGATAGTGCACTTTAAGGCGCCTACCCCTTTTCGATATCAAGTTGTATCTGTAACAGCCCTAGAAATGTTTCCCTTGCCGTCTTTGGTCTTTATTTACCTTATTTTTCCCACTACGCAAGAGTATACTAATTTTCGTGATGCCCCAAAAAGTTGCTCTTGCGCGTTTTTATTTGATTTAGCGTTCTGTTTATGGCTGCCATCGCCTTATGTGTGTCTGTGTGTGAGTGTCGTTGTCTCAGTGTGTGTCTGAGTGTGTACGTGTGTTGTCTCTGGGTCTCTTCTGGCTAGCGATGTCTCGCCGCGCTCAATCAGTCTTTTGGAATTCGCGAAACTATGCGGTCGCCATACGATGAATCCGCTGTGTACGCGGCTGCTGCGTCGGATAATAATCACGATTTAAATTATAAATATCAATACCATAATAATAATAATAATAATTACTATAAAAATTATAATGGTAATAGCAGCAATGGCCATACAGCCATACCGTATCACGCGCGGGAAAATTCGTTGCCATTTAGTTACGGTCAAATTGGTAAAACTTCGACGCCGCTGCGAAAAACGCCAACGCCAACAAAGGCGGATAGTTTTCTAGACTTTGATTTCGCCGCAGCTACCAACCACAACAACAACAACAATAATAGTGACAAAGCTGGCATGATAAAAACACAACCTCGTCTTACCAGCCCTTTGCTAGTGCGCAAAACGCTCTCCCCAACGCGTTCCACAACGGCTCCCAATACCAATACCATTGCCAATACTTACCACTACAACTATAATGGCAACAACAACAATCATAGCCATAGCTATAAGGCCACACCGCCGCGCGACGATTTCGAGCAACTTTTGCGGGAACGTCGCGAAAAGGTTTTCAGCGAGTATCGTGTGCCGCCAACGCCGCCGCAGCGTCAACATTATTCAACAACAATAACAACACCAACTGCTACTAATGGAGGCGGCTTTAATGGAGGCAGCTCAGCCGCCAAATCGAAATATAATTATGACTTTGAATTTAATTTGAACTTGAACGACATCGATGAGCTTGACAATGTGCCACGCCCAGTGGCAACAGCAGCAGCTCCATATCAATATCAGGCCACACGCGCGCACACCTTGGAGCGCAGCTCGCTGCCTACGTCACACTTGCAGCAGCGCTATCAAACACGCAACATAGATTTTGATATGCCGGATGGTGCAACGCGTGGCACTAATAAAACAACATCCACCTTTGTGGAACGTAATTATCACACAATTAACAGCAATGGTTACAACAATTACAACAGCAACAACAACACTGCGCTGTTTGACGAGCGACCTCCAATGGAAGTGACATACAAACGACAGCAGCAACAACTGCAGCAACAACAACAACAACAACAGCAGCCGCAGTTGGCCAACACCGCATATGGCCAGCAGCATGCAACATCTGTTTATGGCCAAAACAACATCCACATGGAGCAACAGCAACAAACTCACCAGACGCTCACGCGCAATCGCCGCGATCTGTCGCCCATTTATGCGACCACAAGCAAACAACTACAATTCCAACAACAACGCAGCGTTGGCCCAAATACCAATGGCGGGCATGCGGATTATCTGACGCCCAGTCCGAGCACCCCAAGCGTGGGGGGCCGACCCGAGACGCCCGCATTTCCTGTCACACCGCGTACACCATATGGCGCACAGCTGTCGCTCAATAGCCAGCACAATGCCGTACAGGAATCCATCTATCAGACGGCACAAAGACCACGTCTCAACTCTGCGCTCTCCAATGCACAGGAGCCACAAGAGGTGGCCGCACATTTGGTCAAATTTGCGCGTAACTCGGCCAAATATTGGTACAAGGCTACGCTCACGCGTGAGGATGCCATAGCGCTGCTGCTGCATGCTGCACCGGGCACGTTTGTGGTGCGCGATAGCACCACCTTTAAGAATGCCTACGGCTTGGTGCTGCGTGTGGCAACGCCGCCGCCGGGCAGCAGTGGCGAACAGCCGCAGGATTTGGTGCGTCATTTTCTAATCGAACCCACACAGCGCGGTGTGCGACTCAAAGGTTGCGCCAATGAGCCCGTCTTTACTTCGCTCTCGGCGCTGGTCTATGAGCATTCCATCAATCAGCTGGCATTGCCCTGTCTGCTGCGCATACCCGAATCAGATGTGTTGCCCGGTTCGGTGGCCACAACGCCGGCGCAGCAGCAACTTTTAATGCACGGCGCAGCAACCAATGTCTTATGGCTTTACTCCTGCGATACGGAGTCCTTAACGGGCAATGAGGCCATACGCAAAGCCATCAGACAGTTGTATGCACAACAGCCGGCGCCGGTGCCCACGGAGGTGCACTTTAAGGTGACACAGCAGGGCATTACCTTGACGGATAATACACGCAAGAAGTTCTTCCGCAAACATTATACGGCTGATGTCATCTCGCATTGTGCCATAGATCCGGAGAATCGCTTGTGGTCCGAGGATAAGCGCACAATTTTTGCTTTTGTGGCTAGACGTTCGCATAGCTCCAAGGATAATCAGTGTCATGTGTTCTGTGACCTGTCCATCAGTCAGCCGGCCACGGCCATTGTTTCATTTGCCAATCGTACGTTGCCCACGGAAAAGCAACGCAACTATGTGCTGTAAGAGAAGTGGACGGAGAACGGAGCAGTGGCGGCAACGGAGCAAGCAGCCAAAACGCATGCACATGCTAGCATGCCGGTGATTTAGGTAGGCAAGTCTCCTATTATATATTATAGTATAGTAGGGAGCGAGCTCTATATACATAGAGTATATGTAGAATGCTTTATGGCTGGGTGCGCCCCGGGCATGCATATTAACTTTGGTCTGGCTGAGAATGGGCAATGGGAAATGTTACATCAATTTCCAATGCCAACGGAAAACTATTAAAAATGTTTTCATTTCATTCTGCGCCCTAGCATCGTAATAACAATAATACGAACAGTTCTAAGCAGTTCGATACACTGAGAAAAATGTGGGATTTGCTTGATTAAATAATTTAAATCAAGGTTGATAAAACTGGGAGTGGAAGAAGTAGATTTGAAGCTCTCGAAATGACTAGAATGCAAAGTTTCAATAGTAGTTAGTATGATATATAGTTTAGGATTTAGTTTATCTGGAAGTTTCGAATTCGACTTGTGTCATAATATTCGTAATTAGGAATATTTGAATAGAATAATTGAAAATTTTGAACTGAAAATTGGAAAACTTGACTGCTTGAAGATTTTGCAAAGACATATATTGGAATTGGACATAATTGATAATTTAAATTTCTCTCAATTGAAGAAAAATTTGGGATTGCTTGATTAAACAATTTAAATCAAGGTTAAGTAAGATTGGAATGGAAGAACTAAATTTGGGGTTTTGAAATGACTAGGTTGCAAAAATTGAACAGTATTTAGGATGATATACTTAGGATTTAGTTTATCTAGAAGTTTCGTATTCGACTTGAGTCATAATATTCGTAATTAGGAATATTTGAATGGAATTGATCTGAACTAAAAAATGGAAAACTTGACTGCTTGAAAATTTCACAGAGACCCATATATTGGTATTGGACATACTTGATAATTTTAATTTCTCCAATAGGAGTCCACCTATAAATTGGAACACAAAATATTATTATGGAAAGATGGGGATTTTGTTTTGGTCTTCTAGTGGTTGCTCCATTACAATGTCCACCTATAAATTAGAACACAATAAAGTTCTTATAGAAAAGATAGGGTTAATTTAGGTATCGTGGTGGTTATCTATTATAACAAAGACTCTAAAATAAAATGCTAAATACCACATAATTATATACTATAGACCTTTTACAATATTAATTTCTATAAATCGATTTTGAAATTTTGATGAAATCTTACAAAAATTCGGTTAGGAATAAGGTGTTGAACGTTTTCGAAATTGCCTAGATTTTCCAGACCGAAATTATCGATGATTATTATTGAAATTTGAAAATTAAAGTCTTCGCCAATTCTTACGGGATTACATATTTCAGATAAGGGTATAGCTTTTGAGAAGGTGATGTGAAAAGCATTTATATAGATTAAGTTATGCCCAAAGTTCAAAGCTAAAATTTTCGAAAATAAAATCTTAATATTCTGTAAAAAAAAAAACTTAAAAATTCGAATTCGGGTTTGTGGTTGTATAAAGTTTTTAAAATTCAAAGTTTTTATAAAAAAAACAGGTATTATTAAAATTACCTACATTATGCATAAAGACTTTGGGTGGAGATGAAATCTTAGAACATAAAAAAATTATGCTAATCTATTTTTAATCATGCTTACATCAGAAGAATGCTTAATGCTCATGAATTGCTTCAAACCATAAATCTTATTAGATTATTAGCTTACTAGAAAATATTAGGGCTCACAGGTCTGGCTTCGTTTACATCGAGTTGTATTTCGAAATAAATCATTTCTTTTATGTCAAAGAATTATGGCAATATTTTCTTACATACAAGTTTTTGTTTAAATAAGAATAAAATTTAAACAAAATTAGTTACTTCGAGAATTTTTTTGTTCAACTTGTTGAGAGAGAAACACTTTTAACTTACAAAACTATATACCATAATGCAATGAATTTTATTGTATTTTCGACACACCTAGGCCTATGACAGGCCCGTTGTGATACCACTAGAATTAGTCCTCTCCTCTCTGTATCTTCTTTGAACCAACCTGACGATTTAATAAACGAATTAATCTTACTTATTCTGATTTCTGCGAATTCAGTACTAATCCCGAAAGGTTCGGAACCCGGTGTATTCAGTCTCCTCCTGCATCCACATAGGATGTGCTCCGCTGTTTCCTCCTCTTCTACCTCCTGACAGCTTCTACAGTAGTCAAAATCCGGCACGCCCACTCTATTGGCGTATCTACCAATAAGACAATGCCCTGTCAGAGCCCCATCGTGACTCTTACGTCTAGTCTGCTGACTTTTAAGAGTTGCTTAGTTCTATTCAAGTTCCATTGCGGCCAAGTTTTCCTTCTAATAAGAACGATATTTAAGAAAATCAAAAAAAGTCATCCAGTATCTACACATTTTTGTGAAATTTGATCCAATTTGATACGGAATTTCATATAGCTACCATACAAAAATTCAAGCCGCATTCTCTTTTTGAGGGAAAAACGCATAGCAGACTTGCTTTCTGCATAACCTTCTAATTCTCAGATCATGGTTTATCATTCTGTTATAAGGTTGACCAAACACATAGACAAAAAAAATAAAATTACGAATAGATGAGAAAAATTTCAGTCTGAGAACTCAAGTTGCTTTTTTTATCACAACGATCTTTTAGGCTGCTTCTGTTCGAATTTTATTCAAACAGTTCTTTTAATACCAGATTTTCGGAATACACCAAAATCATTTGATTTTTTTCAGTGTACATCTATTTATTTACTTTGGCTTTGTTTGCTCAATGGTTCCTATCTAAACATACTCACTGTTCCTATAGTCTGCATATCGGATATTACTTTTCGCAACGGAAGCTACGGCCATGAGTCATTTTTCGAGGCATATTGGCTATAAAAATTTTCATTAAAATTGATTTTCAGTTCTTTCATTTACGCTGCGCTAGGGTTACCAACTGGATTTAGACTTCCTGTGGGCGCAATAGCCATAAAAATGGGCAACTCTTCATATATATAAAAGCTCATATACATATGAGATATGCTCTGATTTTGTTTTCGTATAAATATTTTATTTATTTACCTTTTTTATTTGATTAATTTTCCACTCATGGTCATGTGTTAAGGTCGTTGATAAAGCTGTTAGGAACCGTCAGACTGTATAAATATTATCAAACTATGTACTTTAATACCTATGTGCCAAATTTTTGTTGTTTCTTACTCACTTTTACGATTTTTGTTATCAGCCGGTTCGGGCTGAGTATATATTTCCTTTATTTAGCTGAGCTAGCATATTGACCGAAGAAGTAACTGAAAGTCTAATTAATATTTCTAGAATTTAGAGCAATAGCTTATCAATTTATCTTTGAAAATTTTATAATAATATTGCTGGTTTTGGGGTCTTGTTGTCTGGTAAAATATCAATATGTCACAGTTATATCACAAAAACTCTAGAAATTGATTGAGCACTTGCTCATATAGTATTTTGGTAAGGCATACATCATTTATGATATTTCTAAAAGTTAATAATGACAAACAATTTCAGACCCGCTACGAAGTTAATTGTGGCGTAGAAAACTCATTAAAATAGTTTACAACTTTTGAAAGATAAAAACAAAAATAGTCGCCGTTTGTTAATAATAATATGTAGATAATGGAATTTATTGTAATAATATTTGTAGTTTATGTAGCATTTAAGACCATGTAGAGTAGTCTTTGCACAGCTGTTTTGACTTACTAGATCGCTTAAGAAATTCTAGTCTATGTACTCTAAAAAAACTGGAAAATGATGTTATCTTATGAAAGTGAGATCGACAGAAAACGAATAAATTACACAGCCACACAAAAATGTGTTCACAGTTTAGGCCATTCTTACCACATGTTTTTGGAGTCGCTTAATCCGAAACCCAGTTACAAAAAACCTTAGCACATCAGGGCGCTAATATAACCTCAAAAAACCCATTAAACATTGTATTTTAAACGTTACAAGATCGAAAAAAACACCGCGCTCATGGTTCTAACATAACCTTAAAAGACTCCCTGATTTGCTGGGGGTATTTGGACCTTGGTTTCGAACTACGCGAACCAAAAAACTGCAGCATATAGTGATATGGTCCTCTGAGCCGATTATCGATATTTTTTGTGTTATTGTATTGTGTAGCATGCGTCCAGAGCAAAGAGTTGAAGACTCTGTTAAGACTACTAAGCAATACTAATAATATTTGCACAACGATTTCGATTCTTTCAAATCTCTAAAGATTTTTCCTAGTGCCACTTGTGTCTTCACAAACAATAAAGTTTTTCTTAGTTTCATTCCTAGGTACTATGCATATACGACTTGTAAACTTGCAAGCAGCGCTACAAATTTCGATACTTTTCAGGCATATAGCTGAAAAACAACGATGTATCGATATATCACAACGTTTTTAAGAATTTTTTATTTTTTATTTCTCAACATAGTCGCCTCCAAGGCTGATACATTTCTCATAGCGGTGTTCTAGTCTAGTAATGCCATCTCTATAGACTGATTCGTCAAGCTCCTCAAAATACCCATTTACAGCTTCGATTACTTCTTCATTGTCCGCAAATCTCTTACCGCCAAGCCATTTTTTGAGGTTAGGAAACAGATAATAATCACTCGGGGCTAGGTCTGGAGAGTAGGGAGGGTGCGGCATCAATTTAAACTTCAGATCGTTGATTTTAGCCATCGCAACGATTGACTTGTGCGCTGGGGCGTTATCGTGACATTTCGACATTTCAATAGCTTGAAATCTTGCAAGCAGTTCTGAAAACGTCGATACTTTTGATGCATATAACTGGAAAACATAGATATATCGATGTATAACTATTTTAAAAAGACGAAAATCTAGCCGGAACAGAATATTGTATCCCTTTATGATCTTAATTTAGGCTTCGATATATCGATTTTTATTATTAATAGCATCGGAAACATCAACATTTCGATAACTCGAAATCTTGCAAGCAGCTTTGAAAACATCGGTACTTTTGATGCATATAATTGGAAAATATCGATATATGTATAACTATTTAAAAAAAGACGAATATCTAGCCGGAACAGATTATTCAATCCTTATATGATCTTAATTTTAACTTCGATATATCGATAATTTTATATAAAAGCATTGGAAACATCGATGTTTTTCCATTACTATTTTCAAGCCTGGCATAGATATACCTCTTTATAGTCTTTTTTCATAATACTTTGTATGAAGGGAGAGTAGTGCGTAACCTCAGATTTTAAAAACGCTGTCATCGTAAATGTCATATTATATACATTATAGTCAGAAAAAATACTATTTTGACAGCATTTAATATTCTTTGTTTCTCTAGACTACCAGATAAAAGTTCCGCCCGTACAAAATGTGCACGTGCCGTATTTGAGTATTTCAAAAGAATTTGAAAAAAAAGATGCCAATAATCTTAGCATTTTAATTTTTCGATTATTTAAATCATTTTTCTACAAAAAATAGTATTTTGGCAGAGTTTACTTCATATTCCAAATATTACAAATTGGGTCTGCATTTTAGCGGGCATATATATATGTAAAGCCAAGAATGCCCAATTAAGGATGTGAAGCAAGCCTAAACCTAGGAGGAGGCTTCCACTCTGACGAGATGGGAGCCAGTAGTACCTTTCGGCTGCCAGATCACTGTAGCGTCTTTCAAGCAGAAATCATGGCTATCAAAGAAAGCCTATTATTTTTAGAGAAAAGTGTTCTCACCGCAAGAGAAATCAATATTTACTCAGATAGCCAAGCGGCCCTTAAATCGTTAAAATCTCCTAAAATCACATCGAAGACGGTAAAGGAATGTATCGACGTATTAATATAACTAGCACAATATTTTACAATAAATCTGCTCTGGGTTCCGAGTCATAGAGTACATAGAAGGTAATTGCCAAAGCAGATGAATTAGCTAGATTGGGTACATACAATGCCAATCCTGCCAGATAAAGCAAACACACCTGTACCATTAGCAACTTGCAAGCTGCTAATAGATAGACATACCATTAAATCCGTAAATGTCCTATGGACTCAATCCTCGACCTGTGCAACAAGTAGATTGACGTGGCCAGAGTGAAACATGGGCCGCACAAACCGACTGCTTAAACTTAACAGAAACGACGTAAAAAACCTAGTTGGGGTTTTAACAGGGCACTGCCTAATCGGTAGACACGCCAGTAGATTTGGGGCGCCTTATAACGGTTACTGCAGAAGTTGTAGAGACGCTGAAGAAGAAGAGACTGTAGAACACCTTCTATGCGGGTGCATGGCTCTGTGTAGAAGAAGGCTAAATACTCTTGGACAAAGCTTTCATGGACGACATGACAGAAGTTGCAAAAATAAAACTAATAAAGATTGTTAGTTACATCAAGACTTACAGGTTGGTTCAATGAGGACAGCGTAGACGTGAGGAGAGGGATAGCCACCGGTGGTATCACAATGAGCACTACAACAGGCCTAGGTGCGTCAAATGACAGCCACTTTACCTACCTACCTAACCCTAAACCGAGGCATAAAAGTTAAAATGCCATCGGCACACACATTATCCTAGATATCATATCATAGAAAGGGGCCAAAGATCAATATTAAATAAAAAGATATATCTGCAAAAAGATATATTCGCTAAAATTTGAAAAAATTGTGATCTAGCTCTTATAGTCTCCGAAATTCACTTGTTCTAGCGGAGACCGGCATATCGTCCCTGCAGTTCTTGCTGATTAATGGGCTTGGGAGTCACTATTGTCGACCTCCTCCTTTTTCACGAAGCATTTAAATGTTTAACACTAATTCTATGAAGTCTTTGGGAAAACTGTGAGCCTAAGGGAAATCTACATCGCCCCTCCCCCTTTTATTTTTTGAAATTGCCCAAATTGAGGAATAAACTTGCAGATGTGTTAGATCCGGGACATTCATACAGACACCCATTGTCGTTGATCCAGAAAAAGAGGCAAGAGGCCGATGTTAAATCGATTAAATCGATCTGCTTATATATAGATACCTAGATCTTATAGACTCCGAAATTCCGAAATTCACTTGTTGGGCATAGCACCCCTACTGTAGGGCAGGGCCATTGAATAATACGAGGGTGGATTGATAAGTTTCCGGCCTGACCAAGAGATGGCGCCACTAGGCCTACCTTGAGGTGGCGTTCTATAGTACCATCCTTAGATAGCTTGTAGCTATAGTTTCAGCCCGATCGCCATGTTAGTTTAGATTTGAGAGCTCACTGAACAAGACGCCTCTGTGATTCCTTGAAAATGGAAACAAAATTGATTCGAAAAAACATTTCTACCGCCAATTTGACGTTGTATAAGCGTAATCCAAACGAATTTTTGCGTCGATTCATAACCGGTGACGAAACTTGGGTCCACCTCTACACTCCTGAAACAAAAGAACAGTCTTCTAAACAGTGGATTGGACCAGGGGAACCAACTCCAAAGAAGGCAAAAACAATTTTTTCAGCGAACAAGGTTATGGCTACTGTTTTTTGGGATGCAAGAGGTATTATATACATTGATTACCTTGAAAAGGGTAAAACTATCACTGGTCAATACTACGCAGACTTATTGCAACGTTTGAGCCACGAGGTGAAAATTAAACGACCTCATCTGGCGAAGAAAAGAATCTTGTTTCATCACGATAACGCACTCAGCGCACAAGTCAATCGTTGCGATGACTAAAATCAACGATCTGAAGTTTGAATTGATGCCGCACCCTCCCTACTCTCCAGACCTAGCCCCGAGTGACTATTATCTGTTTCCTAACCTCAAAAAATGGCTTGGCGGTAAGAGATTTGCGGACAATGCAGAAGTAATCGAAGCTGTAAATGGGTATTTTGAGGAGCTTGACGAATCAGTCTATAGAGATGGCATTACTAGACTAGAACACCGCTATAAGAAATGTATCAGCCTTGGAGGAGATTATGTTGAGAATTAAAAAAAAAAATTCATAAAAACGTTGTTTTTTTTGGTCAGGCCGGAAACTTATCAATCCACCCTCGTATTGGCTTGTGTCGGCCCCATTACTTCTATATATGAAAAAATGTGAGAAGAACTTTGCCTTTTTACTGCCATATTTTTGTTCTTAAGAAAATTATCAAAAAAATTATGCTTTCAAGCATAAAATATAAAGTGTTGGATATTTGGGAGTACAAAATATATATTTGTGAATCTCCGATAAAACATATTCATCTTTGTAGACATTTGAACTTTTTACAAGACCATTTTGATCAAGAATGATCCAATTTTCATAGTCAATGATCTAGTTCGTGCGCAAAGGTAAACTTTTTTAGGGACACTGTGGGCCTTTACCATTATACGTTAATGCCCGACAAAGTAAACACCCCAAAAATATAAAAATGCATACTCATGGGTAGAAAATAGGCCCATTAAGCCATAAGAAGATTAAACTTTGTACATATTTTTTTATGAGTTTAAGTCATAAAACTGAAACCTAATCTTTTGTCTGTACTTGTTTTTGTTTCTATACCAAGCAATACTCAAATCTTAGGTAATTTATTTTGTTAATTGATTTGCCCACATTGAAATGACCTTGAAAATTTGCATACGTATTTGTAGTTGTTTTTTTTCAAAATTTTTGCGTCATTTATTTGTCTAACAAAGCATTTCCAGGGTTAAAGACCATATGTGTGCTTTTTGGCATGATTCTTTGATTTCTAGAACAGCTACTAGATGCCCAAAATAATACGGCCAGCTATAAAATAATTTACCTGTAACAAAGGTAACAAAGAAACTTTGAAATTTTTCTTGCTAATAAACTGTTTAGAGAAATACAAATAAACAAATCATTGCCTACAAGCTATCAACATATTTCTTTGAAAAATTAATTCGCTTACATATATATCTTGTATATAGCCCAAAAAGAATGAATAATTCGATTTGAATTTTATACAAACGAGCTTATACTATATATTATTTGCCCATTAAAAAACGCGACTATTGCGCATCTAAAAAAATCACAAAAACAAAAACCATAAATAAAAAATTAATTCTAGACGCGTTTTGAATTTTGCTTTTTTTAACTACAAAAAATTCGAGCAATTGCATTGAACGGCTTGTGGCATAAATACATATGAAAGTAACAGTAAATACAATTGAAAATTCTAAAAATAAAAAAATTGTTTTTATTGTTTTCAAATTTATTGCTTATAAGCTAGAGGAGTACGTTATATCTGCTACACAGAGAGAAAAAATACGTTTCTTAGAACAAAATTATGTCATTTGAGTAAAATATTCTCATTTTAAAGGTTTTTCTGGATGATCCCAAAACTATTTAAATTTTTATCAATTCTACTAAATACTTTTACAAAAAGGTTTAATATTCTTTAACCTACAAAAAGTTGCTATATATTTTTCGAACGTTTAGTATGTTTCTTTAAAGTAGGTTAGGATAGGTTAGTTAGACAAAGAAGTCAATGCTGAGTTTTCTTTGATCAATTCCAACTAAAGAAATATTAATTGGGAGATTTTTTATAATATAAGTACTATATGTACTCAATAAGCTGTTTCTTTGTAAAAGGACCTCTTAACATTAATCGCTTTGAATGCTTTTTGAACGAAATTTCAGATTTATTACAAACCTTTCCAACTGTGACATCATTTGTTTCCACCTGATTCCAGCAAAGAAACTGTTTTTGAGGTTGCTTTGGCGTTTTAACTTGTGACAACTTTTGAACTAGAGTGAACGAAGCATAAATTAAATGAGACCTTCTTAAAAGATTTTTTCTTGTGACTACTTTTGATCTAGTGTAAACTTAGCATAATTAAATGAGATGAGGAAACAGCAGATTCCAGTCTGTAACGCTCTCTCTGTCAATTCCTCTTATCCCCAGTGGGACATAGGCTCCTATAAAACGCTTTCATCGGCTACGATTCTTTGCGATGACCTTGACCTCCTTAAAAGATTTCCCTGTAAACCTAAGTTACTTCCAAGTGCATCTAAGGCATCCTTACTTTCTGCTACCTTACGAGCTCCATTCGAGCAATTGCTTACATATGTAGTTCTGTGAGATCCTTGCAAAGGATATGGTCATCTACACTTTCTTCGCTTTATTTCTGTCACTAACTGCTCATTGGAAGCATCTTTTGAAATAACTGTGACATAATATGATTCCTCTTGATTGCAACTTGCAATAGAGAAACATTTTAAGCTAAATGTGACGTCATTATGAACACTTCTTACCAAAGAAACAGCTGAATGCAGTCTAAGCTTTAAGACTTTTTGGGGTGACTGTGACGTAAATGTGAAAAAATTTGATCTGTGACAACTTTAGGCAGTAGGATCAAGTCGAAAATGAGCATAAACTAAATAAACTGTGAGTCTAATAGAAACACTTTTACAATGTGACGTCATTGTGAATACTTTGTGCAGGTTAATGATGTTAGTTATATAATTGGAAGAAAAATCATGAAGGATTAGTGCAGAGGTTGCGAAATTTCCCCTTAATTTCTCGCCTCGATCCAGCAATTGCGGATTTTACAGATTTTCTTTAGAGTAACTTGAAAAGATTATTTAGTATAAAATTTCCGTCTTTATGAAAGTAAATTATAGTAATTAGTTACATCAATTTATTTCTTTGATGTTTTTCTAATTCCCGATTCCTTTTAAAATGAGTTTGTCTAAAATGTTTAAAATTTTTTTAAACAGGTATTTCTCTCCACACAAACTTTTCCTTTTAAGCCTTTACCTTCTGTACCATATTAGAAAAAATACAACATTCTCGGCTTACGTAAACATTTTTTGCTATAAAAAAAATCGTATAATATTATAATTGTTAGCTGGACTATTAGTCTAAAACATATACTTTTCGGCATGTAGCATTCTCTATTCAAATACTTAAAATTATTATATAAATCTTTAAAAAATAACTTATTCTCACATATTTTTCGTAATGCCTCCCAGGTTTAAAGTTAAGATAGTTTATTCTTTTTACAAGTTTACAAATTACACTAGCTTACAAATTTTGAGATCATCGAGTGAACCTTTGTAAAAAATAACTTTTAGGGTAATTTTATAACTTTTAAAGCTGAAACTTTTAAACTAAACTAAAAAACTAAGATTTTAAGGTAAAAAAGAAATCTATTATGAACATTTCGAGTCAAAGATCTTTAAAATTGGGTAAAAATTATAACTGCTATGGAACCATGTACGGAAGCTCCAATCTTCACTTAATCATAAGTTTGTAAACGATACGTTTGTGTTCGATACAAAATTTTTGTTCTCGAGATAATAACGAATAACATGCCCAAAAACATGATTTTCGAAAATAGCTTAAAAACGGTGCATAATGAAGAAAAAAGGGTTTGCATTTTCATGTTTCTCGACGCAAAATTACCATAAAAACCCTTTTTTACGAAGTTTTACTTTTCTTAATCTTATCTAAAATATTAAGTAATGAAATCAGAGAGCTTATAAAACTTCTAAATATAAATAAAGTTAAATATAAGGCAGATCAAATTATTTAAAAATTTAATTTTTAACTTTGGGACGAAGCTTACTTTTTCTGAGGTATTTCGATGCTGAAACCGAATCCGCTGTAAGCCGGGTTAATACCAAATACCATATAAAAAATCTTTATGCGGATCTTTTACGGATTGCTTGATGTTTTTAAAATGTTCTTCGGGTTGACAAATTCGCTTCCTAGATAAATATCGCCTTTATATCGTTTTTTCAGAACCCTTTTTTTTGTGAGCAATCATTTTGTTGTCTAGCCATTTTTTTTTTAAAACTTTCATGTTTTTAGCATCAATTACTTTTCCTAAGTGTTAGTAAAAGTAAGACCTTGAAAACCTGTCTAATTTTTTTATCTCAATTTATTTCACAAAAATATATTTATTTATTGAATTAATCAAAGTCGTGAATTTTAGCCATTTCTAAGCCAGTTTATACTTTTTTGCATACATTTTTTGCGTATTCAGAAATAATTTCTAAATGTGATTTTTGTCTCAGTGTAGACGTGTTAATGATACCGCTTTCGGGCTTCCTGTCAATTTGCTGTTTCCATTTCTATCTCTCTTGTACTCGCCCTTGCGCTTAGCAACCTACGATCAGCTGTCAAATCTCGTCAAATCTGATCTATCATTAAGCAATTATAAATCTAATTTATAGACGACATTTACGTGGGTTTTTTTCTAAATTTTATTTTTACTTTTCATTTAAAATTTTTGCCATTGAAATTTATGCTAATTTTTTTTTTCATATATATTTATTTTTTGTCTTGCAGGCATAACCAATTTACCGTTAAGCGTTAAAACTGTGCCGTTATGCTGAACTGGAGCGTTACCGTTGTACGTGTTTGATGGCCGACGTCAGTGTTGTAAAATGCAAACATAAATTAAGCCAATAACAAATAACACGTATACGACCTGTGCAAACGAAAATTGTTATTCAATTACATACAAGAAAAAAACAAAAAAAAAATATACTATATATAGGTATAAAAAAAACAAAAAAGAAACAAAAATAGCAACTACAAAAATGTTAACACAAAATGATGTCAGTTGTAGTTTATTTGACGCACACACACACACTAAGCACACACGCACAAATACACACACAATTACGCACATACGACAGAAGCAGCAACAACAACAACAAGAAACAAATTTATAGCACGTTTTGGCAAACACAAACAACAAAACCGATTATGGCAAAATTTGAGAGCATTGAAAAGAGTAACGACAACTTTTTTGTCAACCTGAATTAACGAAATGCACAGTGGGACAAATTAAGCGAAAAAAGAGTCTTGCTATTAAATTAGCTGTTGGATTGTTTATTTTTATGATTTTTAGGAAATTTATTTTATGGTGCAAATACTTTAGTTAAAAAATTGTGTAAAACTTTTTTGAATCCACTAATTGTGATTTTAAGTTTAATTTCTTATTTCATTGCATTAATTTAAAGCTCATATATTTTCTTAAAGATTTTGCGTTCTTAAACCATTTTTTTTTTTTAACTTTTTGTGTAATTTTTTTCCAGTTATTTTTATAGATATTTAAAATATTTTTACTTTTGCAAAATTTTAAAATTTTTTAGTTTTGAGTTTATTTGTAGTTTCTCAGAACTTTATAATAAATAAATTTCTTCGTCTAAAGTAGAGTTTTACATAAAATTGATGCAAGAAATTAAACTAAATTTTTTTTTTTTTAATTTTGAATCGTTAGAAATTTATTCTTTTTAAAGATACAGACAAGGTTGCAGAAGATGCCTGGTTTTGAGTTTATTTGTAGTCTTTCAGAATTTTTTAAGAAATAAATTTGTACATCTAAAGAGTTCTACATAAAATTGATGCAAGAAATTAATTTTGATTTTTTTTTAATTTTGAATCGTTAGAAATATAATTATTTTTAAAGATACAGGCAGAAGATGCCTAACTTAAAAGAACTTCTAAAACGGATATTTAAATTGGATTCAGAGAGGAAAATCTTTTTTTAATTTGCACAATTGGCATCATGAAATTCCACGAGTTTTTTGTATGTTTTAAATTTTAAAATGTTTTGAATGTTTCCAAGAAAATTGTTTGAATTTCACGATTAGAATCAAAAGTACTGAAATTTTACAAATTTTTTTATAAGTTTTAAATTTTTTAAAATAATTACGAAAAGTTTCTTGAATTGCAGATTTAAAAAAAAAACAATGAAAACAATGGCTTAAGAGCTCGCTAGCAGTTTTTTGGAATTATATTCTAATTTTTTTAAATTACGAATTTAAAATTGTTTTGAAATACTTTAAGAAAATCGTTAGAAACTTAATTCTTTTTAGAGATACAGACAAGGTTGCAGAAGTTGCCTAGCTTAAAAGAACTTCTAGAACGGATACTTAAATTGGATTCAGAACGAAAAATCTTTTTGGAATATTCATAATTGGTATCATGAAATTCCACGATTTTTTTGTATATTTTAAATTTTAAAATGTTTTGAATGCTTCCAAGAAAATTGTTTGAATTTCAAGATTAGAATCAAAAGCACTGAAATTTTACAAATTTTTTATAAGCTTTAAATTGGAAATTATTTTAAAAATTACAAGAAATTTCTTGACTTCCAAATTTAAAAAAAAAATCAAAGAAAACAATGGTTTAAGAGCTCGCTAGCAATTTGTTGGGCTTATATTCCAAATTTTTTAAATTACGAATTTAAAATTGTTTTTAAATACTTTAAGAAAATCGTTAAACTCTTAATTCTTTTTAGAGATACAGACAAGGTTGCAGAAGATGCCTAACTTAAAAGTACTTCTAGAACAGATACTTAAATTGGATTCAGAACAGAAAATCTTTTTTGAAATCATGAAAAATTACTAATTTTTGTATGTTTTAAATTTTAAAATGTTTTGAATACTTCCAAGAAAATTGTTTGAATTTCAAGATTAGAATCAAAAGCACTGAAATTTTACACATTTTTTTATAAGTTTTATATTTGAAATTTTTTGAAAATAATTAACAAAAATTTATTGAATTCCAAATTTAAAAAAAAAAAACCAATGAAAACAATGGCTTAAGAGCTCGCTAACAGTTTTATGGGATTAAGTTCTAAATTTTTTAAATTTCAAATTAGAAATTGTTTTAAATGTTCTAAGAAAATTGACTAAAATTTTATGGTGCAAATGGTTCAAAAATTGTGTACAAATTTTTTGAGTCTGTTAATTGTGATTTTAAGTTTAATCCGTTATTAGAACGGATACTACAATTGGATTCAGAACATAAAATCTTTTTTTGAATTTTCACAATTGGCATCCTGAAATTCCACGAATTTTTTGTACGTTTAAGTTTTAAAATGTTTTGAATGATTCTAAGAAAATTGTTTGAGTTTTAAGGTTTTTTTTTTGTTAAAAAAATTTATTTTTTTTGTTTATTCTTATATTTCAATTATTTTTACTGTTGCAAAATTTTGTCATTTTTTAGTTTTGATTTTATTTGTAGTTTTTCAAAATGTAAATTCATTTTTATATTTAAAGTTGAGTTCTACATAAAAATTTTGCAAGAAATTAATTTCGATTTTTTAATATTGTATCGTTCGAAATTCAATGCTTTGTTGTGTTCAAAGATACAGACAAGTATATAGAAAAGAACTCCTAGAACGCATATTAAAATTGGATTTAGTGCGCAAAATCTTTTTATACATTTTCATATTACGCATCAGAAAATTCCACAATTTTTTGTATATTTAAAATTTGAAAATATTTTAATGCTTCCAAGAAATTTGTTTGAATTTCAAGTTTAGAAACCAGGGACCGTAATTCTTATAATATTTAAAATAAAGATTATGAAATAATTATTATTTTTTTATTTAAATCAATGTGTAACTCTTATTTTATCATGAAATAATAATTAAATTTAAATTTTTATTAACAATCGCGTAGTTTCTCATTTTACCATTTTATAATAAAAATCAAAAATAAAAATTACTGGGCAATTTTTATTTAAAAATTTTAAACAAGAGTTACTCTGCAATTTTTATAATAAAATATATATATATAATGTGCAAACCATTTTTGTGCGCTCCTTGGTTCAAAAGATATTTAAATTCAATTTTTATTTTCAATTTTTAAAATAAAAATTACGCCATAACTTTTATTTTTGATTTTTATTATAAAAATTGCAGGGTAACTCTTATTTAAAATTTTTAAATAAAAATTGCCCAGTAATTTTTATTTTGATTTTTATTATAAAAATTGTAGGGTAACTCTTATTTAAAATAAAAATTGCCCAGTAATTTTTATTTTTATTATAAAAATTGAAAAATGAAAGTTACTACGCGATTTTTAATAAAAATTTATTTAAATATTATTTCATGATTTTTATTTTTATGTGAAAAATAAGAGTAAAAATTTGATTTTTTGATATAAATTAAAAATAATAATAACCTTTTTTCGTAAGGTCCTTCAGAAAAAATCATATATTGCTGCATGGACTTTCATATAAACCACTTTTTCGCTTTGATTTTTTTCATCACCATAACTCTTATTTGCGGTCCCTGTTAGAAACAAAAGCGCTGAAATTTTAACAATTTTTTTGTAAATCTGAATATGAATTATAATTTTTCGAAGAAATTTTTAATTAAAAATTTAGAAAAAAAAATTATTAAAAAGCAATGGTTTAAAGAGCGCAATCAAATTATTTATATTACAAATTTCAAATTTGAGAGTGTTTTGAAATATTCTAAGAAAATTAACTGAATTCAAAATTTTGAAGACAAACTCTCAGTTAATGTTATTAAATTAAACCTAAATTAAATATTTTAGCTTTTACAATAATGTTTCGTAATTGTTATCAGTGCTACAAAGGATTCTCCTTTTGTACATACATATTTTATAGGACTTGCTTAAAAAAACGCTTTAATTAATCATTTTAGCTACATAGCCTGAATAAACTTAATTATAAAGCTAAATGATGAGTTAAAAAAAAAGTCACTTAATTTTGTTAGTCCAAGTTTTTTTGCAGAAAAAACATAGAAATTTTTAAGCTTTTAGCTTAAAATTTGTCTTATGTATCTTCGCATATTTTTATAATATTTAGCTTTTTGTCCCACTGTGCAACGGCGCCTCATAAGCAATATAAACAAAACTGAAATTTAAAACCAAATGTTGCGCACTTGCCACATCAAGTATCTGTGTGTATTTTTAGCGTGTTTGTGTGTGTGTTAATTGTTAATGTCTTTATACGTATATACACCTCAATGGTTTATATGTATTTGTTTATTTTTTAAGTGTGTTTGTTGTATATAATGTTATTAACTATGGCTACAGGGTGCACCTGCAAATTGCACACGAATTATAATGCAAAAAAAAATGTATCAGCTAATCCTCTTTTATAAGTTTTATATTTAAAAATAAATAATTAAACTGGAAATTATAATAAATATATAAAAAAAAAACTTGTTTCAACCATAATTTTAGTTAAACATATTTGTACATTAAAAGCAACAAAGGCAATAGTTATAGCCTGTTTGCCATACAATTAATATCTGTATCTTTAAGGCTAAACTAATACAAACAAAGTGCAATGCAGCTGCTATAAACAAATAATATAATAAATATATAAGCTCTACAAAGTGCAAAGCTAAAGCTTAACCAATACCAATATACTTACTAATTTATTTAATTAGGCGCAGCCATAATTAACAATGCCCATGTAACTGTAGCATTTAAACAGCTCCCTCCCATTAATAATTTAATACTACTATATGCAACAACAAAGCATCTGTTAATAATTATACATTAGTTATAAATACTTACACATATAAACAATATATACATATATGCTTGGCTACACTGTCGTGTGAGTTAGTTGCATCTGAATGTAAACTAAATAAAATTCTAGAAAATAAAAACAAACACAGATACTTATTATGATTGAATGTGTTTGTGTGTATCTATGTGTGCGTGTATTTGTGAATAGTCGCTTTTTGTTATTTGTTGCTTTTGTTAAGCAATTAAATGCTTATTATATGACATGCGACTTTTGCACACACAATTGTTTTGTAATTTAATCTTATCATAAGGCACATATGCACACATACACATTTTCCATATACTATATGTGTGTAGAGTATATGGAGTACACGAATACATTGAAGCAATTTGTGGATGCCTCAAATGAAAGCCGTAAGTGTGAAAATTCACGTATTCTAAATGACACGCTTTAGTAATTACAAGGAATCAGCTGTTTCCAATTGTTCTAAAAACTTTTCAGAATAATGTCAACATATATGTATACAAAACTTAACAAAACAAAATATATTAAAAAAAATTTTATCAATTGTTTTCGATAAAGTATATACAATCTGTAAAGCCATGTCAACAGTGTGGTATCATAGAGGAATTTCGCCGGCTCCAAGCAACCCGTGGATTTGAAAAAAAAAAACACTTTTTCTTAAAGTTTCTTCCAGGAACTAAACAAAAATTTACTGAGATAATTTTAAAAACTTTCATTTTTAAATTATTGCCATAATATATGTATGCAATGCTTAACAAAAGAAGAAATATTTTAAAAAATTGTGTCTATTGTTTTCGATAAAGTTCGTACAGCCTATAAAGCCATGTCAACAGTGTGGTATCATCGAGGAATTTCGCCGGCTCCAAGCAACCCGTGGATTTGAAAAAAACCACTTTTATCTTAAAGTTTCTTCCAGGAACTAAAAAACAATGTACTGAGATAATTTTAAAAGCTTTTATTTTCAAATTATTGACAATCTCCTGCTTAATCAAAAATATTACTATCGCTGGCCAACAATCGATGTTTTCGATTTTGAACTTCGATACATCGGTGTTTCGATACATCAAAGTTCATGTGGCGGCTAGGGATAGGGGACTTTTTCACGGACTCGAGAGTCATTCGGGAAGTTTTTTGCCTAAAAAAATATAGTAAATTATCATTCTACCAGAACTCTGCAATACTTTTTTGTTTAACCATATCGAATGCTATTATTGTGTTTGCAATGATAGATTATAATATGATGACACAAAAGTGTATGTTAAGATATTTTTTATGTAACTGATTGATTAGGGGAGAGACGCTTATGGCCCATATGGTGCACACCTTAGCTTTTTTGCCTTTAGAAAATAGAGTATTATGCTTTTTCGTAATTCAAAAATTGTTTCGAAAACTAGAGACGATTCTTTACGATTATTTTCGATTGATTTGAAGAATAAGTATGTTGCGTAGCAGTCGGATAACTAATAAATCGGCCCTGATTGTTTCCTCAGAAGAAGACTTTAAGAAAAATTGATAGGGGCCCGGATTCGAGATTTCCCCCGGGGCTTGGATATTCCCTCTAAGGCCCTGCTTATGGGCTATGGATAACCACCACAAAATCCTATAAAACGAAATAATTTTTATATTATCTAAGAACCATTTGATCGGAGTTTTTTGGACTACGGATTCAGCTGCCCAAAATCCATAAGGGGTGTTTCTGTCACATGTGAAGTTTACACCACTTTTTTTTTGTGAGGCAGTAAGTTATAAAAAATATTCTGTTCCACCCAGAATTGTAGTCTCATAACCTTTAAACTAATTTAAGATTTATTCATTATGGTTATTAAATAAAATCATGTCAACGTTTTTTGATTCATGCGAACTCCGCTTGCCGCTCACTAACATGCACTCGCTTTCTGTGGATGTTTCAGGAGTAAAGAGGTATTTTTCGATAATCGAAATAATAATCGAAAAATATCGATGCATCAATATAACATCGATATTACTTCCAGCACTAGATGTATATAGTATCCCCACCGGGCCCAACTTTTCTCTTGACGTTCTTGATTGATTATTTTATTTGGATTCGTTTTGAAACCACATTTTTGGTGTTACCAATTTTCATGTTTTATTCCAAAAACGAATCCAAATAAAGTTTTTTATTTTCGTTTTCCGTATATTTTTTTTTCAATTTCTTTATAACATGTAACAATTATGGATTTTTAAGACTTTTGTTGGATTGTCAGAACATATATACAAACAATAAAAAACTTAATAATTTTGACACCAAAAAAAATGTTTCATTGGGGTGGTAACCAAAAATGTGACACCTATTTTCCCAAAAAATGCAAAGTTATCTGTGGAAATTCGAGGAAAATTTTTGTCGTGTTATAGTTCGTTTATAAGGCTCACAACAGCTTACACAGCAAATTTAGAAGAAGTATCTCATATAACAAGTGCCTTAAAATTATATGCGGGATATTGTGAGTCAAAGGATGATACCGATTTATATATTATTAAAAACCGCTTTTTTTACGCTTTATTCAGAAAATTTTCAGCTTTTTTTGCCGTTGCTTCCATCCAGAAGCAGCTTTTATTTCTGGAAAAAAATTGGCAGCACTGCAAGTATCGGTTCCCGTTTGAATAAATCTTTATTCCCATCTAGGAATAACATTTTTTGTTCTAGCTATTATTCGTCTACAAAACCTTGGCTTAGCACCTGCATAGACTGAAGGGCATCCATAGCTGGAAGCGCTTTATGTAGAGCCATCGATGCAGAGCTCAAAACGACTGAGTAACTAAATTTTATAGACTTGTGATGTTTGAATAGATAGGTCAGCCCGTTTGCACTGATTTGCTCTTTAGTTCTTACAGAAAAGTTAAAAAAAAACAAATTTTCTGCTATGCAAGCTACCAGGGGGTCTTCCTAGACTAAGCTGAGCTAATGCTATGAAATATTCGAAAAAAAAATGAAAAAGAAATGTTTTCTCAAAGCATAACTCAAATCCAAACCAAACAACTCTTGAGTTAACACTATCGATACAAAATTTTGCCTCATACATCCTGCAATTGGATTCCTTTTGGTTTCGAAATGATTGCGATTAACCACAGTACTACATGTAAGTATATTCAGAATTTTAGTAAGGTAAGCGCGGTTCTACCAATTCTCCCAGAAAAATTAAAGAAAGTATTACATGAAAATAAAATCAAAATTCGATGTTTGGTTTTATTACATTATTTAGTTTGATTTCGGCAATATTACTAGAGAATGCTCTCCGTCAGTTTGCCAAAAAATGTTGAACAAAATCCATAAAATGGTATTGAAGGACCGCCGACTAAAAGATCGTTGCCAGCTGGTAGAACAATAAACTTAAGCTTTTGAAATATGGTACTTTCCCTTTTTAATATAATATCATAGCTAGATCGGCTACTATTTTTTATTTTTCAGATAAGGAGTTTGCTTCAGGATACCATGCTATCTTCGTAATAAAATTCAAAATTATCCATGAGTAATGTATTTACGTAAGTATATTTAAAATCTAGCTTTTCCCTATTTGATTAATCCTGACAATATATTAACATCCATTAGTATGATATCGCATAATATTTGGTATGATCGGCATGAAATAATTTGCCACTTGGTTGATGATCTACAGCAATGTGCCACAAAAAATGCAGTCGTTGCGTTTGTTGAACTTACGCCAATTAAATGCCCACAGCTGGCATCCCATTAATGCAATTTATTGCAAAGCAGACAAACAGAGCGTCTCATACACTACAAACATAAACATATATAAACATATATATACTATAAATACATACATAGTACTTACATATATACAATTTAAAATTTAAATAAAATGGTGCACATGCATTAATCTAAAATGAAACTGAAACGCGACCTTGAAATCAATTTGTGGCAAGATGACGTCATGCAGGCAACAATACATTAATAATGACAACAAAGAGAAGGCGGCAGCTGTTTTGTGTTTTTGGCAGCATTCAACAAGACGACGTCACACACACCCAGACATACACACACACACACTCTTACACACACACACACTTTGAATTTTTGTTGATGGAATGCAAATTTCTGTGGAACTTCAACGTGGAGCGGTATCTTTATCTGTATCTAGCTTTTTATTATTAAATTTGTTTCAAGCATTTATTCCTTTTGGAACTTTTTGGTCTTTATCGAGCTTATAATACATATTTGAATTAATTTAAACAAAAAACCTGTTCGTCTAATTTGTACATTTCAAATTGTTTTATAATTATAAATATATATAAAAGTGCCTACTAGGCGCCAGAGCAGGTCAAAATTTAAACAAAGAGCAACTTGAAAAAAAATTTGGCTAATACGATCGTACATATTATGTACATATGCATATTATGTATAAAATAATTATATACATATATGATATATATATTATATATATAATATACAATCAAGTTTGTGTATGCTAAAATGCAGTTAAACTAATAATTAAAAAAGATTTAGTTTGGTGGCTAGAATCGAATTGTAGTGGAAGTAAATTTCTGAAGGTCAGTGCCTTTAAGCTCTGCTTCAAAATCGGGAAACCCGTACCGGAGACCCACAATTAATGCAATAAATAAGTTTAAATTAATTCTTTTTTTTTATGTGAGTAAATTATATTTATTCTTGAAATAAAAAATCAAAAAGCAAGGTGACTTAAGCAATTTCGCGGGCAACGTATTTTCGATTATCGATTTTTTTGTTTTCTTGTGTTGGTACACTCTTCCCGAACATCTGTACCAAATTTCAAGTGAATGGCATTTTTTGTTTGGTTGTGAGAGGCGTAACGGTTATAAGTGTTTTGCGTGCTCGGCGATTTTTTGCTATCGAAAAATATGGATCAACGGATTTGCATCAAATTTTGTGTAAGAAATAAAATTGAGTGCTCCGTAACACTTGAAATGTTGACAGTAGCATACGGTGAAACTATTCTGAGTAAAAAAAAAATGTTTACAAGTGGTCCAAACTCTTCCAAGACGGCCGGGAAGATGCCAATGACGAGCCTCGCTCTGGAGGCCCAAGCACGTCAACAACTGATGAAAACGTTCAAGCAGTGAAGAAAATGGTTTTGGAAAATCGTCGAATCACTATCAGAGAAGTTGCTGAGGCTGTGCCATGAAATTTTTTCTAACGTTTTGTGCATGAGACGTGAGTCAGCGAAGTTTGTTCCGAAGTTGCTAAATTTTGACCAAAAGAACCGTCGCATGAGCATCGCTCAAGAACTGTTGAATGACGGCAACGTCGACCCAGATTTACTCAAAAGGGTCATAACTGGTGACGAATCATGGGTATATGGTTATGATATCGAAACCAAAGCCCAATCGTCCCAATGGAAGCGGCCAGAAGAGCCAAGACCGAAAAAAGCACGCCAAGTTCGATCAAATGTCAAAGTTTTGCTCACCGTTTTCTTCGATTACCATGGCGTGGTGCATCATCCAAAAACAACAGCCACCATATTCACCGGTTTGGCCCCATGTGACTTTTTCTTGTTCCTAAAACTAAAGAGACCTATGAAAGGACGAAGATTTGCAACGATTGAAGAGATAAAGACTGCATAGATGGAAGAGCTCAAGGCTATACCGAAAAGTGCTTATGAGAAGTGCTTTGAGGATTGGAAAAACCGTTGGCATAAGTGTATTGTATCTGAGGGGAATTACTTTGAAGGGGACAACATAAATATTGAGGAATAAATAAATATTTTTTCTTAAAATACAAAGTCATCCGGTTTCTTCCTAAAATAAAACCAAAAACAGAAGAATTATAAAGCAAACATTTTTTTTGACCGATCGTTCCTATGGGATGTATATGATATAGTCAACCTACTTTTTAAGTGCATTTCTGTAAAATTTTTTGGGTGGGTTCATTTGGTCCGGGCCCTGCGTTCAAGGCGCCCTTCTCAAGCCGATGGAAAAGAAAACGAAAAGAAAAAACGAGAAAAAAATTGGTACACGCAGAAAAATTCCTGAAAATTTTAATCGTTTTTTCTCCTAAATTTTACCCAAATTTATGGCAAAGCATCTTCAGACGGCATGAAACATTCATTTCTCCTATAATGTATAGCATACTTTCGAAACCCAATTACTGCGATAACTGCTATACTGACGCTATTTTTTCCTGGAGGACGGATATATTTAGCTTCACCTTGACATCGATGCCAAGAGTTTATAGTAATTTTTCGAAGGCGCTTTGTTTTTTTTTATACTGACGACTGTGGAAAGTCAGAGCTGTTTCTGTCAACATTACAACTTATCACGAAATATTCAGTCGCTATCAAAAATCATCTCAAAGATTTTGCAAATTTGCATCATGAATTAGGTGAAAGAAGGCAAGCTCAGTACTTGTCATGGTGCACTCAGAACGAGTTTTTGGAATTGTGTGTAAACAACATCCTATAGTCAATACTTAACGATGTAAGAGAAGCCAGATATTATTCCATTATTGTAGACGAGACCCCGGACGTATCTCATACCGAGCAACTTGTTTTTATACTCCGGTATGTTTACAAAACAAACTCTGAATGGACCATCCCCGAAAACTTCATCAAACTGATAGATTTTGATAAAAAGAAAGGGGTAGAAATGGCTTCGAAGATCAAGCAAGTACTCAAGGATTGCTATATTGACTTGCAGGTTTGCAAAGGTCAAGGGTACGACAACGCTCAAAATATGATGAATGCCATCAAGCATATTATTCACCTTGCGGCGTTCATGTGATGGAAAATAAGACAGAGGCGAATACGTATTTCGGGAATGTTGAAAAACTCTACAAGATATTCGCTCTGAGCCCAACCAAGTAGAAAGTTCTAATTGAAACTGCGAAAATGTCTGTTGATGCAATAGATGGACTAGGTGGAGTGCTAACATTGACGCCCATTGATTAACAACTATCAAGGTATTGTCGCTTCTCTAAAAAAAGTTCTTGAAATGGATTTGTTAGCAGAAATTCAGGTTGCTACTTCGCTCAATTGGCTTTAGTCTTTAGACTTCATCCTTTAGACATCACAAACAAAACTCTACAAAATCCAAAATTAACGATGGAACAAGCAGCTCGCAGTGTTGATCAACTTTTGACTGATGTACTTGGCGATTGAGAAATTCTTGAAAAAATTGAGATCCATCATGGGCGAGGACAGGTTAAATCACCTAATGATTATCAGCATTGAGCAGGAAAAGCGAGTTCTATCCGTTTTGAAAAGATTATTGAAGAGTTCAGTGCACGAAAGGCAAAGAAACGCCTTCATTAAATTGTTGTAACATTTATCAGCAGGTATATTGTTTATTCAATATTCGGAAAAGTAAAATTTATGTCACGATAACTGTACAGAGACATTAAAAATTATATTATTATAAATAATAATAAATTAATGTGTTCGTTTTATTCATATTTCATTTATAATCCATTTATATGCGAATTTGAAAGAAAGGGCCCCACAATATTCTGCCCTTCAGCCTCTGTACGCCCCTGAATATGCTGATTGTCAGATTGCAAATAAAAATTCCCATAAAACAAAATGTCTCAAAAATCTTTTATAACTAATATAAAAAATACTTAAAACAATTATTAATAAATTAATATTACTGACGTAATGAAAAAGTATGTCGCTTGTTTAAAAAAAAAAAAAGGAATTGATGTAGAACCCCTCATGTTAGCATCTAGAGTTGCACATGAAAAAAGTGTTTCAAAATATAAAAATAAAATCTTATCTGACCCCTGAATAAACTTATTCCTTGTTGTTCCAAGTTCTTGTTCTTACTTTTACTTATAAGAAAGAAAATAAAATCGACTCCTAACTTGGATTCAACCAAAGACACAAACCTTTTTTGATTTTACATCTTTAAAAGCTTTAAAAGCTCAATTACCATAGCCAATTTTATTTACAACTATGATAAGCATAATATAATAGATGTGCACTTTTCGCACTAATTAAAAAGGATCTACTTACCGTTTATAGCCATCTCGTTTTATCACATTTCGAAGCCTTGGCTTATGACGCTGCATAAAAACATGGCGTCTTGCTTGTATGTCCGAGACACCCACGTCGCGTCGGGGCCTGCCTTTCACATTACATATATTTTTTTGCACTTAAGTATACATTAAACAAAACCGAATGCGTATACATATTTTTCACAATTTTTTGAGCACCAAATTATTGGAAAAATTATTTAATACGTTAATAAAATTACCGAAACCGATTAAACTGCCTTTTAAGTTGCACAGCAATTTACAAGCGCGCGATCCTTTTACATTTAATCAAAAACACAACCGACAGGCCCACCCACGCCGCGTCGGAGCCTGCCGGTCACATTATTTTTCGCACTTATTAAGCAAAACCGAATGCGCTTTTTTCGCAATTTTCTGAGCACCAAATTATTAAAAATAAAATTATTTAACACTTTACTAAATTTACCGAGCCCGATTAAACGCCCATTTAAGTCGCAGACCAATTTACGAACGCAAGATCCTTTGATTGTCAATTATTTACCGACTCATACAATTTAATTATTTACAAATGACAGGCCCACGGCGCGCCGGGGCCTGCCTTTCGCTTTTTTTTTGTTGATTATTTATTGAAAATTAAAATATTTAACACGTTATGAAATTAGCAATTTACAAACACGTGATCCTTTTATTAATAATTAATTATCGGCTTATATAATTTAATTAAACACAAACGCCAATGCGATGCTTATAAAAAAATTATTGCTTTAAACGAATAACACGCACGGAAAAACAAACGATCCTTGCCAGTTGGAATTCACGAAATCACTGAGAGGCACTTGACGCTAGCAGTGTGAGAGATAATGAAATTTTTGGTAGAGAAATATTACAACAATAATAAAGTTGCATGCAAATTGTTGTTGTTTGACTCTTTTCTATTGCGTTTTGTGCGAGTTTCTTTCGCGCTCAGCGTTAAGCTATCCTTTTTTCACCAATTGTTGTTTAACCAACTGAGAGGCCCTTGAGCGTAGCAGTGTGAGTGAGTAAGAAATTGTTACAAGAGAAATATTACAACAATAGTTAGGTTGTAGGCAAATTGTTGTTGTTTAACTCTTTTCTATTGCGTTTTGATCGAGTTTCGTTTTGGCTCAGCGTTAAAAAATGTGTTTGTTGTTGTTTAACTCACTGAGCGGCACTTGACAATTTGAGTGCAAAGAAATTCTTGCAAGATAAATATTACAATAACAAAGTTGCAGGCAAATTGTTGTTTAACTCTTTTATATTTGGATTTGTGAGTTATTTTCGATATATCGGGCTTTTCAATAGGTACGCTACAAAAGTAGATCGCTAGGAACAGCAAACGGCGACATATTTTTTTCCCTGCTCTCTTGACATTTCTCCTCAGTAAGGTTTGCCATTTCATCATTGAAAGATATACGACCCAACAACGATTCGCATGGGCGCCAGCAGGAAGGGGCCAGTAGTGGGATTTTTGTCAAGAACCTAAAATTCTTAAATAACCAAACTTTTAATATTTTGGTGATTTGTTTTTCAGAATCGCAGCTTTAAATATATTAATCGGTATTATATTTTGGGATGCTTTATAATGATCTCAATTTTTTTTTTAATATACTTGACTTGCCCCTAGTGGCGAAAAATTCTGCGGGCGCCCTTGATCATAAATCAATATGCCTTCCTTTTCCACGACGAATCCAATATCTAGTCGCGCATAATCAATAGTAATCGATTAAGGCTGATCGTTTGTTCAAATAACGTTTGGATTAAACACATCTTTAGAAATATTTAATAAGCTTGGTCTCGATAACGCCAATATCAGTTTGCATCCAAAAATTAATGTTTAATCTAATTACCATTGTGATGGACGATATGCATCCACCTACGGCCAAGTGGTCTTCATATGAGCTGGCATCTCCTACACGCCCATTTCGCTTTTTACCCATTCTTCTAATAATGCGTCTCATCGCTAAAGACGATTCTACGCCAAATTAATAAAAAGTTCAAATAATAGCATTGGATCAATTGGTTAACTTCTCGAGGGGATTTGGTGTCAGTAGCTGAAAAATAGATTAGACGGATACCATCTAAACAACCAACAATAAACATTGACCTTTGCCAAAAAAATAAGACGATTCAGGACTTTTAACAGCTACTTGTTCAAATGGCTTTGTGTAACTCTTTAAATAAAAATTAATCATTAAAATCTATTTCATTGCCACATTTCCAGTATGAACATCTCGGCAGATGATCGCTATTTAAAAACATTTCACTACAAGATATTAGAGAAAATTTGTAGTCATGTATTTTAATCTAAAGGCAGATAAACTTCCCAGAACCGGTGCAGCGACAACGCTTATCGTTCCTGAACCACACTGTGGGATTGGTTACCACGTGGTACGGGACCTACTGAGAATAGAGGAGAATAAAAAACGACTGCTTCACTGGGCGCAGATACCAGGGCTTAAACAGTCAAAAACCCTCCTCTCCAACTACAACCAAATGAAGTTCAAAGTCATGGTGACGCACGGAAAGAACATCGTGAGAATCATGACGGGCCTTCTGACGGGACATTGTAGGGTTCGCAGCCACTTAGACTAAATTGGCATAGTGGATAGTGGACTATGACGCTTCTGTAAAAACTTCTTCGCATATATTATGTGAATTTATGGCACTCGCCGGTAATAGAAACAAGCTCCTGGGCATGTACGTTCTTCCACCGGAGATCGTTGTTACTATAAGTCCAAACAAAATACTACAATACATGCAGGCCTTAGGACTTTTGGGAGAGCTCTAAGCCATGAAGAGGTGCAATAGATCCACCTGGTTCGCAGTACATTTATACTCGCAATAATAAATAATTTTAATTTAGAGTAAAACATTGCAAATATTAAAAGAAATAATTCTTTCCCAAATTTGTTATAACTTTTATGTATAATATTTGTTGCACTCTTTTAGGCATTAAATTTATAAAAAATTTTGGAATTCCAGCCAAATATGTATGTATCTCTCAACGATTTTAAGAAATTTTATAGTTTGGGAATATGGCAGTTACAGTTAAAGCCAATATTGAAAGTACTTAGCACATCAATCGAACTAATCAATAGCCAATTTTTAAATATGTGATCAGTTTCACTTGCTGCTAGATTAAAATATTTTAGAAAATATGAGCTGCCTTCTTTTACATTATCGCATACAAATTATCCAACAATAAATCGAACTTGTTTTAGTTTTACAGCATTTGGATATAGAAATATATTCCATTCCTCATCATTAATTCTTCTCAGTTGTTTGTTGATCCTTAGGGTGTTCCATTTCCCAAAACTCATCATTAATTCTTCTCAGTTGTATGGTTTTCTTTGCATTGAATTCTCTTTAATATATTGTGTTGTTTTCTTTGATTGCGTGTATGTGTGTAAAGTATACAAAAAAATGAACATAAAATCAACGTTTTCCGTTGGGTTGTTCACATATACATAATATAATATATATCTACATAACTACATACATACTTTGTTTATATAATAATTAATTAAACATAATAAATACATTTTTCATTTCTATATATATATAACAAATAATACATGCAGTTTTCTTCGCCATTTAAACGCAAAATGGCGTTTATAATATATAATATGTTACCCTGTGGCCAAACGACAGACAGACGCAGACGACAGTCAGGTAGCTCAACATTTGAATATATATATGTGTATATGTACTATATGTGATTATTAATCACACTAACACAAACATATTTCTTACATGAAAAAATAAACAATTTAATAAAAAATATAACCAAAAATAAACTGCACTTTTGAACAGAAAGGCGCCGAAACAAAATCAGCTCGTTTCAAATACATAATTACACTTTTTTGTTTGTAAATAATTAGTTTAGTTTTAATTTAATTTTGCTTAGTTCTTTCCTTAGATAGATTTTCGCTAGTTTCACGAGCCTATTGCCATAACGTTCGTATATGTTTGTAAGTTGCTATATGCAGTGTGTTGTGTGTGTGTGTGTATAATTCGTTCGTATATAAAAACCAAAAATATATATAAATTTAGTTTGATTTGGCCGAGTACGGGCTGGTGGAGCCTACAGATGGCGGTGTGGGCGTAGCGCCGCTTCTTATTCCATCGCCCTCGCACACGTACTTGCCTGTGGGGTTGAAAAAAAATTGTTAAATAATATTCGTATAACGAACGCCAACTTAAGGACTTACCCGAAACAAAGCGTCGCTTGACCAATGACAATCGATAACCGCTTCCTTGCAACTCGAACTCAATGCCGGACAACGTAGTGCCCTCACAATTAAATTGTGTGGATAGTATAGCCGGCGTGGAGGGTCCGTCGTTAAGCTCTAAGCGCGCGCGCAGTGTTCCAACACCGCCATCCTGGGAGTTTTGCGATATATCCGTAAAGTTCCAAATCAAACGATTCGATTCGCCAAGCCTAAAAAGAATGTTGATTACTCGAACGTACTACAACAATATAGAGTATATAAGTTGCTTACCAGGCAGAATGTGGTTTAGATTGCACATTACGCACAGAACCGTTTACCGGCACTGACAGGGTTACATTCAGCAAAGGTGAGGCATTGGCCATGGCATGATTATTGTACTTATAGTCGATCTTCAGTGCAGTATAACTGGACTCACACTTCCAATAGCTAACCAATTGGAAGGGACAAGATGAGGCGCCAGGCTTGGTTCGCACCTGATATTTGAGTATGTCCACATTAAAATAGGATGCAGTTGGATTGTTTTCAGCCTGACGACGCAGCAATGCGGTCAATGCCTGCATGTTAAACTCTAGCATGGTGCTAAATGAGCTCGACATTTGGCGATCACTAAGAGCAAAAGAGTGCCATGAATTATTACGAATCATTCTCATCATAATCGAGCATCTACTTACATTTGCACCAGTTTGGTATTTGGTATGAAATTCTCCAGATTTTGTACATTCTTAATTCGAAAACCCAGCTTGGCTGGATTGGGATTATTTGCTAAAAGGCCAGCAATGCCGGCCGGGAATGAAAGCATCATGTCACCAGATACTTTTACCTGACAACGAGACTCATCGCTACCCCTGTAAAGTACAAAAAATAGTTAAACAAATTTTTGTTAATATTATCTAGGCACCAACCTAAAGTAGGCGTGTATAATCTCATGGAATGCAACCGCCAGCGGTATGGTGTCCGATATGCCAATGGTCAACGGCGAGGGACCACGTGACGAGCCCACACCACCAATAGCAGTTCGAAACTCCAGACTGCCAATGCTATCCGCACGATTCATAGGCGCTGGACTCATACGCCCGCGTCCAGGATTTGTTGCCGAGCCCGCTGTACCTATAGCTATCATATCCGAACGTCGAGAGGGCGGACGCGGTATGGCAATGCTGCCAGAAGCCGATGTTGGTGTCGGTATTTGCCGGCTATTCGGCTTAGATAATGTGGCCGAAGCTGGCGCTGAGGTGCTCATATCACCAAGTTCCGAGAATATGTCACCAAGATCAGCATAGCGATTTTGACTGGCGTTATGTCCACCTGCATTGTTATTAGATAACGTGGGACTTTGCAGCGGCGCATACGGATGTACGCTAGCCGTAGGCGTGGAGGCATTCGATATCTCCGGTGATTGCTGACGTGAAGGAGCACGGGCTTGCTGCAGCTGCTGACTATGATGCTGCCATTTGTAAGAAAAAAGTTTTATATAAAATTAGTCACAATTTTAATATAAGATTTCACAGAATGCTTACCGAGAACACACCCGTGGGCGATAATGAAATGTTTTCTACAGTAGCACGCAGCTCATCTACACTTGCGGACATGGGCGCCTGTCCATTGTTAAGCGGCTTTATTTTAACATGAATTCTGCGTTCAGGCTTGTCATTATCCGAATCCGTATCCGAATCGGAATAGAAACTTCCAGCTGCTAAAAATATAAACAGTTTTCAATGGGTAAACTTTTGCAAATTAAAGTATTTAACTTACATTTATCATGACTCTCATCCCAGGCATTTTCCTTCGCTGGCTGTATGCTAAAGCCTTCATCATCCACTTCATAGCCAGTGCCACCACTGCCCGCAGCTGCCGAAGCATTTGCAGCTGCGTTTGTTGCCGATGTTGTGACCTGCGCTCCACCTGCGGAACCTGATAAAGCGTTGGCCATAACGCCGGCATTTGCACCCGCACTACCACCCATGCTGCTCGCACCCGCGGAGTCGACGCTGCCCTGCGCTGATGTTGCAGACAATGCAGCCAGACCGCCACCCGCACTGCTTCCACTACTAGTCTGAGTTTTCATTACGCGACCATGATCATCGTAGTCTAACAGCGTGTTATTGGCGCGATCCAAGCTGTAAGAAATAGTAGCAAATTTATAGAAATTATAATATTGTAAAGTTTTATTAAGAAAACTTTAAATGTAATTGGGCATTATCCATCTGAGGGAACTCTATTTCATTGTCTATTTCCAGTGGCGGATTTAGCAGGTGGGCAAAAGCGCGCAAAAGCAAATTCAATATGAAATCGAATAACTTTTGTAATCAATCAGTTAATTAAAACGTCTAAGATTTTCTTAACGTTGTAGCAGCAAGTTTTCTCAAGAAAGCTGATATTAGTCATCAACTAAGTCAACAAATTAGCGAAGAAGCGAAAAAATGGCGTTACGCCCTGAAGATTTTTTTGATATCATAAGAGCTTTGTCTGGCTCTGGTGTCGCGTTTTGAGGTCATAGTGAGAAAATGTATGAAGAAAATACTGATATATATTTGTCTATCATCAAACTCATCTCCCGACATACCTCGACTCTACAATCCTACGAATCCTCGAATCGGATAAACTACTTGAGAAAAACGATTACATTCGAATTATTGAATATCTTATTCGGGTCTTGTTTGAAAAATATATATGTCAGGAGAGATGAATGGATTACAAGCACTTATCAGAAGATATGTTGGAGAGAAGGCCTTCGTTCCTTACATGCATTGTACAGTGCATCAACTTAACCTGGTTCTATCTCATGCAGCTGAAAAATTCGCCAGCCCTTCAATCAAACTCGTTTTCGCAACATTACAGCGAATTTTCAACTACTTCTCGCAGTCTCTTCGGTGTTGGGAAAACCTTTTGGAAGAAAGCAAAAATCTGTCTCAAAATACAAAATCTTTCGTCATCCAACTTCTGGAAGAATTGCAACTTGAACTTTTTGAGACCAACTCTGATGTCGAAGACAGACACAAGATGAACAGTGTACTGTGCCATTGGAAGATATCGAAAGCGAAGCGCAGTCACAGAAACGAAGACTCCACAACAAAGGCTTGAGTGATACTCGTTGGTCTGCACTAAAGCAGTAGAAGCAATTATCTAAAATCTTGACTGTGTTGTCAACTGTTGAGAACCAGAAGCATCGAGAGAAAAGGCTACTGGAGAAGATATAAAGGACGCAAATTCTCTACTTTCGGTGATCAATTGGCTATTTTTACTAAACCTGACATGGTGGCATTCAGTCCTATCATTCATTGACATTGCTGAAGTGCAATTACAGAAAAAAGAAGTTGATCTTTTGATGGCCCAAAATTGTCTCGAAAATGTAATGAAGAACTTGCAAAACTTGCTTGAGGAGAGCAAGTATGATTCTTTCGTTTCGAAAGCTAAATCTCAATGGGAGAAGATGGGATGGAAGAATCTCGGATTTTCCGATCATTAGACAATGCCGAACGAAAAAAATGCCAGGCGAGAAAGCAGAGGACAGTTCTCTGGATATGGCAAAAAAACATCGCATTGGGTACTTTGAAGTTCTGGACAGAATTTGCAGTGAATTACAAGAAAGGGCCAAAGGTTTTGATGAGATGAACTCACCTTTCGGATTTCTCAAACCTGAATCCTTCAAAAACATGGAAGAGAAAGAATTTGAAAAAAATGTGTGCAATTTGATGGAGAAATATCCAACTTTTTTTACAACTGCTCTGAAGTATGAGTTAATCAGTTTTGCTGATATATATTTCTCACAAGAACAAGATTCTATCCAAGCATAGTCCATTGCAATATTTAAACTTCATCGTTGAAAAAAATTTGATCAGCAGTTTCCCGGAGTGCTGCAGTTTATTGCGTTTATTCTTGACCCTTCCCGTCAGCACTGCCAGCGCCGAACGAACAATGAGTTCATTGAAGAGAGTCAAAGATCGTCAACGTTCTACAATGAGTGCAGAAGCATTGGACGATTTCAGCATACTTTTCATCGAACAGCAAGTCGACAATCAAATTGATCTGAATGCAACCATTGAAGTTTTCGCGGAGAAGAAAGCGAGAAGAGGATTTAAAAATATGTAAATTTTCTCTATGTAAAAAAGAATACAACTTTTATAATGCTCGATGAATAAATGAAAACATTTTTGTATTCATTAAATTCTTAAGACTTCACTTTCCATGGAACACCTGACACAACATAATTTTCTAGGCGGGTCCTGAAGAAATTTTGCCCACTGGGCCTTTTTCCTTTAATCCGTCACTGTCTGTTTTTTCGAGTTCCAAAAAAGTTCCCAAAGAACTGATCGCTCAAAAAACGTTTTTTTTTTGTACAACATAATACCATTACCTATAATACCTTTATATTTAAACTATATTCTTTTTTCTCACCTTGTTAAGCGCTCCTCTTGTATGTTCTCCGCTGCATCGTTGTCCTTCTTTTTCTTGGATTTCTTTGTTTTGGTTTTCTCGCGTCTACTGCGTAAAATGCCCGAAACTATTTTAAAGATACAAAATCAGTTAAGGTTAAAAATTAATACAGTACAAAATTAATTATCTACACAAACATACGTAAAAACAGAAAGATCAAAGTTTATATTATCTAAAAACTTTAAACTAAGCACCACACAAAGAAAGCAAAATTAAACTAAATTAAAAATAAATTTACACATAAGTTACGTAAAGTAAGAGCTGTTATTAAACACTGCAATGACCTCCGATTGTTGTTCCTATATGAGGGCATTTTCTGTATATTTTTAACTACGTGTTTATCGCATATATTGGTTCCATACTACACATAAGGTGCAGTATGTGGTTTGACAGAGAGGAATATTTAGGCCATTAGTCATTACAAGAAAGAGCATTGAGTTAACTTTAAAGAGAAACGAAATAATTTAGAAACAATTTATGGAATCTAATGAGTATAAAATATTAACTGCAAGTAGCACTTGGAATTTTAGAGGAATTTAAGAAAAATTTTGAGAAATCCCCTATTTGTATCGAAATATTAGTACCTTTGCATCTTTGATAAAAAATTCACGATGATTAAAGTTTGAATCTGGGAATTAAAGATTCTGAATGCCTTCAGAATAAAAATGGATCGTACTGGTCGTCAATGCGAAATGCGGGATCATTAACCTTTGCATCTTTGATAAAAAATTCACGATGATTAAAGTTTGAATCTGGGAATTAAAGATTCTGAATGCCTTCAGAATAAAAATGGATCGTACTGGTCGTCAATGCGAAATGCGGGATCATTAATTATACTATTTTTTTCCTAAAGTATGATCCATATCAGAGCTCCCATAGGGTTACTTCATAACCAAAGGTTTCAAATGCATAATTATTTTTTAATAAAGATATGGTAAGCAAATTAGGGTTTCAAAAGTTTTTTAGAGATCCAAATCTTATCAAAATCGGCTAACTACATCTTTAGCCCCCAAAAGACCGATTCGCTTCACTTTATTTGATAAAGATCTCGTAACCAAATTTGGTAAACTACAATTTCTTTAAGTACTATAAGTACTTATCAACCAAATTTGATTGCAATGTGATGTAACAGGGTATATCAAAGTCGTCCTCGACTTTAAATTACGCCATTTGTTATAATAATAATAAACAAAATTTTAAATTATGCTACCTTTTCTAATAAAGAATTTTAGTAATAATCACAAAATTGCGTACGTAAAGTTGGGCGCGGACGACTTTGGGATACCCTGTACCACTATCTTGCAATAAAATCCGTTTCCTTCATAAAACACCAAAAAGAGAAGAATTTTTAAGCAAAAACTTTTTTGACCGATCGTTCCTATGGGAGCTATATGATATAGTCAACCGATTTTGGCCAGTGCTCAGGAACTTTAAAAAACATTGGACCGCCAAATTTAGTTACGATATCTTTATAAACAAACGAATTATCCATCTTAAACTTATTTTTTGTCTGGGTCATCTGATACAAAAGAAACACAACAAATTTTATATAAAGAACGTTTTTTTGGAACGATTCCTATGGAAGCTATATCATATAGTCAACCGATTTTGATTAAATTAAGTACAATGCTTGAAACCTATAAAAAACTTCCAAGTGCCAAATTGAATTCCAATATCTTCACAATCAAACAAAACACAACAAATTTTGTTGATAAATCGAATTTATGGAAGATCGTTCCTATGGGAGCTATATTATATAGTCAACCGAATTTGTTCAAATTTGGTACAATGCTTGGATACTCTAAAAATCTTCTGAATGCTAAATCTGGTTACGATATCTTTATTAAAAAATTAAATACAGCGAATTTTGTATAAAAAGTTATCGGTCCTATGGGTGCTATATGATATAGTCAACCGATTTTAATCAAATTTGGAACAGAGGTCGTATGAAACACCCCTTATATTAAAAAAATAAAATAATCTTGTCTCCTATGGAATAATATGGGATCCAATTTGACAGTTTGGTTAATCTAGTTCTTAACATGTCTGAGCTCTAGGCGTTCAAACGGACAGACGGACATGGGTATATCGACTTCTTTAGTCACCCTGATCATATTTTAGGTAACTTTATATGTTACATACATTTTCGGCTTGCACAAACTAAATATACCCTTTGTACCATACGGTACAGGGTATAAAAATTATTTTGGCCGATCAGTCCTATGGGAGCTATTGATATAGTCAACCGATTTTGATTAAATTTGGTACAGTGCTTGGGAATTATAAACAACTTTCGAAAGGCAAATTTTGTTACGATATCTTCATAAACAAACGAATGATTCATCTAAAACTTTTTTTTTTCGAGGTGGTCTGAAACACTCCTATGGGAGCTATATAATTTAACCCCGATATTAAAAAAATTAAATAAACTTGTCTCCAATGGAATAATATGGGATCTAATATGAAAGTTTGGTTGCTGTAGCTCTTACCATCTCTGAGATCTAGGCGTTCAAACGGACAGACGGACGGACATGGGTATATCGTCTTTTCTAGTCACCCTGATCATCGGCTTACACAAACTTAATATACCCTTTGTACCATACGGTATAGGGTATATAAATGGTTAGAAACTTAAAAGTAGGAAAATTATGCTACCTTTTCTAATACAGAATTTTAGTGACTCTTAACACAACTAACAATTAAAATAGTTCAGTTGCTTTGATCAATGCAGTGTTAAATAGTTTACATTTTTAAACACAATAATTTAAAATATATCTGTCTTTTTTTTCTAGTTTAAACTTAAAATTAGATTATTAAAAGCTTATACAAAAATTAAACTCAAACACCGCCATCAAGTGCATCAAATGATTGAATATTAGCTGATTAATGATTGAATAAATTTTGAACGTAAAGCCATGCATAAATAGCATTAAAATAAAAAATAAATTGCAATTTTAAATTAATAACTAATAAAAAAAATATTTATATACATTAACAAATTTTTGATATATTTTTTTCGTGAATAGTTTTATGGGTCAGGGTTAGTTTCATATAGGCATTTACCCTGAGAATTTGATGAAAATATATTTAAAAGTGACGTTGTACGCCTGGACGTTGTTGCTGTTGTGGTTGTTGTTGAGGCGGCGCTGTTGCCCATCGCAGTCTGTTGTTGTTCTTGATAAAGATGATCTTGTTCATTTAATGATTTCGATAATTGCTGATCACTTGTCGTTGCATTTAAATATTTTTTACCACCTGCATTGGCAGTTGGTGTTAAGGCCTCAACCGAGTGCAGTTGTTGTTGTTGTTGTTGATCTAAATTTGTTTGATTTTTCATATTTGAACCATAAGTAACGTGCATGATACGAGTATATGACAAAAAGCACAGGCGTGTGGATTGTTTTGAATTTCGCATAGAAAAGTAGACAAAATTGGCGTTAGTAAAGGGTTAAGGTTCTTTTACAGAGGGTTAAGGTTAATGTGCGTGTTTTAGTGTGTGGTTGGTTGTTCATTTTTGGTGTTGTTAGAATTCAAGTCAATGCTTTGGCTGGTGTTTGAGTGTACACAGTTTAAATGTGTTAAAATCAAAATTATAAAAAAAAAACTATAAATAATAAATGAATAAATAAATACACATAAGTAATAACGTCAGCAGAAGATTATATAGACAGAGTTTAGAATAAAATACAATTAATATGTACAAATTGTAATATGTTTTATAAGTGAAGAGAGTTTTGTAAGCTGTCCCAGGTAATAGACTAAAATAAGTTGTTTCGGATTATTAATTGAACTTATATTATTTAGGAATATAAAAGTAATAACAGTCTAGACATACAGACTGTAAACACTGTTCTTTTTACTACATGCTCCAACTTAATGGAATATAATATCCCGGCAGATTACTCGATTGTGAAACTATCGCTTTTTACAAGCAGATTAACAAATATGTGGCCTCCCAGGCCACACTTACAAAACAGTTTAAATCAATATGGTTTTAAAATCCAGAAATATTGTGCCCTAATTTTTATGCGGACAAATCCCTCAAACGGGAACAATTTTCAATTTTAAAAATAAAAGGATTTAAGCTTAAATTAATTGCCACAAAGCACTCTCCGTATGAAACAAGTGTAGATACATATGTAATGAGTTAAAGTAAATAGATAGATAGACATAGACATAAGACGCTATCACGTATATGCAATAGTAAAAAAGATATCTGTAACCAATTAAAGAGAGTAAATAAAACCAAAAAGCATACAAACAACATAACTAAAGAAAATAATAGATATGGAACCTTGATTATTATTATCCTGAAGCTCTGAGTTAGGGGAATTTTTGGTGATATTGGTGATGTTGTTGGTGCTGGCATTTAATATGCCAGTTGTGGTACTTGTGGCGGTGTTGTTGTTGCTTGTGGTAGTGCTTGTTGTGGTTGTACTTGTTGACCCATTAGCAGGCATACCAAAATTTCCACCCATGGCACTTTGCTGTTGCTGTTTGCTAGCTGCACTGCTCGAGGGCATAAACCAAGAGCGCAAACTCTTAACTGTGGACACTGGACCGCTGGCGGGCGCTGGCGCCGCTGCATTTGTTCCAGTCGACGCTGTGGCGCTTAACATATCCGGCGATGTAGGACGCGGTGAAGACAAGGCACCTAAAATAGCATCATCTGCATAGGGTATGCTGCCGCTAGCCGCGCTGCCACTACCAAGTGATATGCCAGCCAAAGCATCGGCAGTAGAACCGCCAGAAACGCCACGTTGATCCATGGATATAAGACTGCCAGCACCAGCATTACCCCCGGAACGTAGTGCGGCCTGTATGCTTGTAGCCGAATTTGAATTGGATGCATTTGTGGATGCTTGCGGCTGATTCAGGCGCGAAGAGGTCGAGGCGGAGGGTATGGAAAGTGGCACAAACTCCAGCTCAGGCATTTCTAAAAGTTCAAGACGAATAAGTTACTACATAATCATCATAAGCTAAGCACATACCAGGCTTCTCCAGACCGGTGTATTTGTTGAGCACAAACTGTTCGAGCAGCTTGTCTACAGACATGTCTACAAATTGTCGTTTGAAATCGGAATGCACTTGGCCCACCATATCGTGATTGTTTTGTAACATTTCCAAATATGTGGATAGAAATTCTTTCATCTGACGCAGATGCACTTCTTCAATCTCTTGAAAACGCTGCGCAAATAATATGAAAATTACAATTTACAAAAATTGCTACTCGCAGCTTGAAATGTTACCTTGCATGTCTGCGTCATGCGCCGCTCAAACTCATTCTTAATGGGATTATGTTTGTCCAATAGCGCTCTGTAGTCTTCTTGCAATTTTTTTAACTTGTGTTCAAGTTTCTCAACATCCTTGTGTGAGCCATTGTCTTTGCGTAATTTTTCCAGCTCCAGAACCTTACCAGCATAAAGATCACGCAGTTTTTGCACTGCCACCGTTGATGTTTGTATCGCCTGTACACACTCCAGTGTCTGTGATTCCTCTTCCTTTACAGTTTTATGCTTTTTATGTAGCTCATCTGCATATTTGGCAACATCCTTGACCAGCTCTGTCAGCTTTTGCACCATTTGCATATGTAGTGTGGATAATTTTTCTGCCGATGTGCGCAATATGGTCCAAACTGGCGCAAAAGTGCTGTTCAATGTGCCCGTGCTGGCTTTGTGGGCCAGCTTGGACATCATTTTTGAGTTCTGCTCCTCGATGTTGGATTTCTCGCGCAAAAACTCAGACAGCTCTTTGCTGGCCACCAGGCCAAATTTCATGTTGTGATAGAGCACATCGAAGCCATTGTTTTTGTCGCCCTTTAAATAAAATAAAATTAAAATTTTGAAAATGTAGAGTATTTAAAATTTCAAAACTTACCCAAAAGTAATCATTAAAGTCCACCGGCATGTTGGTTTTTTTTTATCGCTTATAACGTTTTATTCGACGAAGAAATTGTGTTTTAATAAGTTTTTAAAGACTTCCTTGTGTGGCTATGTTAATTGACTGATATTTCCTAAATTCTAGAGTAGAAACGAGTCGACTACGAGTACGATTACGTGTAATTGCAGTATCATCACTATCATTTTGTTCAGCATATGGCCAAGGCATTTGTTATATTAGACTTGTAGAATCGTTTTTTGTTGGACGTCTTACTGAAAAAAAGGATTTCAATTACAAATCAGTTCTTTATTTTTTAATTGTAAGTATCAATCTTTTAATCGTGGGTAACGTTCACCTCTAATTTAAAATAAATGCTTACCAAAATTTAGGCAGAATAGAGGTAAAAGTAAAAGTTTTTTGCAGGATAAGACCAAATCTTTAAGGCCCTTTTTATATGGTAATGATATAACACAAAAGTTAACTAATTTTATTTTGCCAAGGTACTCGTTTCAAGAGAAACTGAAGGTTTTATTAATTCTTCAAAATTAAAACTATTAAGACAATTTTTTATTTAAGCAACTAGGTAGAATGAAATAAAAAATATTCAAAAGTAGAATGGTAATATATTTTAAATCCGAATGTATATTGAAAGTATTCAAAAATTACAATTACAATTATTTCATAAATATTAAAAGTTTATTTATTAAGCACTTTGAAAAAGTATAATTTAAAGGACATCAAACATATACGGTATACATAAAATTCTAATAGACAGTAGAGTAAATATAGCTGCATCCATTACATTGGCATGACAGATAGTAATCTTGATTTGCAATTTGTGTGCCCAGGCGTTTGAAAACCCTCGGCCTTTAGTTGGTTCCCTTTAATGTAGCCATTTCCAAGTCAATGCGATCGTTCAATGCTCGCGTCAGTATGGTGCAACAATCCTTTATAGCATGATAAATAATATTCTTGATTTGCAATTTATCCTCATGGTTTGTATGCGAAAGCGAAAGTCGACGAAACTCATGAGTCAGATGATAACAATGGGTTATATTCTCTGGTGATACAAAGTCCTCAGCCACTTTTATGCAATTGTGCAAATTCTGTACTTGATGTGGCGCGCCCGCAGGTATAAAAACAGCATCACCCAAACACTGCACAATCGGATAGCCCTCCACTCCGTATTCCTTAAACAAACGTGCACGCAACTTGTCATCGAGATACCAATTTTGATCGTGTATGGGATCATGATCGGGTTCCAGGCGAAAGCCTTTCTCCAGCGTGACACGATTTAATAGATCGCGTATCTTGTCTGCATCCCGTGCCGGAAATATATGCCAAAGCGCTCCAGGCAATACATCTGGCGACTGACAGCGTGCACGTGTTATGTATTCGCAACCACCCAGTGCGATAGCTTTTTGTGTAGCCGACATTTGTGGTTTGCTGTCCTCATCTTTAGGTATGCCCACATATACCATAATGTTGACGGCGTCCGAAATATCCAAATGCAAATTGGTAGTGCCCTTGTCAGGATGCAGCGCTGAACCATAGGCATTGTACATTTTTGGGCCGAGATCGGGTGGCACAAACATGCTCGGCAGACAGCTGGCAATATTCAAGTTGCCCGTGCGCAGTGTGTACTCCGGCATGGGCAGGCCTTTCATTAGATCTGCATATCGTGTGGGCAGAATTTCAGCAAAGTCATCACCTGGTGGCCAATCCTTAAGCTTAAGTAGCATGGGTTTGCGATTGGCGTCCAGCAGACGTTTGTGTATACACTGAAAGCCCTCCCAAAAATGACGCATTGGCTGGTTCGGCACCAGATTGCCATTTAAACAATTAATCAAATCATTTGGTTTGTCGCCAAAGTCACGGCAGAATGCCTCGGGATGCCAAAGGTCCAGATTTAATGAACGCGCCACTTCAGATATCATCACGGGTTGCCCGCATTTCCAAACGTCCTGATAGAGCACACGATTATCCGGATGCATAGGATCTGTTAGGCGCAATAGTTTGCCATCGCATAACCATTCATGCGGTACTCCAGGCGCCAATTGTGTAGAATGCGCCAAAGTCATGGCGCGTGGCGGCAAAAAGCGACGTAAACCGGCCAAGCCCTTGCGCAAAAAGTTTATATGCTTGAAATTGTCAAAAGCGCTGGTAATGGGATCCTTGCCCAGCGTCTCCTTGGTCCATACACGCCCAGGCACATAATCAATGCCACGTTCGCGCGCAAATTCCAATTTCTTGGCGTGTAACTCCTCCAAACGCATTTGCTGGCGCAACGTTTGCTCTGTTGCCAACGAAGAGGCGCTGGTCTGCTGCTTCAACTGTGACTCCTTTATCATATCCTGTATAAGTTCATTCAATTCTGGGTCTGAGATCTTTTGCTTGCTAAGCAGGCAACCACACACCTGCGGTACTTGCCACAGCGTACGCACATCATGCAGCAGACGACCAAGCACATTGAGAGAATCTCCTGCTATAATTTGCGTGAGCATAAGGGACTTCAGCTCATGCTGCTGCTTGCCTGCAGCGACAGAGGCATCGCTGCTATCGGTGCACAAAAGCCAGTGAAATTCGTCACGTCCACGTTGTGTTTCCATGCGACGCAGACGTTGTCCCTCTTTGCGGTCCTTGAAGCAATCCAGACACACGCCAAAACCGCATTTACTGCATGTCCAGTGATAATTAAATAGCGTTGTGTCACAAACATCGCAAATCTCGCGTATACCTTTGACGGCCTTCTTCCAGGCAATAGTGCCATCTGGATTTTCGTGCAGCTTTAGTGCCTCAGCTTCTTGACGCCATAAATAGCAAAATTGATCGCCGGCATGCAGGAGTATATAACGACATACTTGTATGTCCATATAGCCGGCTGTGGGTACTGTATGCTCATCCGGTTGCCAAACATTTAAATCTGCTCGCGTGGGCTCATTGTAGGGATTGGGAAAGCCTTCCACGCGCAATTCGCCCTTTTCATTGTACTGCAGACGACGAAATTCATAGAAACGACAATAGACATCATTCGGCGAGGTGCTGCTGCCAGCGCTTATATGACGCCGACGACACTCTCTGCACTTCGGTATGCGAGGTAAGGCCTCGGAGCCTTCCGCTGACGGTTGTTGCAGTTTGGAGCACGGCAAATGTTGCAAAAATATTGCACAGCTCGCGCGATATTGCTTATCCAATTGCTCCTCTTCGGCGGTCATGGCCATAAGCTGTGCAGCTGACTGCTCCTGCTGTTCGGCATTCATTACTTCTTCCGATTTTGTAGGCGCTACAGAATCAACAGTTGGTTTTTCATTATCCAACGCAGCACAGCTTTGACCTTCACTATCGGATGGCTTCTTAGCCAAGGTATCATTTGATATGTGAATTTCGATAATAGACTTTCTTGCCACACGCGGAATTTTATTATTAATGCCAGTAGTAATTGATTCCTGTTGTCGCTTTTGGCAATTATCACCTGCCTGTGGTGTTGCCATGCTGCTGCTTGCTTGGTTCATTTCAAAGCGAGTTGGCAGCACTGTGCCAAAGAAAGAGAGAAGAAAAATGGCAAAATGTAAACATTACAGGTCAGCTGTTTACTTTTTTTTTTGTTGTTTTTTCTTGAACCGTATTTCTCTTGTACTGGTAATGTTTCTAAATTTTTTTTCAGCGGCATTTTTGTGAGTTATTTTAGTTGTTGCGATTTTTGGCATTAAATATAAAACTTAGCTTATGAACAATTCCAGGTTTTAGACTAGGTAATGCGGCTGACAGCTTTCGTTGGCTGTTTTTCTATGCAATGCTTTTAAAAATTAGATATCTCTTTTGTTTTGCAAAATTTACAAAAATTTTGTAAAATTGTAGGAATTTTCAATGGTTACGAATAAGCATATATTAAACGCACAACTACTCACTGGGTGCCACATTACCTGCACAGAAAAAATTCAGTTCACATTTGCTTAGCAATAACTTACTTAGACTAAATATGTTTACCTTGCTAAGAAACTAGAAAATTTTCTTAAGTTTTTGATCTATATTTGAAATCTTGAGTAAAATAAATCGTATTGTAAAACTGCACTAAGCTATTTTGAAATTTTTATGTGTCCCATACATAAACCTTGAAAAGGATTACACTCAAAATAATTATGTAAATAATAATAACCGCCGTTAACACTGAAAATGATATCAGCCTGGAGATAAAGCGGAGAATTACATTTGCCAATAGGTGTTACTATGGTCTCAGTAAGCAGATGTGCAGCAGAGACCTCTCTCGAACGACAAAAGTAACACTCTACAAGACGCTCATCTTGCCCGTGCTCTTATACGGCGCAGAAGCATGGGTTGTGTCACGGACAGATGCAGCTGCTCTTGGGGTGTTTGAGAGGAAAATTCTACGCAAAATCTTCGGTCCCGTACGTTTTGAGGAAGGCTATCGCATACGGATGAACCACGAGCTGTACGAGCTCTACGACGACATGGATGTTGTCCAGCGTATCACAATACAACGTCTGCGCTGGCTCGGCCATGTCGTACGTATGGATAATGATGCTCCAGCGAAAAAGGTATTCGAAGCGAAAGCCGACGAAGGAAGACGGAGGGAACGACCACGACTCCGATGGAGAGATCAAGTGGAGAAGAACCTATCCTCCCTTGGTATTTCTAATTGGAGAAGCAAAGCAGAGGCGCCTGGCGAGAGCTGCTGAGGTCGGCCGTAACCCGAGAGCGGGTTGTAATGGCCATACGATGACAATGAAATAATAATAAAACTGCACAACAAAATTGCAACTTTTTTTGTTTGATGAATTTATTTGTATCACGTTTGTAAAAGAGGCTTACAGAAATTACTTCGGTCACCCGCCGGATATGAAAATAAGCTTTGGATTCCGCAAAAGGTATGCAAAACGTGCGTTGAGTTTCTACATTTGTGGACAAATAAGAAAAGGAATAAATTTAGATACGAAACCGCCATAGCCTGGAAGGAACCCGGGAACCACCACGATGATTGCTATTTTTGGTTGGTCAATATAACTGGCATTAACCGAAAAAACCGAGCCAAATGGGAATATCCTCGTACACGGTCGGCATATACAGGGTGGTCCATCTAGTGTTTGGAATTTGAACTACCGATTATTTGACTTTTAAGACGTCAAATATCATTCATACATTGATTGGTAAATATTTAGTAAAAACATTGACATTTACGAAATGGGACGCTATACGCTCGAAGAAAGTTGGGAAATATTAAAATTGGGCGGAAGATCTTTTGGCCGAAGATGGCGAATTTTATGGAAAAATCATCTCGGACGAAGCTCATTTCCACCTCGGTGGTTATGTTAATAAGCAAAATTGTCGCATCTGGGGCTCAGAAAAATCCGCCAGCGTTCCAGGAGAAGCCAATGCACCCACAACGAGTGACTGTTTGGTGTGGAATTTGGTCTGGCGGCGTCATGGGCCCATTTTTCTTCGAAAATGAAGAAGGAGCCGCCGAAACCATCAATGGCGTGAGCTACCGCGCAATGTTGACCGACTGGTTCTTCGAACAAATTGAAGATGAAGTCTTTGGGCTATTATCATTGGGGTGCGGTAAAAGATGAATGTTATGCCAACAATCCGCAAACAATTAATGAACTGAAGGACGAGATTGGAGCCGCTATTGCCAGGATAAGTCCCGAAACAATCGAAAATGTGCTCAAAAATTGATCCGATCGAGTGGCATACTGCCAAGCCAGTCGTGTTGGTCATTTGACCAAACTTTTTCTTTTATAAATAAATGTCATGAACCAACCTTTCAAATACAACTTTGAACATTGAAAAATATTTAACCGTTTTGTTTTTATAGCAAAATTAAATTCCAATTTTTATATGGACCACCCTGTAGACGTGTTTTAAGCCCTAAGATACTACCTGAACCTCAAAGTGATGCATCGGAGGAGGAGCCTATGCCGTTAGAAGCGAATACTGATACTGGTGATAGTGACTTTGAATGCGACCTGGAAATGCCAAAGCCATACAACCAAGACTCAGTACAAAATGATGACGGTCCACAAATAAGATCTTTAATAAAAGACTCAAATTTTACGGACAATATGACAGTGCTTGAGAAAAAGGCATGGAATGAGTTTGTTTGAATTGTTCAAAATTTTTTGGGAAATAAGAAAAGTTCCGACTATTCTCAAGACGTCAAAAAACTAATGAGTCACTTTCAAAGCCTTGGATGTAACATGAGCATAAAGTTACACTTTCTTCACAACCACCTTGACTATTTCCCCGCAAATCTTGTAGATCTCAGTGAAGAACAGGGTGAGCTATACCACCAGGACCTTCGTACCATGGAGGAATGCTATCAAGGCTACTGGAACGCACACATGATGGCTGACTATTGTTGGAGCATTTAGAACAGTTCTCTTCCTTCAATTTCAAAGAAGAAATCAAATAAAAGAAAGTTTTTCAATTTAAGTGCCTACTAAATAAAATACGATTTTCTTTAAATATATAGCGTTTTATTATAAAAAAAAACCCATGATACATATTTTTTTTACAAGAGCTGATACTGAATTTTAGTAACAGATTTGAAATCGTCATAAAAAATTGAACTAAGATCATGTAACGTAACCCAATCATCACTTATGCTGTTGTGCAATGTAATTTATTCAAATTATTCGTAATTAATTATATGTAACCTTTATAACTAATCGTTAGAATATGAAACCCTTTTGCCAATAGTCAATAAGAACTCTTTCCAGTAATACAATGGCCACACAATTAAAGTATTTAAATCTTTTAATGGGCGTTAGACTTAAAAAGTTTTTGATAAGCATGGTTACACGCCACCCCCACGTCAACATTCCTCTTATCTTTGAATGCGTTTATGAGGGCGGCAGTTTGTTCTAGCACATAAAGGCGGAAAAATACATTTAAACATACACAAACTCACTCATATTACGAGTATATATACATATGTACATATACATAACATTGTTGATAATAAATTATTTACTATATGCCATTTTTAAATGAAGTATGATAATTAAAGCCCCGGCATCAGCGAACGTTAAATCAGAACTGTGTTTTATAACAGATAGGCTTAAAACTGTTTAGCACTTTGAGCAACAGAGGGCGCACTGATCGTCGTCGGGTTCAATTTGTGGCAATTTAAGTGAGATGATTGCGAAAGATATGTTTGTATGTAAATACTATACGAGTGTGTTATATGTATGAAAAAATTAGCATGGGGTTCAATTTGATTGACCCAACCATGTTGCATTTAACTAGATTCAAATATGTAACTCTTTAGATACTGTAGATCGCATATATAAAAGCTCTGTTCTCGAGCTTGATAACTTTGAGAAATTTATCGTAGCTGCACGAGTAAATGTCTTCGTCTAGTTCAGTAAGGTTAAGTTTGCAAGGGGTTTTATTTTATCCTTAAGGCGATTTCTGTACAAAAAAGGTTAAGAAATAAAAAAAAAAATCAGTAAAATATTGTAGTTTCCAAAGACCAGGAAAAAAGTGTTTGCGAAACTCTTTTTTAACATTCGAAATATTGCCAAAGGTTTTAAAGTCGTACTCAGATACAATGAAAATTAAGTTAGAGGGTTTTCCAACAAGAGGTGTTATTTTGAATCACCCGGTATTTCGGTAGCTGTCACTTTTGAAGCTTTTATTCTTTGACAAATCTTGCAGTCACAGTTCGCAAAACTAAAGCATTTTTGGCTCATCGTGAAGCACCTTGTCGGACCGCAATATAGAAATTGGTGGAAAAAATCGAGCTGCTGGGACAAGTTAGTGATGTGAAGAATAAAACCCGTGCATGTCGCTCAAGAGCAACTGAGAATATTGCTGCTATAGCCCAAAGTGTTGAAAGAAACCCAGGTTTGTCCATTCCTCGTCGTTCTTTGAAATTGGGCATTCCACAAACGTCATTACACCGTATTTTGCATTAAGACTTGGGTCTTAAGGCTTATAAAGTTCACTTAACACAAGAACTCAAGCCGTCCGATCATCAACAACGTCGTGATTTTGCTGATTGGGTCCTTGAAATGCATGAAAATGATCCAGAATTCCAACGAAAAATCATCTTGACTGATGAGGCCCATTTCCACCTTGGTGGCTACGTTAACAAGCAAATTTGTCGCATCTGGGGCTCGGAAAATCCAAGAGTTATTGTTGAGAAGCCTCTCTATCCTCAACGTGTGACCTTTTGGTGCGGTTTATGGTCCGGTGGGGTCATTGGACCTTACATTTTCGAAAATAAGGTTGGATCAACAGTTACAGTGAATGGATTGCGCTATCGAGAGATGATTAATAATTTTTTATGGTCGGAGTTGGATGGTATTGATCTGGACAACGTTTACTTTCAAAAAGACAGCGCTACGTGCTACACAAGTAACGAAATCATTGCTCTTTTACGGAAAAAGTTTCCGAACCGTGTTGTCTCTCGAAGAGGTGATCACAATTGGCCACCGAGTTCTTGTGATTTAACACCTTCCTTTGGAGCCACGTGATAAGGTCTACGCCAACAGCCCAGCGTCGATTCAAGACCTCAAAGATAGAATTCGTAAGGCTATCGAGGACATAGGGCAGCCACTTTGCGATTTGGTTATGAAAAATTTCATGAATAGGATATGGTCCTGTAAGCGTGGTTGTGGTGGCCATTTGGCTGATGTTGTTTTTCACTATTAACGGCATACCCTTCCTCTTTATTATAAAATAAACATCCGATCATATATCTCAAAAATTAAATTTTTCTTTGAATACCAAAAAAACACCTCTTATTGGAAAACCTTTTATATCGCAAGTCTTCTATGAGTACAGTCCGAAAAAAATTTCAACAATATGTGGATTTTTCATACAACGGAAAACTTAAGAACTATTTCGTATGAAATTAATTTATGTTTGAAGCGCAAAAATTAAGATTTTTTAAATCAATGCTGATTTTTCATGGCATTACATGGTCTAGAAAATAAATGTTCTGCACATAGGGTCAATAGTATAGACTATTTTAAAGGTAGTCGTGTGGCTAACATTCCTTTGAGTAACATTAAATGATCTCAGGGAAAAATTTATGCGAAGATCAGCTGATTCACGTATCCCTATCCCACAATAGTTGGATTCCACAAGCCTAAGAAAACTAAGTTTTTTGTGACAAGTAGGAGACTACGAATATAATTCCAATTACCTTGATATAATGGAAGACTTACATATCTACAATAAGTTTACATTGATATGCAACATGAGTGTAACAGCAAGAGAGGGAACTGGGAAATGTTAAAGGATTGAGAAACAGAATCAACAAGTGGCTTGAATGTCAGCACACATAGATACAACACTTACAAATAGTCAACATAGATACGTACGTACACACGTAAATATCTAAGAGGTAGACTTAAATGTCAAAGATGGGGCAAGTAGAGAACTAGTATTATATAGTTGAAAACAAGGAAATAAAGAAATTAACACGCACCTCAGGCCAACCATGGGGCATGATAAAATTACCTTGAGCAGCACCCATAACAACTCACAACATGCACACACAACAGTGGCGTTTCCAGAGGGACTCCCCCAAAAACTACCATTACACTTATTAGATTTTCAGCAACCGCCTTCATGTATTAAACTGTATCCCTTGAAATTTTTTTATCTATACGCCCCTGAAAAAAAGTAGAAGTAGCAATGTTTTGGGCGTGCACCGAAACAACAAAAATGGGCATAAGAAGCCGTTGTAGCTGCGCCCCAAATAGGGGTTACAATAACTGCTTTGTATTTTATATAACATTATTGCTAGCATATAGGTAGATCAATAGTTTTAGGTATTTTATAAGAGCAAAAAAATTAATTTTTACTTTTCAAATGAAAAGTACTAAATTAGTTGTAAGAATAATTTTCATAAGCATATACCTCAGTTAAGTACACAATATATACCCAAGTTAAATCACAAAAATCAAGTTGCGTAGAAACAAAAACTACTTTTAAGCTCCTATCGTAAGAATATATGTAAACTAATTAATTAGATGAAAATTAAATTGAAACATTTTATACACAAGCCTGCATTCAGAAGAATAATTTAATAAAAATACTCCTAAAACTACTGCAGCACGGCAACACTGCTAGTTTACCACATAATAAGTATGTACATATTTATATGACGCTCTCTTGCTCTTGGCTTACTGCTGCGTTAATGAATGAATTGGGTTGTACCATTAGACTCACAGGCATGGTCAATTAAGTAGACCGCCAGATAAACTATTTTGACACATTTTATTCAACTTTGAGACACACACTAATTAAGAATTAGCACTTCTTTTAATACTTGCATGTACATGACATTTATATTAGGTACTTATTGTTACAAACACACGCATACGCAAAAAACGCATACCACAAAACTTAGGCAAAACGAAATTTTCACAACTCAAAATACTTGCATTTTTGATCATTTTCAACTTACATTTTATTGTTGTTTGTTAGTAATACACTTGCGCTTTAGTTTTATTGTATTTGGCATTTGAAAAACTATCTATTTTTATATAAAAAAGCGAATTTTCTTTAGCGACGATTCTTAATGGTGTTGAAATGAAACGACATATCGATATATTAATTAAGCTACGCGATATTTAGTAATGACATTTTGACTGTATGATTTTGTATATCGATATTTATCACAATATTACACCGCACATCGTATGCAATATTTCGAACTTAAACAAAAACTGAAATGGTGATAACAGTTCCAACAAAAAAATACGAGTGAAATAATTGAATTTTAATGCGAAAATAATTGGAACCTTCAAATTCAAATAAGAACCCTTTCCAGCTAGCTTTAATGGTAATATTTTTTGTTTGTCAAATATTGTAGATGCATTCAAGAGACAAAGTTTTGTGATTGCCGATAAGGGTTGGGGTCTGCTTCGAGAAAAAACGCTCTTTATTAGCTTTATGTAGTCTGAAATCTATCAAAATATGCTGTATTTCTGGAGCTTTTATTTGACACACCTACTAGGAAACGTTGAAAATGTTAATAAAGCTAAAATTTCTTTAAATATTTCAAGCCCTAATCGTCCCTGAGATCTAGAGATCTCATCCTTTGGGTATGATAAACTCCCAATTCTGTTGTAAACAATTTTTACACAATTTCATTTGAACGATTGTAAAAAGCTATTTGGTTCATAGCAAAATAATTTTATTCACCAAATCTTAGAATAGGAAATTCTCTATTCTAATTTATTTTTTACACGGTTCTTTCTGGTACGTATCGAAAGCCTTATTTTATGTTAATTTTTTATAACAAAATTTACGTGAAGCACAAATGACACACGTACTTTTTGTAGATACGATGTGTGTTCAAAAAGTAAGGCAACTTAAGCAATTTCGCGGGCAACGTATTTTCGATTATCAATTTTTTTGTTTTGTTGTGTTGGTACACTCTTCCCGAACATCTGTACCAAATTTCAAGTGAATGGCATTTTTTGTTTGGTTGTGAGAGGCGTAAAGGTTATAAGTGTTTTGCGTGCTCGGCGATTCGATACGATAATCGAAAATACGTTGCCCGCGAAATTGCTTGAGTCACCTTACTTTTGAGCACACCTCGTATCATTCAAAATATTTTCTTCTTCCATTTTAAATTTAAGAGTTGGACTCGTAATAACATGCATAGATCTAATTCAACTAGCGCATACTGTCCCAGCAGTGTCGTCATAATGTTTTAAAAATATTGCACCTTTATAAAACTCGTCAATTTTTTTAAAATATGTTTAAGCAAAATTATTTTTCGACGAAATGTTGTTTGCAGTATTCCCATATAAACAATGATCCAGTCACGTGCACATTTAAAGAACGCACCATGCCAAACTGCGGTATTTCCACAGCGTAATCTAAATGGCCAATTAAGTCTACTGGAATACCATGTTTTTCATGACTGCAAACAAATGTAGAGAATATATATTAGACATCTATCTTAGCTATTTTAATAACACTTACCCCAAAAGCAAAATACATTTTTTTGGAAACTTGAAATCCACAAAACTTTTGCTTTTAGCAGTTTGTTCGGCACCAACAACTTTATAGCCCGCCGCTTGTTTTTCAAGCAAAAACTCTGTTAGTGCCGTTGGCTTCACTTCCATGATATTAAGATTTTTCTCTGCTGTCATGCTGTACAAAAACCAAAAGCTTATTATAAAATCACGAAAATATATAATTGTATATATATTACCTTAAATTTTTAAAATCACTTTTTTCCAAATGAGCTTTGGAATCCAAAATCAACATACTAACACCCAAGACCTCACATGTGCGCGCAAGACCACCTAAATTTGGTAATTTATCTATCAACGATGCAACTACAATAAGTTCAGCCTTATTAGTTTGTTCGTCTATTGTTAATATAAGATCGTTATGGGGATATATATCACTGATAGGATTCATCTTTCGTTGTACATTTTCATTTTCAGGTGTTATTTGCAATGTATTCAAGTTATCATTAGTCATTGAACCTTTTGCGCTAAAGATGGCTCGTACAGCCTGAAGTTTGTTGAAAATTTCAAAGTTTAAAAATACATCTGGTGAAGTAAACTCATCAAATGGAGCATTTGTCATGTATAAAATTTGAGTGGCCATATTTTGATTAAATGGCCTGTTCGACAAGTGCAATAAGTTAATTTTTTCACAGGCAGAAGCATGAAGCAATTCGGGCAGCAAGAGTCTAGCTTCGTTTTGGTGTTCATCTAATTTATTCCCAAACGTAGACTCAACAGCCGTCTTAAGTGATGTTGCTATAGGCAAGAGTTCTCTGAAAGTATATTATTAATAGACATAAATATAAATAATTGCTCATGTATAATTTACCTGCTGTTATCACACTTCTCAGCTAACCGATGTATAACCAATTGTGCAAGTCGACGCGTTTGAAAATGTGCGCCCATTGTTAAGGGCAGCAGCATTTTAAAAACATCTTCCCGATCTTGAGATTTTAAGTTTTGCCAGTTTAAAATGCAGTAAATGTACGCAACAGATATGAGAGATACTTGCTGACTGGGCTTTAGTTGAGGCATTTCTTTTAAGCGTTCCATTACCATCGTTAGGCAGGGCACTTGGCGAGCAACCAAAAACTCGTACATATAACTGATATTTAATTGATCATTTGGTGCTAGCAATGCCGTCCAAAAATTATCCGACCAATAGTTTTCGTTAATATTGGTTAAGTGATATATAGCAGTTGCTATGCGCATTTTAGTTCTATGTTCCTTTGAATTTTCAAAATAACGAGGCTTCTTTTTTGTAAGCTCATTATTGGAACATAATAACTCATTTAGCACATTTTCAATATTACTATTATTAGTAGATAATACGCTATATATGTATCGAATTCTGCAAGATTCTCGTTTGCGGTATTGATCATAAAAATGCCAGTGGGCGTAAGCAGCTTCAATTCTATTAAAAGTCAAAATTGCATTATTTACTCAGTGTACTATACATTAACTTCAACTACACTTACCGCGCATCTCCCGTTGTCAGTTCTCCGTGAAGCAATCCCTGTATTTGCAAGTAGTTCGGTAAGTTTGGTCTTCGGTAAACAATTTCTGCAGTCAGATCAATGTCATTCAAATCCAAACTTAAAATATCTTCAACATATTTTGTGTATTCTTCTTGATCACAATTAGAGCCCATATAATCAAGAATATTAACAACGCTGTGTAAAACAAAAAAAGTTCATATTACTAGAGGGTTAAGGTATTATATGTTATTAACTTACTCGCAAACATTTCCTTTATAATGTTTTTTTAAGTGCGAAATAAATAAAGGTAACAAGTTTTGCTGCTCAAGCTCGTTTAACAAAAAACACAATTTCGAAAAAGTCCGATATGAGCCTCTATCGAGAAGATCCACTGGATTCAAGTGTAGCTCTTTCATTTGACTCCCACTTTGTAATTTAGCTGAGACAAATAAGTCGACAGTTCTTTCCAATACAAACGACTTTTCTTCCTTATTTTCACAAATCAGTTTAGAAACTAAATATTCTTGTAGTTGACTTAGATCCGTACATGTTCGCATCCATGAAATGTTGATATCGTATTCGCAATGCAAGAAATCTAAACATGGTTCAATTTCTTTTAGCAAGCACATACAATCATAGTTGAAAACAAAAACAAAGCGCCACCAGCCATGCTGGATTTTTGGAACTTCTTTAAGCAGATGCAAAAGCGTGTCTTCAAATTTTAGTTGCGTCAATTCAGTTTGTGAATTTTGATGAAATATGATGTCATAGCAACGTTTGTTTAAATGTGCAAATTCTGTTTTTGGGTTGCTACAATTGTTTAAAACAGCTAATAGGTCGTTGTAATTATCATAAACATCGCTGGTATTGTAAAGATTTTCAATAATCAAAAGATAATCCTTCAGTGTTAAGAGGTTGAACGTGTTCTAAAAAATAAAAAAAAATTATAGTTATTAAGAGCTTGATGACACTTATTAAAAATCGAAGAAACTAACCTGAAAAATAGTTGTTAACAAGGTTTGTGCCGATTTTCGTAGCAACGGATTTTGTAAATTTCGTACACATGTGCAAAGTTTTACAAGCACATTACTTTCAATTTTGGGCTGGCAATTTTCCAGGGTTCGCAGCCAATGAAGCATTGGCACAGCTTTCCAATTCACTGAGGCCATTGTCTCCCAAAAAAATTGCTGACACAACGTATTGTCGTAAAGCTGACAAAATTTTGTGGACAAAGGCAAACAGTACCCTTCCATATTATAGAGTTGTGTGTTGTTAGTAGCCTTCATAAACTCATACAGCACTTTGGCTTGGTGAATAATATTAAAATTGTTTAGAAAGTATTCCAGTGTCCAGCGTAGCACCAATATGTTGTTATTGTCACATAATAATCTTTTATACAAAATGCGTAACCAATCCACCCAATCATCGCTCTGGTTACAATTGACAATACGCGGAAAGAGTGTGTTTAATGTAGGTAGCACTAGGTGCGATTGTTGCTCCTCCAGATTCTCAAAAATTGTTATAAAACACGACCAAAGTTGTTCAAATTGCTTGCGACTGTGCCAACCCCAGTGCTTGAGTATATCCATTGCACATTGGTCATTCTCATCAGCAGCTACTAAGGCATTGGAAAGCTTTCTCATTATAAAATAAGCTGATTTTCGCTCCTCTCGCAAATGTGACTGCAGCAACTGTTGAATGACTGTGTGCAGCTGTTCTGAGCATACAAATTCCATGCCCAATTCACGCTCAAAATCATCAAAAAGTTGAACAAGTATTTGTGCAACATGTGGCTGCTGTTCCCTACTTTGGCTAAGCAACCAAAGTTGCTTTAGCACAAATTTGCCATCATGCCGAGGAAATTTACGTGCATGGACTTGCACACAAACCAAAACATTGGCAACCAATTGTCGACTTCTTTTTTGGACTCTATCGGCATCCCCTGCAGCATCTCCCACAATGAGTAATGCAATCAGCTTGTGAAATACCTTGGCGCCAAATTTAACATTCCATCTGTTGTGATTGTGTAGCAAGCGGTAGATGCATTGCAGCAGATGTTTTAAGGCTACCTCGTTGTCCTTGTGTTCATCAACAACATTGCAAAGTACATCGTCCAGCTCAGCTACCTCACCCAACAAGTTTTGATTTTGAATATATGTTTCTACGGTGTTGACAACAGCATGTGTTGCTGTCGCCGTAGTTGTTGTTGGATTTTTTAATGACATTTTAAGGATCTTCTAATTTAAACTACATTCCACAAGATTAGCACCACGTTATTTGTTGACTCTCCTATTTCACAAAAATAAGCAATGATTGTGATAGTAAACAATTGGTCGCGCTTTTAACATCGATAAAAAAAACTATCGACTTTGAGTAAAAAATATAAAAATTTCATTACAAAAAAGTTTTGAAAAGAAATTGTACATCTTTTGTGTAAATTATAAAAATTTAATATGCTTTTAATTGATGAGTGCAGCAATTTATGTTAAAAAACTTATTTCATATAAAAGCGCAAGAAAGTGTAATCGATAAATTGGTTTATGGATAGATTTTGCAGCACTGGCATATTTGGTAGTAGCGCTGGGCGCATTTAATGTTGGAAAAATGACTTCAACATTAATTAAATGCTTTAACATTGCTAAAACGCTAAGAGCAACTACGTTTAAAAGTTTACTTGCTACACAACAAAACCAACTAGCACCATGGAGGTATGTGAACTTGTGTCTAAGCTAGCACTTAATAACAAATAACCGCTTCGTTTGTTTTATATTTATATAATACACAACAGCTCAGCAACGCCGCCTCATGTGCAATCCATACACACCACCAGCTCTATGCGCTACAATCTTATGGAATTTTTTGATGATCCAAAACATTGGGGGGAGAACGAGGTTAAGGCTGGACGCGCCTGGAAAATAGATGAGCTGCGCATTAAATCCAACAAAGAGTTGCATCAACTTTGGTACGTTTTGTTGAAGGAGCGCAACATGTTATTTACCATGGAACATGAGTGCAATGATAAAATGGAAATATTCCCCAGTCCAGAGCGCATTGATAAGGTAAATAGTAAAAAAAATAAATCGATACGAGCCCTTTAGAACTGCGTATTTTTAGGTAAAAATTTCTATGGAAAACTTGGAAACAGTTGTACGCGAAAGAAACAAAGCCTATCATTTGCTCGAAACCGGTGAAACTGGCGAGCGACCACAAAAGCTAGTCCATAACTGCTTTGGCCTTAAATACATGTACAAATCCTGCGAGCATGTGCTGCCGCCTTTTATGAATGCCAAGTGGATTAAATCGCGTAATGAGGGTTATGGTGGTAGAGCAGTACACAAATTTTTACTACAATATCGGGAAAAGCTATACAATGCTAAGCGTAAGGCCAAGAAGTAAGTTTTGTGACTTATTTTTAAGTTATTTCTATTTAAGTTTCGTTTTTTTAGCCGCAACCGCAATGAGGTAATGATGATCCTGCGTCGCAATCCCAATTACGATTTGAATTTGCTACGCAGCAAATTTCCTGATGTTAACATTGATAAACTGCGTAATGATGACAAAACACGAGGACATTTTGTGCCCAAGGTGGACGTTTAATGTACAAAATGTATTTCATTACTGTTGGCACTATGAATAGTCATTAAAACTAAAATTAACGTTAAGGCATTGTGGTTTCAATCATCGTCAAACTTAATTTTTGTGCCTTGGAAAGCAGCAATTTTTGGTTTCAGTTTCTGTTTAGCAATCCAAGATGGATGCATTCCAGCATTGCTTTCATTTTCATTGACGAGCGCCGGTTGATTTGAAGCTTTAATGGCCATGGTAGGTACCTCAGCTGCTTCACCATCATCACCAAATGTGGTTTTCTTGCCTCTAAAGTTGCTTATAATCGGCTTTTGTTTTTGCTTGGCCAACCAAGAAGGATGTCGATCACTGCTTTGGTCAATCTGTTTAACAGGGTTATCCGCTTTGTACTCGTTTCTTTTACCAAAGGATTTGCTATTTCTATGGTCACTTGCTTTTGGCCATTCGTCATCTTCACTTTCGCCATTGCTGTCACCGGGTAGGACAACAGCCGTAGATAAGAATGGTTCGCCAGTTTGGGTGATAAAAAAGGGATCAACTACATGCGTAGGGCGCTCCTTTTCAGTGTCAGTAATATCATTTGCAAATTTGGCTTTTTTGTGCGGTGGTATTGATATTGGTTGCAGGGTTTGTTGTGACAACTGCACCTCTTTAGTCTTATCAAAACCTTTTTCTTTTAGTGCTGTAGTTTTACTTTGTTTAAAATTGTTTTCCGGATTTACAGCCGCTTCAGCAGCATCATTTTCGATTGCTATTTTAGATATATTTTTCTTTACTTGCTGTTTAACTTTCTTTTTATTTATATTCTTGTCCGGATTTACAAACGTCTCAGCAGCAGCATGATCGTTAGAAGTTTTATGTTTTATTTTTAGCTGCTTCTCGTTATTTTTCTTTAAAATTTTTTCGGGTATTGCAAGACATTCTTCAGTGTCTTCATTTTCCTCTTTTACTATATCCACCTTTGCTGTTTCTTCCGTTTCTGTCACTAATTCATTACATGCCTCTGTCGCACCTTTACGTTGTTCCAACCATTCTAAGCGATTGCGCGTCTGAGCCTTCTGTTCCTTCAGCTCCTTTCGCCTGCGACGTTTCTCTTCTGTGCGCTCTGCTTTTGCACGACGCTTACTTGTCTCAAGTATTTGTGTGCGCCAGGCTGCATCGGCTTCACTGAGCTTAAGCGTTTCCCGGAATTTAGACACAACATCCTGCAAGATTTTGTTTAGGGCTAACATGGCTATAGCCACTTCATCAGGCGTAGCACGACCATTGGTTATTACGGCATTAGGGTTTTTGTCCTCTTGCAAGAGTAGGCGCTGCATAATATCCACGCATTTGAAAGACTTTAATTGTGCTACGCACTCTACGGTTTTGCGTAGACGCTCCTTGTTTTTATCATTATCCGGTTGCTTAACCAATGCATCCTTAACTTTGCGCAATTTGTGCACGAGCTTGGCTATTGTTTGTGCACGCGCTTTTTGTATGACTTTCTTGTTGGTAATAACCTATTACGCAATATTTTATTATTAAAATAAAGTTACAATTATCACTGCTTTCACTTACCAAATTATTAAATTTCAATTTAGTAAACATTATGTGGATTTCTATGGAAGCATGCTGTTTGCATTTTGTTGTGGCTAGAGTTGCCTTATTCCCTGCAGTTTAAATTTAATTGAATACGATGTTTACATTAAGTAGTCCAATTGACCAAAACTCAAAATCTTGAGTATTATGCTTCCAACAGCCTGAGTTGCAAATTAAATCAAGCTTCTTTACGCTTTTGATTGATTGAAAATACTTTCAAAGCACAATCTTTATTTCTAAATTGATTGTATTTTTGGCACATCGGTAAATTCGCAGCATATCGATAGCAAGCACAAATGTAAATATCGATTGCTTTAAATTGTCTGCTATACACGAAGCCAAAATGGCGACCCGAGAGTGTTAAAGAAGAAGAAGCAGCAGATAAAAGTTACGAATTTATTGTTTTCTTTCTAAATGCAATTTAATGGCATAAAACACTCATTGTCATTACAATCTTTAATTTTTTTTGTTCGTAATGCAAGTAAAAAGCTAAGCTGTGCTTTATTTATATTGTGTTCTGTCGGTGCTGCCTTAAATCGAAACTTTTACGCCAAGTAGAAAAAACAAGGAGGAGCTAATTGAAACGTAAAGCAACAAAGAAGAGGTACTGCACCCCGGCACGGCAAAGTAATCAAATGAAAACGATCAAAAACTGTTTGACTATTTTATTTATGCAAGCACACATGTGTGCTCATATTTAATGTTTAATCATATAAGGTTAACAATTAAATAAACATTGTATGTGCAAGTTATAACTTACAAAGGGCTGATTGCAGCGCTTGAGTCATTGATCTCTTTTGCGTGAGTGTGAGTCTGTGCTTGCGTGTGTGAGTGTGTTAATATATGAATGCCAAAGAAAAATAAACCCAGCCAAACAGACTGGCTGACTGACTCACTTGAATTTTGTGCCTAATTACACATTTAATTAATTTTAATCATTTTTAATTAATAAATTCTGTATATCTATTTCATATGCAGTTTATGTATATGCCGCTTCTACAACAACAAACCTCACAAACGAATGCAGCCCAAATTTCTCTCCAGCTAGAAACACGACACACAACTCTACCCACACAAAAACCAAAACAAAACTCTGCACTTTGTTAATTAAAACCCTACACTATCAACGACATTACGGCCAACCGAACGTCTTACCAGTACAGCCAAAATGACGGAATACAAATTAGTTGTGGTCGGAGCCGGTGGCGTTGGCAAGTCAGCGCTTACCATACAATTAATTCAAAATCATTTTGTCGACGAATATGATCCCACGATCGAAGACTCCTATCGGAAGCAAGTGGTCATTGGTAAGCCTTGAGTTACTTTATTATCAGCATTTATTAAAAAATACATTTTACAGATGGTGAAACCTGCCTACTGGATATATTGGATACTGCCGGCCAAGAAGAATATTCCGCCATGCGTGATCAATATATGCGCACTGGCGAAGGCTTTCTGCTTGTTTTTGCCGTCAACAGTGCTAAATCGTTTGAAGATATTGGCACATATCGTGAACAAATCAAACGTGTGAAAGACGCGGAAGAAGTGCCCATGGTTTTGGTTGGCAATAAATGCGATTTGACATCATGGAATGTACAAAATGAACAAGCAAGAGAGGTATGCTGAAGTGAACCAGAAATTGCAATATACTTTTGTGATTAGTAATAGAACAAGGGAAAGGGGCTAGTTCGGCTAGAGTTGTTAAAGTTTTAAAGAACAGCAGTGAAGCTGATAATAGATATAAACTCCTGATTATAAGCTCCAGTTGACTATCTAGAAGTTTATAATTGAGTTTGCCTAAGACGAGTAAATAAGACAACCGGCGTAAAACTATGGGGCGATTTCCGAAAGCTCAGATGTGTTAGAGTTTGACTTTTCCAGATTTGTTAAGTAACCCTTCAGTTTAAAATGTTAGAAAAGAAAATCAGCCCACTCTCTGTCTTTTTGTTCTACTAATCACAAAAGATTATGGCTTCCCATTACGCTATCGTTTTAAGTTGATTCCATTATTGAAATTTTTTTGAATATTAATCAAATTATTATTGCAGGTGGCCAAACAATATGGCATTCCGTACATTGAAACATCCGCCAAGACACGTATGGGCGTAGATGATGCATTTTACACATTGGTACGTGAAATTCGCAAAGATAAGAGTAACAAGGACAAAAAAGGACACAAATTCAATAAGCGGAATCGTAGATTTAAATGCGAGATGCTCTAAACGACTCTCTCCTTTGGTTTTGTCTGTGTGTGTGAAGTCTTGAAAGTGCGCGCTGTTGTTTCTTATTGTGACGTTAAATTCACTTTTTTTTGTGTTTTACGATACAGAAAGCCACACGCACATTAACACACACACTAGCTTGTTAGTTGGTGCAATTGTCTAAAGGAACAACAAAATTGTAATTAATCTTAAGAACAAAAGTATATGTCAAATCATATTATGCATGTGTGTTGTTTGAAAGGCTGCGTGGCTCCCTTTTAAGTATTAACGAAACAAAAAAAAAAACTAAAAATGTATGTCTTAAAGCTGTTGTAACTGCCTTGGTTTGGCTGCTGTGTTGTGAGCACATTAACTGCATGTGCTCTGCCATTAAGTTTCTTTAATTTTGTCAAATTCAACATTAACGTCGAAAGTTATTAATTTGTGTATGTAAATGAAGGCGCGCCCAAATCGAAATGTGTGTTCCAACTTGTAGCTAAGCAATAGCAATTAAAACATTTGTGTTTCATCTAAGATTAGGCCTTCTTACTTTATTTACTGTTTGCATATAACAAGAATTTTACACACACACACGCACACACGAACAGAATTCCAAGAGTATTTTCCATTAAAAACAATTGACCATAAAGTTGCAAAAAAAAAAAAAAACAAACGAAAATTCGCACAAAGTTTAGAAGCATTTAGTTTGCCATTATTAAAAATTGCGATAAGTTTTTTGTAATTTTTGTTCAAATATCGTAAATTTTTGTGGTGCTAAATGCAAAATGAAGTTGAAGAATTATGTATGATTTTTTTTTACTTAACAAACTGACAGAAAGTTTAAAAATGAAAATACAAAACTAAAAGCAGCCAATTATGTATTTTGCTTTAAGCTTTTTATACAACAATTAATATATAATTTTTTGTATTAATTTTTGCCATACAAAATGAGAGAAATATAAAGTGAATGAATTGTGCTTATATTTTTGATAACAATTCAACGAAAAAGTGAAACATAAAATTTTTGAATTACAAAAAAAAATTATATTTTCCGTGTATGCTACTCAAGAAAACAAATTTATATCTTAATGTATAATGTTTACATGCAATTTTCAATTTTTAGTTTGAATCAATACACACGCACACACACATTTACAATCTATCTATATTAATTCGATACATATGTGTAACTCATTTGATTTTCATTTTAAGCAACTAAAGATAAGTGTCTGTGTACGTTTACTCTGCCAATTGTTATTCAGAGATTATTCTTTAAATTAAGCATTTTATTTAATTTTAAAAATTACACTTAACTGAAGGTAAAAAAAAATCCAACTATATATTATGATACGAAAAAAAAAATCGAAACTATTCATTCAATATATTGATAAATAATCATTCTGTTGCATTTATTTTTTTCACATCAACTGTGATCTCCGCTTTAGATTGCTCTCAGCCTAAAGCCTTCGAATTGTGTTTTATGACAAAATGTTTTTCATGGAGCTATAACTTGGGAATATGTCAGTTTAATATGGCACTTACGGAACGTAAAGGTTTTGATTAAATTTATCCTGTTTTATTTTTTGGTTTCGGCTCATTTGCAAGCGCCTAAATGATAATTATTGAGTTTTTAGACATCGTTAGTTGACTCCAGTCCTGTCATCAGTTGTCTATGTGTCCGTATTGCTCATTGCGAGCATTTCCTTACCGGCAGTCTCAAATTTTATTCGTCGGACCTAATTCGGAAAATATATTTAGATTAAAGGTTTAATAATAATTAAATAGAATTCAAATATGCATTATAAAACTAGTATATTTTTGTTTTCTAACGACTGCCGGCAAAACAACACAGGGTGGCACAGGTATTTAAAACTTTGAAAACAATCAGTTAATATATCATCAATGCCTATTCATACGTAAAATTATTTTTTACTTAAATTGCATATAATTAAACAAAAAAATGTTAAATACATTTTTATATTAGAGCTGCTTTATATTAATTATACATAAATACCAACTATTTGGTATTTTTTTAAAAGGCACGCTTTACTTTGGCATTTCAACGCAAGTTAGCAGCACCATTAGGTCGCCATTTTTTGCAAGCTATATAGTCGGCAAAACTGTGGCATTCTAGCGCCCGTTTATTGATTATTTGTTAGTCTTGTGTAATTTTGACGAAAACAAAAATACCCATTGCATAACAGCTATTTGTATTATTTGTTTGTTAAATATTTTGACAACTGCACGGTAAGTTTTGCGCGTTTTTCTTCGCCGCATGCAAACAAAGCGGCGGCGCCATCTTTGTGCTGACGCCCGACTTACATGCAATTGAAATTTCAATAAAAAAAATTTTGTTTGTTTGCTCACGTAAGTCATGAACATGGAAGCTACTGCTGTTGAAAATCGCGAAAAGGAACGCGATCGTCGCGGACGTGGTGCACGCGGCTCACGTTTTACAGACGCGGATGGAAATGGCAATGTTAGTGGTGGCGGCGGCGGCGGTGGTAATGGTGGTGGCAATCCTGCGCGTGAGAGAAGCCGGGAGCGACGCAATTGCCGCGTCTATATATCAAATATTCCATATGACTATCGTTGGCAGGATCTGAAAGATCTTTTCCGTCGTATTGTTGGCTCAATTGAGTATGTACAGCTCTTCCACGACGAAAGCGGCAAGGCACGCGGCTGCGGCATAGTGGAATTCAAAGATCCCGAAAATGTGCAGAAGGCATTGGAAAAGATGAATCGGTATGAGGTAAACGGTCGCGAGTTGGTTGTTAAGGAAGATCATGGCGAACAGCGAGATCAATATGGTCGCATAGTGCGTGATGGTGCCGGCGGTGGTGGTGGCAACGGAGGTGGTGCAGGTGGCGGACGCGATCACATGGACGATGGACGTGGTGATCGTGGTTTTTCTCGCCGTGACGATGATAGAATGTAAGTATGAGTGTAATAATGAACTATAACATATTGGTATTGTACTGTATGCAGTCAAAAGAATCTACCTTGGAAAGTCCAGAGACGATTGGTCGCAAATGTATGCAGCTTCAATGTTAAGGCAATCAATTCAGCAGATAAAATGAGTTAGGTCAGCAATGGTTGAAAGATGGTTCTTCCTGTTTTATGTGTAGCTTGTTTGTTGGCAACTGTACATATATAAAGAATTTTGATCTTCGAAATAGAAATCAGTTAGTCGCAAAATTTACGTTTCTTTTACGAGCAAAATAAGAGTTGGAAAAATGAGCGTATGGACTTTGCTTCTTATTTCTAGGATATTTAATTCAAACTTGTGATGAAACAGTTTTCATGGAGTTTCGTGTCATTCGAAAGTTGTACATGGATAAATAGTCGCTAACAGTCAGACTTTAATACGCAGTCAAAAGTTCGCATTAACTTCGTCGAAGATTTGTGGAATATAAAGTTAATAAAACAATTTAATAACGTAAGCTGACGATCAAAAGTTGCAACAAAATAGAAAAAAAAAATTATTCAAAAAGTCGCATACAAGCTGAAGATAATTTTTTAATTTGAAGGATAATTGTGAAGGATGTATAAAAAGCATAGTTCGTAAGTTTTTCTTTTGACAATATACACTGTTTGGAATTTGTTTCGTAATAGAAAAGTTTGCTATATAATTTGGAATTGAAATCGAAATCGACTTGATGATGCTTAAAGAAACCAAATATTTTCTAATCTAACCGAATACTATACAAAAATCTGTTGAATTTCTAGAAAATCTAATGCTCATATGTTGTAAGCGTTGTAGTTGGACTCAAGTTGTGCGCATTTGCGAAGCTATTTTGTTTTATCTTGAATTTTGTTTTTTTTTTTCTCTGGATCTCTGGCTTTTTTCTAGATGTGGGCGAAATAATTTTAACATGATGTCAAATGATTATAATAATTCGTCGAATTACAATTTATATGGGCTTTCTGCTTCGTTTTTGGAGAGTCTTGGCATAAGTGGACCTTTGCATAATAAAGTTTTTGTTGCTAATGTGAGTATAATAATTCCAATAAATCTTAGTGTATGAATAGAACCAAAATACCCTTAACTATCTGCATATCAAATGTTATTCGTTAAACTACTGTGGGAGTAAGTGCGAGTGAGTTATTTTTGCTTATTTAAATTTTTATCTACTAGTATTTGTGGACTGTACCTCTTTCCTAGTTATTAAGATTATAGTTTGAATTGGGTCTTTCTAATCTGCTTGTGTCTTGTTCAACATTGTTGACTTACGATTCGGGTAGATAGTTCTTTTCGAAGTGCAGCGGTTTAGTTTTTTTAGAGTTCCGGCTGATCTGAACAAAGCCAATTTTAAGACAAGGAAAAGACTATCAGTCAGCTGTTTTGTTTTTCTACTCCGTAAGAGGACATGATATATATATTCTAGACAATTTCAAGGTTTTGTTTTGTGGTGGAAATGTTATTCTAGACAACTAAAGCATTAATTAAAAAAGGGGTTTATTCTATTAAAGTCAAATGCACTTTTCAGCTAAAATTTAACTGCTTTGTATGGAACCCAAGAAAATTTCTAATTTTATTTAGACGGCGTAAGCCTTAATTTTAATTTAATATGGACTATATTGGTTTGAGTTCCATATAAGAGGCATACCAAGAAATACTGCATGCCGCATTGATATAATTTCTGTTATATGTGGGGTCTAGTTTCATTCCGACAGCTGGATTTAAATTTTTTCGTAATATATTGGGCCTGATTCCGTTGCAATAAAGTATAAGCTTGTATGGTCCATTGTTCGCGATTTCCTTAATTTGCTGGCATCTTACTTAATTTGGCCGTTGATTTGATACTCCTTATCGTCTATATATGCACTGGCAACGGCAGCGGAATATTTTACTCTGATCTGATCTTTATCTTAAACGATGGCAGCACATGTTTTGGGCACTACTTATTCGTGATTGCTTTATATTTAATAAATTTTTGTACCGTTTGCCCACAGCTGGACTATAAAGTGGATAGCAAGAAGCTTAAGCAGGTCTTTAAGTTGGCTGGCAAAGTGCAGAGCGTGGATCTGTCCCTGGACAAGGAGGGTAACAGTCGCGGCTTTGCTGTAATCGAGTATGATCATCCTGTTGAAGCTGTACAAGCTATATCTATGCTTGATCGTCAGATGCTTTATGATCGACGCATGACAGTACGTTTGGATCGCATACCGGACAAAAGTGAGGGTCTTAAACTGCCTGAGGGTCTAGGTGGCATCGGCATTGGTCTCGGCCCTAATGGTGAACCACTCAAAGACGTAGCGCGCAATCTTCCAAATGGCAATCAAAATCAATCGCAAATTGGCGGAAACGGGCAGGTCTCCTCTCAGCTGTCCAGCGTGAGCGGTGCTCAAGGTGGCTCTGCTAATGCCAACTTGCTTGGCTCCTTAGGCGGCGTCATGTTTGGCAACAATGCCTCAGTGCAACCTACACCAGTGGCACCTGTACAAAAGCCTATGGGTGGCAACAATGGCGGTGGTGGTGGACTTAATTTGAACAACTTGAATCCTAACAACTTGGCTGCCGTTGTTGGCAACTTGGGCGCTGCACTGTCTAATCCTCTGTTGACCTCATCGCTTACCAACTTGGGGCTTAATCTGGGCAATACGGGCGGCGGTGGTAACGATGATTCGCTGTCGGCTAGCAACACTGGTTTATCCAATAACTACAGCAGCGGTGGTAATAATTACAGCTCTAGTGGATTTGGGGGTTCTGGTGGCTTCAACAGCGGTTCTGGTGTCAGTGGTTCCAGCGGTGGAGGTGTGCCCGGTGGCAATGTTGGCTACAATGCCTATAATAGCAGTGGAAATTCTGGTGGTGGTAATAATGGCGGAAATCAGCTGGATGGCAACGATTATAATTCAGGCAATAATCTAGATATGTTTGGCGGTGGTGGCGGCGGAGTGCCTAATGTTGGCGGCGGTGCAGGCAATGTTGGTGGTGGAGCGAGGAAATCGGACACGATTATTATCAAGAACGTAAGTCTATACGCATTATGATAAGATAACTAAAGTGAAAACTAATGTTTACCATATTTCATTTATGTTTGGTTTAGGTACCCTTGAGTTGCACTTGGCAAACCTTGCGGGACAAATTCCGCGATGTTGGCGATGTCAAATTTGCCGAAATACGCGGAAATGATGTGGGAGTTGTGCGGTTCTTTAAGGAACGTGATGCTGAGTTAGCCATTGGTATGTTTTAATGCAACACATTATGCTAAACATTGTTGTTAATTTTTATATTTAACCCGGCAGCACTTATGGATGGTTCACGCTTGGATGGACGTACTATTAAAGTAACTTACTTCTAAGCCATTTAAAAATATAAATTATACATTTTATAGTACGATTTAAGTAAGACAAAACTCTGTAGCAGCTCCTTCTCAATTAATTGGACTTATGCAAACGACCAACGACTTTTCCTTAAACGCAGAAGCCACAGAAAAGTGCAAATAAGCATAGTATTAGTTTTTTTTATGAGCCTCAGCAGAAAACCGCCTATGTTTTTATCAACCATTAAAACAAACCATATATGCATAATATTTTATATAATGTATTTTAAAAATATTTGTCGTTGCAAAAGAAAACGTAATTTGTGTAACTCTTAAACGATGCATTAAAGCCAATAAATCTATACAAATAAAAAAATTATTGTAATTGTACATTGATGGTATGTAACAACGCCAATGAAATGGAAAGAGATCTTGGAACCATTTAGATACAAAACCTTTATTGGAATAATCGTATTAAATTCTTTACCAATATTTGGCATACAGTCGTAGTAGGCTAAAAACAAAATGGTAAATTTGATGTGTCAATCGGATGCAGTTCAGTAGTCGGAACTCTAAGCAATAAGGAAAAAATAAGTTATTGGTTGTGTTTGGTGACAAACTTTAAAATGGGGAAGATTAAGAAAATGAAGAGCTCGTAAGTTGCTGGGGAATTTGCTTTGCTATTGTGATTTTCCTACGGTTTCTTTTTCTAGTGCTCGGCGAAATATTTTCAACACGTTGCCAAATTTCGAAAATTTATCAAATAATTTTTATGGGCTTTCTGCTTCGTTTCTGGAAGGACTTGGCATAAGTGGACCTTTGCAGAATAAAGTATTTGTTGGCAATGTAAGTACACAATTATGTGGCTCTGTTTATGCATTACTATACATGTCTTATCTTTACCAAAAGTTGGATTATAAAGTTGATAGCAAAAAGCTTGAGCAGGTTTTTAAGTTGGCCGGCAAAGTGCAAAGCGTGGACCTGCATATGAACAAGAACGGCAACAGCCGCGGTTTTGCTGTTATCGAATATGATCATCCAGTGGAAGCTGTGCAGGCTATATCTATGTTAGACGGCCAAATGCTATTTGATCGGCCCCTAGCTGTGCGCTTAGATCGTATGCCGGATAAGACTGAAGTTCTTAAGCTGCCTGAAGGACTGAGTGGTATTGGTCCCGGCTTGGGCTACAATGGTCAACCACTTAAGAATGTAGCAAGCAATCTGTCAAATTGCGTCTTACAGAACCAGCCACAAAACGTTGGTAACGTTTCCTGCGAACCTGTGGTGGCTAACAATATAGGCGCAGGCGAAATCGATTTAAAAGGACTGACTACATTTGTTGCCAACTTTAACTCTGCATTGACATCGCTACGCAACTCTGGCTCCAATCTGAATAACCCCACTGGCATTGACAACAAAAATAACTCGAACTCTGCCGGATATCCTAGTGTGCCCCACAAAGGGGACAATATAGGCGGCTTTGTGGGTGGCAATGCAGACCTAATCAATTACAATAATGTAAGTATAAATAAGAGGATAATAGTTTGTTGTAGACAGCCAAGAAGGTATGACAAAGCTATATTTTTGATCTAGATATGAAGCTTTTCGGAACATATGTATGTATTCTTCATCAACATATAAAGAATTAGGAATACATACATATTTGTACCAAAAAACATTTTGTGCTTTGATTTTTTTAAAGATTCTTTTTTTTAGATGTCAAATTCTGAAATGAAATGGCAACAAAACTGTGGTATCTATGGAATGCGTTAAACAAGTAGATTATCTTTCCATTGTCATTTACTCATTTGAATAATAAATAATTATTATTATACAAAAAGTTTTTGTTTTCAAAAGTTTTAAAATTGGACGCCTAATGGCTTTAGCTGTCTAGTCCCTTGTAGTACTAAAATGTGTATCCAAAATAATTATATCCTTAGCTAAGCAAAATTTTTGAATCTAAAACATTGTTTAAATGGTTTCCAGTATTTATTAATTGCTTATTAACTAAAGCATTGGTGAGATGGCTTTAATGGTACTTAAGCTTCTATAATAATACACAAAAACTTGTTAAGAAACTTATGTATAAATTTTAAAGGTTTAGCAGACCATGTGCGTGTTCTTTTGGATTGGTTAAATCAAGTATGGTTATTATTAATTGGTTGTGGAAGCAGCTGGCGTCTGCTTAAATCTTTCCAAACGTGCACGTGCTTTTTCGGCATAGACACTTGATGCTGCGCCGCTCGTCTTTGAATCAGTTGCACTAGTTGTGGAGGTTACCACGCCGAAGCGCTCCTTACGCTTTAGCAATTTTTCTTCGGTTGGTGTTTTGGCAATTTTGTCTGGCACTACGCAACCAAATCGCTCCGCTCGTCGCTTTAGTGCTTCCTTTTGTTGTTCCTCGGTCTCCTTGTCACCTTTGTTAGCTTTTATAGAAGCACTTGAAGATTTGTTGATCACTGCAGTAGTTTTGGTGGTAGTAGAAGCAGCGGAATTGGCTGTTATTCCAAATTTCTTAGCACGCAATTCAAGGCGTTCCTGCATTGTTAATTGGCTTGCCTTATCCAGCTCCTTTGCGCCAGCTTTACTTTCGCTACTGCCACCAATCACAATGGGCTTATGAGTTTTAGAGCTAGCTGCCGCTGCGGTTTCAGTAGGTACAGCATTTTCCTTTGCAATGGAGGGAGTTGTTGCTGTGGCTTCACCCAAGAGCAGCTGCGAATTGTTGCGCTTAAGAACAATTTTCTTCGCTGGTAGCGCAGCAGCGTCGTTAGAGCTTGTTGCTGCAACCGTCGCTAAGCTGCTGTTCGTATCGTTGGATAACAAATCTGGTACTGTCGTGTCAGTCGGCGTGGCTACCGGGCTTTTTAGCAGCAAATCATCATGTTCGTCATCTAGAAGTTTATGATCGTCTTCATCGGAAAGCAAGACATCGTCGTCGTCAATGGCATTGGCAATAGCACTATCATCTAGGGATATGTCACCTTCCAGCAGTGCCGTCTGTAGGCGATCTTGTAATTCATTTTTGTTCCCATTTGTTGCCAAGCCACGCAACTTTAGCTCCCGCTTTAAATCGGCAACCTATGCATACAATGTTTTAAATACATTTATTAAATAACTGCAAATTCACTTACTTTCATCTTTGTAACATCACTTTCAGGCATTTTTGTATGTATTTATTACAAAATTTGTAATTTTAGTGACACAAACAAAACTTTCTTCAATCTAATTAAATACCCACTCACTAGCTACAATATGGCAACTCTTTATTTGTGCATGGATATGAACATGCCGTAGCCATTCACAGCGATTGCGGCGACGCGCTGTGACTGGCAGTGTTTGAGAGTAATTGCATTGACGCCGGTTTAAGGCTAGAGTTAATTTTTAAGCAGTACAAAATGAGCGCGCTTGCTAAGCCAGATTACACAATTTCGCTAAATGACTCCATTAATTGCTACGAAATATGCTCCAACGCATTTGCGGAAAATCTTATTTGCTTGGCGCTTTCCAACCGCCTTTCTTTTTACTTAGTCAGCATGCCGGTAAGTAAATGAAGCTTGGCTTAAGTAAAAGCATTTAACATCAGTTTATTGTAGGAGGAGACTGGTGAATTTCTTGCCAATCATGTGCAGGACTTGAAGATCGAGGCGATCGATACACGTTGCCACGTGCTTGCGTTTTCGCCAGATACTTCTCTTAACAGTAATCCAAACAGTGTGGTCATTTGCGCCGCAATCGGAACTCATAAATTGAAAGTGTTTCGCACAGACTTGAATCATTCTCATACTGTGCAGAAGCTAAGAGGGCATACCGACTATATAAATGACATAGCTTGGGTGTGCGATGGTGAGTTTATAGCGTCTGTTAGTGATGATTTTAGCTGCAAATTCTGGGGCGTTGACGAACATATGAAAAATGTCACCACATTTTGTTTATCCTCCGCGGGTATGTCCGTGAAAGGCCATCCCGAGGATCCAAACAAAGTACTAGTTGCCGAAAAGCGCGGCATCATACATCTGTATAATGTGCGCAGCAAGAACACGACTCTTTCAGTTGAGTCACCAAAATGTCCGCTTATGTCTGCTGATTGGTCAAATCAGAATCGTCTGCTTATAACGGCTATAGCTGCTGGTGATATAATTATTTGGGACTTAAGACGTCCTTTTATGCCAGCCGATATTAAACAAGTTCATGAGGATGGTGGCCGTATTGTACGCTTTGCTCCGGGCAGCGCAGAACCGGTTATAGCTAGTATTGGCAGGCCAGATTTGACACTAAAGGTATTTGCAGCTAAATCGACGGTGCCTTTGTTGGAATCCACATTGAAAACATTTGGCGGCTTGGCCTGGCATCATAAACTACCGTATATAAGCGCGGCTTCTGATAGAAAATTAAATTTTTGGAAAGTGCAAATGAAATAAGTAGGCTTAATGTTAATAAAAGTAAATAAGTGCTAAAATATGTTATAAAATTTTTAACAAATTTTAAAAGCCTAAAACCTTACTAATTATGAATTGTAGCAACACTTTCAAAAAGGAGCTACAAAGCTTATTTGGTGTTACTTTTGTAATGAATAATTAAAAGATAATATACAGTACCGGAAAAAAATATCCGGACACTTTTTTGCTAACAGTGAACTGAGTCAAAATGATTGATCAGCTTAGGTAGCCAAATAGGCTTTGAAATTTGTTGTTGTTTAAAAGTATTAAAATTATAAGCAAATTATTTTTATTTAGTACGATATTTAATACATTTAAATTATAACTTCTAATATTTTGTTGTTCCTCCATTATTTTTTATGACCGATTTTATGCGTGTTGGCATTGAATCAGCCATATTTTGGATTGTTTCAATGGCAATGTCCTTGTATACCACACATCTTCCACAATAAAATTCAGCTCTTTTAATGTTTTGGGTTTTCCCTTCGTTATATTTATCTTTAAAATATGTCAGAGATTCTCAATCGGATTTTAATCAGGAATATTGCCTGGCCACTCCACTTTTGCACGATGGCAGAATCGTCCTGAAAATGAAATCATCGGAATACGAAAGGTGCTCCTCAATTGATGGTATAAGATGTTTGTCCAAAATTCGTTGATACTTTTCTGCGTTTACAATTCCATCACTGAGGGCCAGATCACCAACTCCATAGTAGGAAAAACATCCCCAGACCATACGGGATGCCCCTCGCCTTACAGTTCGTCTTAGGCACTCATTTTTAAACGGCTCTCCGAGTTGACGGCGTACGTAGGTCATCCCATCTGAACCAAAAAGGTTTCATCAGAAAATATGACATTTCTCCAATCATTTAAGGTCAAAGACTCCTGGATTTTAGCCCATTGTAGCCTTTTTTGATGCATTTTTAAGGTTAAGACCGGTTTTTTTACTGGCCGGCGAGCATAAAGTCCTTCCTCCATGAGGCGTCTACGCACAGTCCTTGTGCTTATGTTGACTACTCCAGACTGGACCAATTCGGTCCTTCTGCAGTTCTGAACCGATTTTCCATACTTAAACGCTTCAATATCCGATTTTCCTTGTCGGTCGTCTACTTTTTCCTACCTGCGTCAGGATTTCCCTTAAAGCTGCCAGATTCGTCATAATTGTACGTAGGTCCTCCCATCTGAACCAAAAAGGTTTATTTGGGATTCATCAGAAAATGTGACGTTTTTCCAATCATTTAAGGTCAAAGACCCATGGATTTTTTAGCCCATTGTAGCCTTTTTTGACGCATTTTTAAGGCCAAGACCGTTTTTTTTACTGGCCGGCGAGCATTCAGTCCTTGTGCTAATGTTGACTCCTCCAGACTGAACCAATTCGGTCCTACCATACTTAAACGCTTCAATATCCGATTTTCCTTGTCGGTCGTCTTCTTCTTTCTCCCTGCGCCAGGATTTCTCTCAAAGCTGCCGGATTCGTCATAATTGTTAAGAAATTGACCCATCGAAGATTTGCTGAATCCAACTTTAGCACGGAGGCTCAAGTTTTCTGACCGCAAAGCCAATATGGCTCATTTATCTAAATCAGTCATTTGTGACATTTAACACTATTAATTTTATTTCACTTCCCAGAAATCTTTGAGATCATAAAACTTATCACTATTTAAAAGCTACGATCGAAACTTTTATGCGGTGCCCACGAAGCTTCAAAATTGGCATTTCCGAAAAACATGGGCGCACGTGAAGTCGGGCGCGGACGATTTTGGGATACCCTGTACCACTAGCTTGCAGTAAAGTCCAGTTCCTTCATAAAAAGCCAAAAACAGAAGAATTTTTAAGCAAACATTTTTTTTTTTGCCAGATCATTCCTATAGAAGCTATAAGATAAAGTCAACCGATTTCGATCATTTTGATCAGTACTTAATACCTTAAAAAAGATCTGAAAGCCGAATTTAGTTCAAATATCAAACGAAAATAATTCAAATAACAAACGAAACACAACGTATTTTGTATTAAAAACGTTTTATGGACGGATTGGGCCTATAGGAGCTATATGATATAGTCAACCGATTTTAATATTATTTGATACAATGCTTAAGACATATAAAAAACTTAAAAGTCCCAAATTTGGTGCCCACGACGCGTCGCCTCGCCTCAAAGCTGACATTTACAAGCGCAAATCAGGTGTGCGAATATTTTTGTCTGCTACTGTAGATAATAGATTTGTATTTCATAGTAGCCAATATGTATGAGTTGCACTTGCTACTGGGTACACTTGAAGGTTCCAAGATTCAAAGTAAACTCAAAAATCCGTTTTCGAACGTAAATCTTGAAAAATTTGTTTCAAATTACCAAATTGTTAGTTTGCATTTATAGGCGTTTTCCCGAAAACTATCTTTTAATTGCTTATTTGGAGATTAAACCTAAAAACACATTTAGTGTTGGTTTCAGCTTTATTAAATGGCAAGTGAAATATAGACCGTAGGACCACTTGTTGCAATAAAGGTTCTCAAGTGGAACCAGATAAATTTAAATTTGTGGCTCAAAGAGCGAACTTCTTATAAACTACTTTTGCAGCACTTTTCGTCCATTACTCAACACTAAAAACAGCTCTGCAATAAAAAAAATCTTACAAATATACACAAATACAGCCAGCAGTATTAGTTTAAAAAAGTACATTAATTTTGAATTGATTATTAAACTAAAAGTGTAAACAATTTAAATAAATAAATAATTAACATTCTACGGTTCTCGTTTTTAAACTCGAATAGTGTTTTTATGTACCGAAGCCTATGAAAAATTAATGGTGCCTGAACATCTGTAGTTGACGTCGACATGGTCAATGCGAAAAAGAGAAATTCGTAATAAGTGAAATTAAACTTTATAAGGAACACTTGTAAATAATTTAGTCATGTACTCGGAGTGGACTTCACTATCGGCGCAAATAAGCGCTAACAGTTGTGGAGCACAATGTTTTAGTGTCCTGAACAAATTTCCAGCCTCCGCTGGTCGAGAGGTGCTTTAAATAAGACTCACAAATTTTTGTATGTATGCCTAATGAAATTATTTTTGCAGGTGACAGTATCCGTGGTCAAACAGTTGGCTACAAATTTGGGCATAACACAAAATGCGGAGCCAAGTCACTTAGTTAAAGACGAGGAAGTAAGTGCCTAAATAAAGGATAGAAGTTTGAATTTTAATCTAAACTTTAATTACTCAGGTAAAATGGTGCATGGATGTCATTTGTTTTGGCCTATCGCTGCCGCTACAGGAGCATGAAACCATCAAAGACTGCGTTAATGTCTATTGCGAGTGGTTAACCGCACTGCATCCTCAACCACGCATAAGTGTTCCAAAACCTATATGCGAAGATGCTAATATGTATGCTCGACAAATTATTAACCATTTTCATAATCTCTTCGTGCCGCGCCAAGGTGAAAGTAAGTTGCATTCCCTTTGCATTCCCTTTGCTTATACTACCCCAAGGGGTACATTAATTTCCTTGCTACTGCACACAAAATAAGTTTCAAAATCTCCCTGTATACATTTCAAGCCTTGCCATTTTTTTATCAAACTGCTCTTGGTAGGTGCCCATTAAATAGTTTTTATGACTTATGTATAAAAAATAATAACTTTTTTATGGTTCCTTACAGGTGCCGATACTATTAAACGTCAGGCTGTGCTGTGCCACCGCGTGCTGCGTACTCTACAGCAAACAGCACAAATCTCACAGCAAATTGATCGTCAGACTTGGGATGCACTGCTGCTTTTCTTGTTGGCTATAAATGAAGTGCTTTTGGCACCACCAACTGTTAAGGATGATGTGGCCGATCAATTATGCGAGCGTGTGCTATCCGTACTTTTTGAAGTCTGGCTACTGGCATGTGTGCGTTGTTTTCCTTCACCATCATTATGGAAGACGCTACAGGAGTCTTGCGCTATGTGGCGTCATCGTGTGGCGCTTGTCGATCAATGGAATAGAGTTAATTTGGCCTTGACTGCGCGTCTTATAGAATTTAGCTATGGCGCAGCTTTTCCACAGCTCAAAATATGTATGCTTAGATAACTTGTTGTACTGAGCTATTGTTTTATTAAATTTTTGTTTTCCTTACAGCTGATGATGATGCTCAGCTGATACCAGCAGGCATGTCCAACGACTGTGTGGCTCAGACTTGGTATCGCTTTCTGCGCTTGATTGGCAATCCCACAGAACTTTGTTCGCCACACATTATAAGCAAATCCTCGCAATTTGTGCAGTGGGCTCTAACGCATGACAAGGGCGCCGAAACACATCAGCATCCCTGTTTGCAAATGTTGCCGCAAATTTTTTTTAATGCCATCAAAGGAATTTCAAGCCAAGTTGATGCATTTTTGGGTAAGATTATTTTGTATATCTGTTTATTAAGCGTAGCGTAGCTCGAAGCGTCAAATAACGTACTTTGAATTCTAAATAACGTTGTGCTGGATAGGCATTTACTTGTCGCCGCCTGATACACAGGAGGAAGTTGTAACTAATCTGCTAGATATACGTCATTCCTTAAATGAAGCCACGTCCACTACAATGCAGCAATTTATACACTCAAACAGCATATCGAATATAAGCACACAGCAGACGGGAATGTCGTCACATCAGCATAACCATCATCACCTGCCTTTAGGCCATGCTGGTAGTTTTTTGCGTGATAATTTTATAGGCAGCTCAGCTGGTAATGCCCTAAATACCATATTGGGTCATCACCACCATCATCATCATCATCAAACGCAGCAGTCTGTTGGCCACAGTAGTAAAAGCAGTGGGGCTTCACCTACTGCCGTATTTTACAATGCCTCCGCAAATGGTGCTACTAGCGGTAGTCATTCAGCTGGGGTTACGGGCAGTATACCTTTCAGCTCGGGAGAGATGTCAGCAGTTGCAGAGCATATTAGCAGTAGCGTGTCGCCGACTCCACCACTGCAGCGACGTTTGGCTAAAAGCTTTAGTGTGGCACCAAATCTTACGCAGCAGAAGGGTGCGCTTTTGTTAAGAAAAACGTTACTAGTTGTTCTTTTTTTTTTTGTTTATGTTTGCAACTCTGTTGAATGGGCACATTTGCTTAAAAAGCCCGCACGTAGTTTTATATTTTTGCATCCCATGAACGCTTTATGTTATGCATATGGCTAATGCCCATAACGTTATAAACTTAATTTTTTTATGAAATCTGCTACCATAAATGAACTATTCGCATTTTATTGCATGCATCACTGCCAAATTATTTTGCATACTCTACATTCTTTATAAACTTTAAATTTATAGTTCCATTTTTTATCTTAGGTTTAAATAAAACTGCGCTTATCAGTCTTGGGGGCATGCGAAATAACTCGGGTGCCACTACTGCGCCCATAACGCCCACATCTGGTCCACCCTCGGCTAGCAGCATAAATTGTAAGTTTTAAGAAAATCTTACCCTTTTCTATTTTATGCTTTTAATGTCACATCTTAAGCAGCTCTACATTCTATTACCATTGACGTACGCGTGCCACTGGCTGTTGCACGTCCTAAGTGCAATAGCATACTGCATTTATTTGGGGAGTGGTTATTTGAAGCGGCACATATAGGAGGTGATACCTGGTTGCAAAATCGTAAGAGTACGTTGTTAGTTCTGCAGCAATTGCAATTTCAGACCCATCCTACGTAGTTACTAATTTCCTTTTTTTTTTACAGAACAAGCATGCGAAGCCAGCAAGCGTCCATCGTCCATGATTATGGAAAATCGTAAAGGTTCTGTTTCACTATCACAGCCTAATTCAATAAACGATCCTACATCATTACCACCCACGCTTACTATTGACAAGTACGAATCCGGACGTGCCGAAGCCATTGGCACACTTTGTAAAATATTTTGTGCGAAAAAGACTGGAGAAGAGATTCTACCTGTTTATTTGGCACGCTTTTACATGGCTCTACAGCAATGTCTGAAAATCACAGAATCCAAAGAGTGTGATGAAACTTTGGCTTGCATATTACTGAACTCTACAGATTTGTTTCGTTTGGAACTTGATGGCATCAATGTGCTACTGCCTGGTTTTATAGCTGCATTGGAAATAGTTTTACCTGACAAGGACTTAAAGGTGAAGACACAAGCCATGACTTTCAATTGGACTGAGCTACGTCGTTCAGCTATAAATATATTGCTATCAATTTTGGTATTGCCGCTGCATTATCAAATGCTACCGATACGGGACTTAGCTAACGAGCATAGTGACAAGTAAGTGACCATTATACGAGGTGTGTTCAAAAAGTATCGCGGGTTACGTATATTCGAATTTCGATTTTTTTTGTGGCGTTATGTTGGTACTCATGTCTCTCACTTACGCCGACAAGCTCGGCCATTTTGAATGTTCACTTAATTGTTGACGGCGGCTTTGTTTGCACGTGTTTTGGCTCGTCTTCGATTTTTACCTATTCAAAAAAAAGGATCAAATTTTGTGTGAAAAACGAAATTAAGTGCGCGGTTGCATTCCGAATGTTGACTGTGGCATACGGAGAAGCTACCTTGGATCGAAGCTACGTTTAGCGGTGGTACAAAATGTTCTCAGAAGGCCGAGAAGATGTGAACGACGAAAAACGTGCCGGACGCCCGAGCACTTCAACAGCAGACGAAAAAATTGATGAAATGAAGAAAATGGTATTGGCCAATCGTCGAATCACCATTAGAGGACCGTTGCTGAGGACCTAGACATATCGATTGGCTCGTGCCATTCCATTTTTATCCATGATTTGGGCATGAGACGGTTCGCCGCGAAATTCCTACCAAAAAGGCTCAAATTCGACCAAAAACAGCATCGCATGAACATTGCTAATGAGATGTTGCACTCTGTCCGCGACGACCCAAATTTGCTCCAGAGGGTCATAACTGGTGACGATGGAAACCAAAGCTCAATCATCTCAATGGAAGCTGCCGCACGAACCAAGACCGAAATAAGCGCGCCAAGTTCGGTCGAATGTGAAAGTTTTGCTTACAGTTTTCTTCGAATGCAGGGGCGTGGTGCATCATGAGTTCTTGGTACAGGGTAGAACGGTCAATAAGGAATATTACCTGCAAGTTATGCGAAGCAATCCGCCAGAAACGCCCGGATTTGTGGAAGAACAAAAATTGGCTTTTGCAACACGATAACACCCCTGCTCACACATCGTTGCTTGTGCGCGACATTTTGGCCAAAAACAACATACTAATGATGCCGCAGCCACCGTATTCCCCAGATCTGGCCCACTGTGACTTTTTCTTGTTCCCTAAACTGAAGAGGCACATGAAAGGACGACGCTATGATTGACGAGATAAAAATGGCATCGAAGGAGGAGCTGAACAAGATAAAAAAATGATTTTTTGAAGTGTTTCGAAGATTGGAAAAACCATTGGCACAAGTGTATAATATCTCATAGGGATTACTTTGAAGGGAACAAACTAGATAACACAAAATTCGCGATACTTTTTTAACGCACCTCATAAGCTGAATTATTTTTTGTGCATCTCTAATTCTTATATTTCAGGGTAGTCACTTTTATTCAACTTAAATCGCGCATAATCGAACATTCTAATGAATGCGTTACAAGTAGAAACTGATGGCCAAAACACGCACATGCTGTTGGGAGGCTTGATGCTTTGTGTGCAAGACGCTGTAACTTTTGAGGAAATCGAAAGCTTAGATGCAGATAATCGCTCAAGTGATGCGAGACACCACGAGCTGAATCCACTAAGCTCAGGTAAAGAGTAGTAGGGCTTAATTATCTTTATCGTTATTTATTTGCCTTTTTTTATTTTGTTTTATTTTCTCAAATAATTTTATTTTGTTAAATATTTGTTGGTTTTCTGCGGATCTTAAGCTTGTTCTGAACGATCTGCTTCGTTGCTAAGTACTGGCATGAGCAGCTTAAGTGCTAACGTCAATGCCGTAAACCCACGCGATCCGGGTTCGGCGCATGACTTTCCAAGTCCAACCATATCCGACGATACATCAATGGATTTTGCCCAAGATCTCGATGGCCTCAGCTCGTATGGTAATTTTTAGTTTTGTTTTTTTAATGTTTGGCATTGAAATAATTTATTTTTGAACATTTATTATAAGAGTAAATTTTGCTTTTTCAGATACCGCTCATGCGCTGTTTGTACGAGCCACTTATTTAGTGTGTCATCGTTTAATTTCTTCCTGGAAAACCGACTTAAATGTATCTTTGGCTGCTTTGGAACTTCTAGCAGGCTTAGCACGTTTACAAATACGCGATACGGGTAAATTATTTTCTATCAAAAAACCACTCAGCACTTGTCTAAATGTTTTAGTTCTATTAAATCTTACCCCCACTCTTCATTGTACTTGTACGTACGTTCGTTCCCATATCCTTTTTCATACCATACCATACCTTAAAATTAACTGCAGCGAGGATTTATAACAATGGTATTTATCTAATTGATTCCTAACTTCATTTTTTATTTTTTTTTTTACATTTCTTTTCTTTCCCATATTTTCCCAATGTACATTCTGGCATTCAATTCCAACCTAATTTCGTACTAACACCAATTAACCAACTAACACCTTTGATTTAATTTATCTACAAACGAATGTACCTAATTGATATTTTGATTTCCACATGGTACCATGTTAACCATCACCAAAATTACGTAGCTAATTTAGTCAAAATTGTCCAACCAGAAACAAATCTAACTATAATTTCTTCAGACGCTTTGGAGTGCAAACGAGCTGTAAAGTGGATTTGTGACTATATCTGCTACCAGTGCTCTCGACCACCACCAGCGCACAGCAAGGATCTGCACAGCACTATAGTAGCCGCTTTTCAGTGCACCTCAGCCTGGCTTATGCAACACCCATACCTTTTACAGGATAAAGATTGCTTGCAGACTGTGCTGGAGGTAGTGGAACTGGGCATATCTGGCACAAAAAGTCAAGCCAAGAATAGTGATATACCAAAATTTAAGGACGAAAAAGAATTGAAACCAGCATCGATGCGTGTACGTGATGCAGCTGAAAACTTGCTAAGCATCATACTACAGCAGGTGGGCTACTTTCCAAATGAGTGTGGGCCGGAATCAATTTCATCTCTGTTGGACGAATTAGCGCTAATGAAGCACTGTAATTCGCTGCCTGAATCAAATAGCATGGCGGGTGTATGCAACACAGAGCAGGCTATATCAAAGTTTAAGTATTTTGTCACAGAAAATTCAACGATTTTGGCGCTTTTAGAGGAAGCCTTAGGAAATGATCAGGACCCACAACCCACAGTTACACGTAAGTCAAAATACTCTAAAAAAAGGCGTCTTAATTATTATTATTTTTGCAGTGCTCATACGCAGTCCTTATGGCCGACATGCCTGGACTATGCAACTTCGCCACTTGCCGCGCAGCAAGTCGGGCATTAAATACCATGGCGTAAATCCGGGACGTCCCATACCAATGAATGATATAACCCAGCGACCCGAGTGTGAGCAGAAAAACTTTCCAGAAGGCGTGGAAAAAGTAACCGCCTGCGTTGCCGATTACTCTATACCGACAATTGAACAGATACGTGGACAATATGGTGCTGATATTATACACCAGTTAGAAGTAATGCTGGAACAACAAAATATACATGAAAAATTAGCTTGGGCTTGAATCGGACAACAATGCCGATAGTTTATCACACGCACAGGAATGCGCGCCACCTTCGGTATGCTTTGAGTTTCATGCGGCGCGCCTATTTCTGTCACAGTTTGGGTTTCTTAATTTCGAAACACCGAATCCGCTTAGTCCAGCTGAAACGCTTGGCTCACCTAGCCCAAGGCCACTTATTGCACTGGATACCAAACATAGTGCCTTTGCGGCCGATCTTAGCAGCCTAGATAACTTGAGTGCTCGAAGTGTAGACACAGTTCATATCTTCTATGTAAAAGCAGGCCAATCAAAGGCCCAAGAGATTATAGACAACATATCAGACGGTTATTTGCACGACGCTAATTTCGACAATATGCTGCAAACGCTGGGTTGGCCTGTCCAAGTGAAAGACCATTTTGGTTGGACGGGTTTTGTACCAAAGCCAGAGTCGACTATTATTGCTGCGAAAAAAGGTGAGCAGAAACGATTGCACTCGGAACTCAACTACAACGGCAATCAGCAAGTGCTTTACTGGGCAGACGTCTCATCGGAAATAGCTTTTGTGTTGCCTACATCTTGGAATTTAAACTTTAGCATGGATAACAATGAGGATACAGTCCCAGGTGCTAACAAGAACGATGCCTCGACAAGAAATGTATGGATACGTAATGACGAGACTGCTACATCCAAATCCAATTCATCTAAATTAAAATTGGACCTAGATACTAAGAAGGAGCCTATAGCACCCACTCGCCGCAAAGGCAACGTAACCAAGCCCGCGTTGCTGCCACAGTCGCCTAATAAAATACTTCTAGTATGGTTAGAGAGCTATGAAGATTACTTAAACTTTCCGCTTGAAGAACTTTTAGAATACACACGCACAGGCGAAGAGCTGCAGCAACCGAAACCTTCAGACTGTCATATCATATATATGCAGTCGTTGCCCTCCGGCTTACTGCGTGTTAAGCTACAAGGACCTACCGGTCGGATGAGCTTTGCTACACCTCTTGTCGATGGAATGGTATTAAGCCGTCGAGTCGTCGGAAATTTAGTACGGCAAACTGCACTAAATATATCTCGAAGGAAACGTTTGGATAACGATAAGTAAGTTGTTTTAAATAAGCTTCTAACACTAATTAAAATAATTTATAATCTACTTTCACAGCTACCAACCGCCACATGTGCGTCGACGCCTTAAAGTACAGGACATTGTACAGAAGTATAAATTGGATATGAGCGAAGCTGAGCTGTTGGCTCATTTGTTTTAGGACACACTTTAATGGAAAAGTATTATTTATCAGTAGATTTTTATATAAAATATATAAATAAAAAAATACTAAAATTAATGATAATAGCAAAGTTTTATGTTTCGTTTAAAAAAAAAAAATAAACACTAAATATAAAATCTGAAGGCTGAAGTAAACTGCATATCATGAGGTAAGAATTACTGAGCCAAAATCTACAAAATTAATTAAAAAAATGGCGGACGTAAAGTTGGGCGCGTACGACTTTGGATACCCGTACCTACTACCTTTTGCACATAAAATCCGGTTCCTTCACAAAAAACCAAAAACAAAAGAATTTTTGGATAAATTTTTTTTTCCTATCGTTCTATGGGAGCTATATGATATAGTCAACCGATTTCGCATCAAAATTTGACACAGTGCTTTAAATACCTTAAAAAGATCTGAATGCCGAATTTAGTTCAAATATTTTTACAAACAAACGAAACACATCGAATTTTGCATAAAAAACGTGTTTTTGGACCGATTGGTCCTATGGAGCTATATGATCTAGTCAAACGATTTGGATTAAATTTAGTACAGTGCTTAGGAACTATAAAAATACTCACGAATGTCAAATTTGGTCCCAATATCTTAACAAACAAACGAAACACAACAAATTTTGTTAAAAAATCGATTTTTTGGAAGATCGGACCTATGGGAGCTATATGATATAGTCAAATCGATTGTGTTAAAATTTGGCATACTGCTTTAAGGTTTAAAATT
>JBAMAX010001904.1:0-45386 GCA_037043745.1 Chymomyza amoena | reverse complement strand
TAGCACAACCGTGACCACGTCACAACCAACAACTACTAAGCCAGCAACAACTACATCCACCCAGCCAACAACTACTAAGTCCACTGTGACAACTTCACAGCCAACAACTACAGCGCCAACAACCACTCAGCCAACCACTACTAGGACCACCGTGACCACGCCACAACCAACAACTACTAAACCAGCAACAACTACATCCACCCAGCCAACAACTACTACGTCCACTGCGACAACTTCACAGCCAATAACTACAGCGCCAACAACTACAGCGCCAACAACCACCCACCACTAGCTAGGACCACTGTGACCACGTCACAACCAACAACTACTAAACCAGCAACAACTACATCCACCCAGCCAACAACTACTACGTCCACTGTGACAACTTCACAGCCAACAACTACAGCGCCAACAACCACTCAGCCAACCACTACTAGGACCACCGTGACCACGTCACAACCAACAACTACTAAACCAGCAACAACTACATCCACCCAACCAACAACTACTACGTCCACTGTGACAACTTCACAGCCAACAACTACAGCGCCAACAACCACTCAGCCAACCACTACTAGCACAACCGTGACCACGTCACAACCAACAACTACTAAACCAGCAACAACTACATCCACCCAGCCAACAACTACTAAGTCCACTGTGACAACTTCACAGCCAACCACTACAGCGCCAACAACCACTCAGCCAACCACTACTAGCACAACCGTGACCACGTCACAACCAACAACTACTAAACCAGCAACAACTACATCAACCCAGCCAACAACTACTACGTCCACTGTGACAACTTCACAGCCAACAACTACAGCGCCAACAACCACTCAGCCAACCACTACTAGCACAACCGTGACCACGTCACAACCAACAACTACTAAACCAGCAACAACTACATCCACCCAGCCAACAACTACTACGTCCAAAGTGACAACTTCACAGCCAACCACTACAGCGCCAACAACCACTCAGCCAACCACTACTAGCACAACCGTGACCACGTCACAACCAACAACTACTAAACCAGCAACAACTACATCAACCCAGCCAACAACTACTACGTCCACTGTGACAACTTCACAGCCAACAACTACAGCGCCAACAACCACTCAGCCAACCACTACTAGCACAACCGTGACCACGTCACAACCAACAACTACTAAACCAGCAACAACTACATCCACCCAGCCAACAACTACTACGTCCACTGTGACAACTTCACAGCCAACAACTACAGCGCCAACAACCACTCAGCCAACCACTACTAGCACAACCGTGACCACGTCACAACCAACAACTACTAAACCAGCAACAACTACATCCACCCAGCCAACAACTACCAAGTCCACTGTGACAACTTCACAGCCAACAACTACAGCGCCAACAACCACTCAGCCAACCACGACTAGGACCACCGTGACCACGTCACAACCAACAACTGCCAAACCAGCAACAACTACATCCACCCAACCAACAACTACTAAGTCCACTGTGACAACTTCACAGCCAACAACTACAGCGCCAACAACCACTCAGCCAACCACTACTAGCACAACCGTGACCACGTCACAACCAACAACTGCTAAACCAGCAACAACTACATCCACCCAGCCAACAACTACTACGTCCACTGTGACAACTTCACAGCCAACCACTACAGCGCCAACAACCACTCAGCCAACCACTACTAGCACAACCGTGACCACGTCACAACCAACAACTACTAAACCAGCAACAACTACATCAACCCAGCCAACAACTACTACGTCCAAAGTGACAACTTCACAGCCAACCACTACAGCGCCAACAACCACTCAGCCAACCACTACTAGCACAACCGTGACCACGTCACAACCAACAACTACTAAACCAGCAACAACTACAACAACCCAGCCAACAACTACTACGTCCACTGTGACAACTTCACAGCCAACAACTACAGCGCCAACAACCACTCAGCCAACCACTACTAGCACAACCGTGACCACGTCACAACCAACAACTACTAAACCAGCAACAACTACATCAACCCAGCCAACAACTACTACGTCCAAAGTGACAACTTCACAGCCAACCACTACAGCGCCAACAACCACTCAGCCAACCACTACTAGCACAACCGTGACCACGTCACAACCAACAACTACTAAGCCAGCAACAACTACATCAACCCAACCAACAACTACTACGTCCAAAGTGACAACTTCACAGCCAACCACTACAGCGCCAACAACCACTCAGCCAACCACTACGAGCACAACCGTGACCACGTCACAACCAACAACTACTAAGCCAGCAACAACTACATCCACCCAGCCAACAACTACTACGTCCAAAGTGACAACTTCACAGCCAACCACTACAGCGCCAACAACCACTCAGCCAACCACTACTAGCACAACCGTGACCACGTCACAACCAACAACTACTAAACCAGCAACAACTACATCAACCCAGCCAACAACTACTACGTCCACTGTGACAACTTCACAGCCAACAACTACAGCGCCAACAACCACTCAGCCAACCACTACTAGCACAACCGTGACCACGTCACAACCAACAACTACTAAACCAGCAACAACTACATCCACCCAGCCAACAACTACTACGTCAACTGTGACAACTTCACAGCCAACCACTACAGCGCCAACAACCACTCAGCCAACCACTACTAGCACAACCGTGACCACGTCACAACCAACAACTACTAAACCAGCAACAACTACATCAACCCAGCCAACAACTACTACGTCCACTGTGACAACTTCACAGCCAACCACTACAGCGCCAACAACCACTCAGCCAACCACTACTAGCACAACCGTGACCACGTCACAACCAACAACTACTAAACCAGCAACAACTACATCAACCCAGCCAACAACTACTACGTCCACTGTGACAACTTCACAGCCAACAACTACAGCGCCAACAACCACTCAGCCAACCACTACTAGCACAACCGTGACCACGTCACAACCAACAACTACTAAACCAGCAACAACTACATCAACCCAACCAACGACTACTACGTCCACTGTGACAACTTCACAGCCAACAACTACAGCGCCAACAACCACTCAGCCAACCACTACTAGCACAACCGTGACGACGTCACAACCAACAACTACTAAGCCAGCAACAACTACATCCACCCAGCCAACAACTACTACGTCCACTGTGACAACTTCACAGCCAACAACTACAGCGCCAACAACCACTCAGCCAACCACTACTAGCACAACCGTGACCACGTCACAACCAACAACTACTAAACCAGCAACAACTACATCAACCCAGCCAACAACTACTACGTCCACTGTGACAACTTCACAGCCAACAACTACAGCGCCAACAACCACTCAGCCAACCACTACTAGCACAACCGTGACCACGTCACAACCAACAACTACTAAACCAGCAACAACTACATCAACCCAGCCAACAACTACTACGTCCAAAGTGACAACTTCACAGCCAACCACTACAGCGCCAACAACCACTCAGCCAACCACTACTAGCACAACCGTGACCACGTCACAACCAACAACTACTAAACCAGCAACAACTACATCCACCCAGCCAACAACTACTACGTCCACTGTGACAACTTCACAGCCAACAACTACAGCGCCAACAACCACTCAGCCAACCACTACTAGCACAACCGTGACCACGTCACAACCAACAACTACTAAACCAGCAACAACTACATCAACCCAGCCAACAACTACTACGTCCACTGTGACAACTTCACAGCCAACAACTACAGCGCCAACAACCACTCAGCCAACCACTACTAGCACAACCGTGACCACGTCACAACCAACAACTACTAAGCCAGCAACAACTACATCCACCCAGCCAACAACTACTACGTCCACTGTGACAACTTCACAGCCAACAACTACAGCGCCAACAACCACTCAGCCAACCACTACTAGCACAACCGTGACCACGTCACAACCAACAACTACTAAACCAGCAACAACTACATCCACCCAGCCAACAACTACTACGTCCACTGTGACAACTTCACAGCCAACAACTACAGCGCCAACAACCACTCAGCCAACCACTACTAGCACAACCGTGACCACGTCACAACCAACAACTACTAAACCAGCAACAACTACATCAACCCAGCCAACAACTACTACGTCCACTGTGACAACTTCACAGCCAACAACTACAGCTCCAACAACCACTCAGCCAACCACTACTAGCACAACCGTGACCACGTCACAACCAACAACTACTAAACCAGCAACAACTACATCCACCCAGCCAACAACTACTACGTCCACTGTGACAACTTCACAGCCAACAACTACAGCGCCAACAACCACTCAGCCAACCACTACTAGCACAACCGTGACCACGTCACAACCAACAACTACTAAACCAGCAACAACTACATCAACCCAGCCAACAACTACTACGTCCACTGTGACAACTTCACAGCCAACAACTACAGCGCCAACAACCACTCAGCCAACCACTACTAGCACAACCGTGACCACGTCACAACCAACAACTACTAAACCAGCAACAACTACATCAACCCAGCCAACAACTACTACGTCCACTGTGACAACTTCACAGCCAACAACTACAGCGCCAACAACCACTCAGCCAACCACTACTAGCACAACCGTGACCACGTCACAACCAACAACTACTAAACCAGCAACAACTACATCAACCCAGCCAACAACTACTACGTCCACTGTGACAACTTCACAGCCAACAACTACAGCGCCAACAACCACTCAGCCAACCACTACTAGCACAACCGTGACCACGTCACAACCAACAACTACTAAACCAGCAACAACTACATCAACCCAGCCAACAACTACTACGTCCACTGTGACAACTTCACAGCCAACAACTACAGCGCCAACAACCACTCAGCCAACCACTACTAGCACAACCGTGACCACGTCACAACCAACAACTACTAAACCAGCAACAACTACATCCACCCAGCCAACAACTACTACGTCCACTGTGACAACTTCACAGCCAACAACTACAGCGCCAACAACCACTCAGCCAACCACTACTAGCACAACCGTGACCACGTCACAACCAACAACTACTAAACCAGCAACAACTACATCAACCCAGCCAACAACTACTACGTCCACTGTGACAACTTCACAGCCAACAACTACAGCGCCAACAACCACTCAGCCAACCACTACTAGCACAACCGTGACCACGTCACAACCAACAACTACTAAGCCAGCAACAACTACATCCACCCAGCCAACAACTACTACGTCCACTGTGACAACTTCACAGCCAACAACTACAGCGCCAACAACCACTCAGCCAACCACTACTAGCACAACCGTGACCACGTCACAACCAACAACTACTAAACCAGCAACAACTACATCAACCCAGCCAACAACTACTACGTCCACTGTGACAACTTCACAGCCAACAACTACAGCGCCAACAACCACTCAGCCAACCACTACTAGCACAACCGTGACCACGTCACAACCAACAACTACTAAGCCAGCAACAACTACATCCACCCAGCCAACAACTACTACGTCCACTGTGACAACTTCACAGCCAACAACTACAGCTCCAACAACCACTCAGCCAACCACTACTAGCACAACCGTGACCACGTCACAACCAACAACTACTAAACCAGCAACAACTACATCAACCCAGCCAACAACTACTACGTCCACTGTGACAACTTCACAGCCAACCACTACAGCGCCAACAACCACTCAGCCAACCACTACTAGCACAACCGTGACCACGTCACAACCAACAACTACTAAACCAGCAACAACTACATCCACCCAGCCAACAACTACTACGTCCACTGTGACAACTTCACAGCCAACAACTACAGCGCCAACAACCACTCAGCCAACCACTACTAGCACAACCGTGACCACGTCACAACCAACAACAATCAACCAGCAACAACTACATCAACCCAGCCAACAACTACTACAGCCACTGTGAGCCAACAACTACTACGTCCACTGTGACAACTTCACAGCCAACAACTACAGCGCCAACAACCACTCAGCCAACCACTACTAGCACAACCGTGACCACGTCACAACCAACAACTACTAAACCAGCAACAACTACATCAACCCAGCCAACAACTACTACGTCCACTGTGACAACTTCACAGCCAACAACTACAGCGCCAACAACCACTCAGCCAACCACTACTAGCACAACCGTGACCACGTCACAACCAACAACTACTAAACCAGCAACAACTACATCCACCCAGCCAACAACTACTACGTCCACTGTGACAACTTCACAGCCAACAACTACAGCGCCAACAACCACTCAGCCAACCACTACTAGCACAACCGTGACCACGTCACAACCAACAACTACTAAACCAGCAACAACTACATCAACCCAGCCAACAACTACTACGTCCACTGTGACAACTTCACAGCCAACAACTACAGCGCCAACAACCACTCAGCCAACCACTACTAGCACAACCGTGACCACGTCACAACCAACAACTACTAAACCAGCAACAACTACATCAACCCAGCCAACAACTACTACGTCCACTGTGACAACTTCACAGCCAACCACTACAGCGCCAACAACCACTCAGCCAACCACTACTAGCACAACCGTGACCACGTCACAACCAACAACTACTAAACCAGCAACAACTACATCAACCCAGCCAACAACTACTACGTCCACTGTGACAACTTCACAGCCAACAACTACAGCTCCAACAACCACTCAGCCAACCACTACTAGCACAACCGTGACCACGTCACAACCAACAACTACTAAACCAGCAACAACTACATCAACCCAGCCAACAACTACTACGTCCACTGTGACAACTTCACAGCCAACCACTACAGCGCCAACAACCACTCAGCCAACCACTACTAGCACAACCGTGACCACGTCACAACCAACAACTACTAAACCAGCAACAACTACATCAACCCAGCCAACAACTACTACGTCCACTGTGACAACTTCACAGCCAACAACTACAGCGCCAACAACCACTCAGCCAACCACTACTAGCACAACCGTGACCACGTCACAACCAACAACTACTAAACCAGCAACAACTACATCAACCCAGCCAACAACTACTACGTCCACTGTGACAACTTCACAGCCAACAACTACAGCGCCAACAACCACTCAGCCAACCACTACTAGCACAACCGTGACCACGTCACAACCAACAACTACTAAACCAGCAACAACTACATCAACCCAGCCAACAACTACTACGTCCACTGTGACAACTTCACAGCCAACCACTACAGCGCCAACAACCACTCAGCCAACCACTACTAGCACAACCGTGACCACGTCACAACCAACAACTACTAAACCAGCAACAACTACATCAACCCAGCCAACAACTACTACGTCCACTGCGACAACTTCACAGCCAACAACTACAGCTCCAACAACCACTCAGCCAACCACTACTAGCACAACCGTGACCACGTCACAACCAACAACTACTAAACCAGCAACAACTACATCAACCCAGCCAACAACTACTACGTCCACTGTGACAACTTCACAGCCAACAACTACAGCCCAACAACCACTCAGCCAACCACTACTAGCACAACCGTGACCACGCCAACCAACAACTACTAAACCAGCAACAACTACATCAACCCACCAACAACTACTACGTCCACGTGACAACTTCAGCAACCACTACAGCGCCAACAACCACTCAGCCAACATACAGCACAACCGTACCACCACAACCAACCTACTAAACCAGCAACAACTACATCAACCCAGCCAACAACTACTAAGTCCACTGTGACAACTTCACAGCCAACAACTACAGCGCCAACAACCACTCAGCCAACCACTACTAGCACAACCGTGACCACGTCACAACCAACAACTACTAAACCAGCAACAACTACATCCACCCAGCCAACAACTACTAAGTCCACTGTGACAACTTCACAGCCAACAACTACAGCGCCAACAACCACTCAGCCAACCACTACTAGCACAACCGTGACCACGTCACAACCAACAACTACTAAACCAGCAACAACTACATCAACCCAGCCAACAACTACTACGTCCACTGTGACAACTTCACAGCCAACAACTACAGCGCCAACAACCACTCAGCCAACCACTACTAGCACAACCGTGACCACGTCACAACCAACAACTACTAAACCAGCAACAACTACATCAACCCAGCCAACAACTACTACGTCCACTGTGACAACTTCACAGCCAACAACTACAGCGCCAACAACCACTCAGCCAACCACTACTAGCACAACCGTGACCACGTCACAACCAACAACTACTAAACCAGCAACAACTACATCAACCCAGCCAACAACTACTACGTCCACTGTGACAACTTCACAGCCAACAACTACAGCGCCAACAACCACTCAGCCAACCACTACTAGCACAACCGTGACCACGTCACAACCAACAACTACTAAACCAGCAACAACTACATCAACCCAGCCAACAACTACTACGTCCACTGTGACAACTTCACAGCCAACAACTACAGCGCCAACAACCACTCAGCCAACCACTACTAGCACAACCGTGACCACGTCACAACCAACAACTACCAAACCAGCAACAACTACATCCACCCAGCCAACAACTACTAAGTCCACTGTGACAACTTCACAGCCAACAACTACAGCGCCAACAACCACTCAGCCAACCACTACTAGCACAACCGTGACCACGTCACAACCAACAACTACTAAACCAGCAACAACTACATCAACCCAGCCAACAACTACTACGTCCACTGTGACAACTTCACAGCCAACAACTACAGCGCCAACAACCACTCAGCCAACCACTACTAGCACAACCGTGACCACGTCACAACCAACAACTACTAAACCAGCAACAACTACATCAACCCAGCCAACAACTACTAAGTCCACTGTGACAACTTCACAGCCAACAACTACAGCGCCAACAACCACTCAGCCAACCACTACTAGGACCACCGTGACCACGTCACAACCAACAACTACCAAACCAGCAACAACTACATCCACCCAGCCAACAACTACTAAGTCCACTGTGACAACTTCACAGCCAACAACTACAGCGCCAACAACCACTCAGCCAACCACTACTAGGACCACCGTGACCACGTCACAACCAACAACTACCAAACCAGCAACAACTACATCCACCCAGCCAACAACTACTAAGTCCACTGTGACAACTTCACAGCCAACAACTACAGCGCCAACAACCACTCAGCCAACCACTACTAGGACCACCGTGACCACGTCACAACCAACAACTACTAAACCAGCAACAACTACATCCAACCCAGCCAACAACTACTAAGTCCACTGTGACAACTTCACAGCCAACAACTACAGCGCCAACAACCACTCAGCCAACCACTACTAGGACCACCGTGACCACGTCACAACCAACAACTACTAAACCAGCAACAACTACATCAACCCAGCCAACAACTACTAAGTCCACTGTGACAACTTCACAGCCAACAACTACAGCGCCAACAACCACTCAGCCAACCACTACTAGGACCACCGTGACCACGTCACAACCAACAACTACCAAACCAGCAACAACTACATCCACCCAGCCAACAACTACTAAGTCCACTGTGACAACTTCACAGCCAACAACTACAGCGCCAACAACCACTCAGCCAACCACTACTAGGACCACCGTGACCACGTCACAACCAACAACTACTAAACCAGCAACAACTACATCCACCCAGCCAACAACTACTAAGTCCACTGTGACAACTTCACAGCCAACAACTACAGCGCCAACAACCACTCAGCCAACCACTACTAGGACCACCGTGACCACGTCACAACCAACAACTACTAAACCAGCAACAACTACATCCACCCAGCCAACAACTACTAAGTCCACTGTGACAACTTCACAGCCAACAACTACAGCGCCAACAACCACTCAGCCAACCACTACTAGGACCACCGTGACCACGTCACAACCAACAACTACCAAACCAGCAACAACTACATCCACCCAGCCAACAACTACTAAGTCCACTGTGACAACTTCACAGCCAACAACTACAGCGCCAACAACCACTCAGCCAACCACTACTAGGACCACCGTGACCACGTCACAACCAACAACTACCAAACCAGCAACAACTACATCCACCCAGCCACAACTACTAAGTCCACTGTGACAACTTCACAGCCAACAACTACAGCGCCAACAACCACTCAGCCAACCACTACTAGGACCACCGTGACCACGTCACAACCAACAACTACTAAACCAGCAACAACTACATCACCCAGCCAACAACTACTAAGTCCACTGTGACAACTTCACAGCCAACAACTACAGCGCCAACAACCACTCAGCCAACCACTACTAGGACCACCGTGACCACGTCACAACCAACAACTACTAAACCAGCAACAACTACATCCACCCAGCCAACAACTACTAAGTCCACTGTGACAACTTCACAGCCAACAACTACAGCGCCAACAACCACTCAGCCAACCACTACTAGGACCACCGTGACCACGTCACAACCAACAACTACCAAACCAGCAACAACTACATCCACCCAGCCAACAACTACTAAGTCCACTGTGACAACTTCACAGCCAACCACTACAGCGCCAACAACCACTCAGCCAACCACTACTAGGACCACCGTGACCACGTCACAACCAACAACTACTAAACCAGCAACAACTACATCCACCCAGCCAACAACTACTAAGTCCACTGTGACAACTTCACAGCCAACAACTACAGCGCCAACAACCACTCAGCCAACCACTACTAGGACCACCGTGACCACGTCACAACCAACAACTACTAAACCAGCAACAACTACATCCACCCAGCCAACAACTACTAAGTCCACTGTGACAACTTCACAGCCAACAACTACAGCGCCAACAACCACTCAGCCAACCACTACTAGGACCACCGTGACCACGTCACAACCAACAACTACTAAACCAGCAACAACTACATCCACCCAGCCAACAACTACTAAGTCCACTGTGACAACTTCACAGCCAACAACTACAGCGCCAACAACCACTCAGCCAACCACTACTAGGACCACCGTGACCACTTCACAACCAACAACTACCAAACCAGCAACAACTACATCCACCCAGCCATCAACTACTAAGTCCACTGTGACAGCTTCACAGCCAACAACCACTCAGCCAACCACTACTAGGACCACCGTGACCACGTCACAACCAACCACTGCCAAACCAGCAACAACTACATCCACGCAGGCAACAACTACTAAGTCCACAGTGACAACTTCACAGCCAATAACCACAGCGCCAACTACCACTCAGCCAACCACTACTAGGACCACCGTGACCACATCACAACCAACAACTACTAAACCAGCAACAACTACATCCACCCAGCCAACAACCACGACAACCAAGAGCACAGTGACTTCTTCACACCCGACATCTTCTACGAACACTGTTTCTTATACAACGACGCCTTCAGCAAAGACAACAACTTCTAAATCTACGGAATCTTATACTAAGCCTGTAACTACTACCAGCTTTTCAACAACCCTGACGACACCTTATCCAATACTAAGGAGTACCATGGGGTATTAGAGGAAGTAGAGTCATGTGTCTAATATTGCAATCCATTTAAAAGTCTTATAGCTAAATTAGGTATCACTTGTATACTATTATATTATGTGTAATACTATATTATATTACTTACCAAGTAATCAAGTGTTCTTCCTGATATGTATTTTATATAAATTGTACGAAAATATTTCAATAAGAATTCCGTAATAATATTTCTATCTTTGTTTTATTTTGTATTAACTACTTGCAGTGTTGTGATTCGTTTTTCACGTTCCTATCTATTACGTCAGCAGTGCCAAATAGATTGATTCTTAAACTAAAAAAAAAAAAAATAAAAAAAAAGAAATACTAAATCTTTATATTGTTGTCCAGGGTATTGTTATCTTCAACGCTCTCTTCGCTATCGTAGTCGTATACAGGATCCTTCCAGTCACACAGGGAAGGATATTTTTCACTCACACGATACGCACACTTTGAAGCCATTGGTCCCGACTGATAAATGGGCTCAGCATTGACATTATTATAGTCGTAGTTGCAGGTGAGCAGAAAATTATATTTATTGGGATTAGTCTTTAGATTGGGGTCTCTAAAGCGCACGGCTGCACAGCCTACGCGATGCACACGATCTGCTACGAGCAGAGTAAAGTGACCAATCTTTTTTCTGAAAGTGGTAGAAATTGGACAGAAGTTAAGCGATGCTAAGCAGGGTTGCAAACAGAAGAGAAGTGGTGGCGACCCGACTCCCTAAATTTAACACACTCAGAATGAAACTTTGGGCTTGACTTACCGCTCCGGATGCGGATGGTAGCTATCAATGTACGTCTGATTCGCATCGGCATACTCCCTAAACCAGTTGACCACAAAAGATCGCATGCGCCGCGAATGCGACTTGAACTGACGGTCAATCCAATAGTAACCAATATTTTGTCCACTGTATTTAAAACGCGCGGTATTCCTGCACTGATCATGCGCAAATTGGCAACGCTTGACGTGCAGCGTTGCCAGATACTCCAGCTCCATATCCCAGCGCAGCAGCGGCATGTGTGCAGCAGGCTTATAACCCTCCAGCTGACCGGCAGCTATCTTGGCCCGTGCCAAGTTATGCATATCCACGAGCAGATTACGACGTCTCTCGCTCATATACAGCAAGTGTGGTTGGGCACCACAGCTTGAGGAAAAGCTGCCATTGTTGCCGCAACCTATGTGTGGCACCTGCAACACATGTGTGCCATTGAAGAGTTCACAAAGCTCCGCAGCGCAGTATTCCGAGCCAATTGTATTAGACACCACCTTTGTGTCTGCCGCCATTGCCAAGGTCAGCTGCATTACCAACAGCACTGCAGCGATGCTGCACTTGCTCGATAATCTCAGCATATTGACAACACACTGAAAGGCACTGTCTGGGTTGAAGCTATCAACCACACCGGGCTATGCACTGTGCGATACTGAGCTGAAGCGCTCCGCTAGATTTGACTTATGAATGGATTCGGCATTTGGAAGGCGTGCCCTGGCGGCTGCGCAGCGGCGGCGTCGTCGTCGACGCCATGTCGACCTTTTGGCCGTCAGCTAGAAGCTTTCTTGCGCAGAATTTCCTAATGGTTACGATTCCCCGATTTCCGACGCATTGCAGCTCGAGCTGTTCCAAGTTGTGAGCATTCCCAACCGGTTTATCAATGCAGCGCACAGTGGTCGAAATTTATTGAAGCGCGTTTGTTTTTTTTTAATTTAATAAATTGAATTATAAAGATAACTCGGAAATTCATTATTTATTATTATTAAAAAAAATAATATATGACAAATTTAAAAAAATGGCGTACGTAATGTCGGGCGCGGACAACTTTGGGATACTCTGTACCACTAGCTTGCAATAAAATCCGGTTCCTTCACAAAAAACCAAAAACAGAAGAATTTTTTAGAAAAAAATTTTATTTTGACCCATCGTTCCTATGGGAGCTATATGATATAGTCAACCGATTTCAATACAATTTAACACAGTGCTTAAATACCTTTAAAAAGATCTGAATGCCGAATTTAGTTCAAATATCTTTACAAACAATCCAAACACATCGAATTTTGTATAAAAAACGTTTTTTTGGACCGATTGGTCCTATGGGAGCTATATGATATAGTCAACCGATTTGGATTAAATTTAGTACAGTGCTTAGGAACTATAAAAAACTTACGAATATCAAATTTGGTCCCAATATCTTAACAAACAAACGAAACACAAAAAATGTTGTTAAGAAATCGATTTTTTGGAAGATCGGCCCTATGGGAGCTATATGATATAGTCAACCGATTTTGTTCAAATTTGGCACATTGCTTAAGTGCACTAAAACATTTCCAAACGCCAAGTCTAGTTACGATATCTTTATTAAAAAACTTAGATTTAAAAAAGTTATTTTGACCGATCGGTCCTATGGGAGCTATATGATATAGTCATCCGATTTTGATGAAATTTGGTACAGTGCTTGGAAACCATAAAAAACTTTTGAATACCATGGTTACGATATCTTCATGAACAAACGAATTATCCATCTAAAAACTTTTTTTTGTCGAGGTCGTCTCAAACACCCATATGGGAGCTATATAATTTATCCCCGATATCAAAAAAATTAAATAAACTTGTCTCTTATGGAATAATATAGGATCTAATGTGAAAGTTTGGTTACTTTAGCTCTTACCATCTCAGAGATATAGGCGTTCAAACGGACAGACGAACAGACGGACGGACAGACGGACATGGGTATATAGACTACTCTATTCACCCTGATCATATTCTAGGTAACTTTGGGTTGTCTCCAACGTCCCCTTCTATATGTTACATACATTTTCGGCTTGCACAAACTTAATATACCCTTTGTACCATACGGTACAGGGTATAAAAAAGGTAGAGAGGGTTATTTACGAAGAATGTTTTTTTAAAGTCAATAAATAAAAATGTTTTACTTGACTTAAATCTTTATGTTGACCTTGCAGAAAGAAAAGTTATCGAAATACGAAATCAATTTAAAGTTGTTGAAGATTTAGCTGAAAAAATAAATTTTTGCTATCAAAATTTCTGCGTTCGCAAGTGGCCTGCAAATATGTAATCGATAGGCTCTTCAATAACACACTTAAAAAAAAGAATTCCGATAAAAAGCAACAATGTGCATAACTGTAGGTTCTATGATCCTCATAAATCATAGAAATAATATTTTTGGTAATGCTGCCCTGCCGCTTTGCGCATATTATGCTTCCTGCTAGTCTCGGAGTTCCTCAATTAGTTCAAAATACGGAGGAAAACTGAATTATTTGGACTAGCTCTAACCGAAAAATATATTGCATCCGTATGCTATACCCGTAGAGAATGGCAAATACTTCTACTGACTAGGGCGCCCCAATCTGCACTGTACGTATCCGCAGGTTTTCTTCCCAGTTTCTCAAAATCTTAAGCTAAGTCGAGCTCTTGATGTTCCCTGAACAAGGGAGAAAAACCAAGAAGTTACATGGCTTGCTTTGTGCCAACTCTACAGATTCAGTCTGTTCGTCATTAACAGAACAGACCAATGTTTCATCTAACCTCGACATAAATGTATCTCTGAATCTTATTTAGTCAAAAAAAAGAAATAAAAATTATAATACAATTTTGACGTAACTAAAATTTTGTCCATCGATATGCAACATTTCGACCACTGTGCAGCGTAGTCATCGTCAATTGAAACTTATCTCTATAACATTTTTTTACGGCTAATATTAAAAAAAAATCATCGCTGTAATCAACTAGGCGGCAAGTGTGGGAAATTGTTTATTTCAAGGCAATTGTTAATAGGTGGGAATTACTTGTTTGGTCAGCAAAATTGGAAACCTCTCTCGTCTGTTACGCAGCTAGCGCTACCTATAGAGCTGGCGCTGACGCTGGCGTTGACGCCGACGCCGACGCTGATGTTCCGTTAACAAAACAAACAGCATTAAGCCCAGAAAATAAAAACGTCGGCAGAAACGTGCTTCGTACCTAATCGGCGGTAATTAAAATAACAAAAGTTAAAGCTTTAAACATAACAACAAAATGAAATATGCAAAAAACCATGACAAAGAATACCACTACATCAGCAACAATGGCAATAACCACAGTGGTGACAAAAGCTGAAGAACCACTGTATACGATTCCTGACATCTGCCTCCCGGCCCAACCTGTGCCCCGTCTTGATGACACAGCACGGACTGACCAAAGTGACCAATCGGCGGTTTTTTTTTAATTTTTATTTTTTACGCTTAAAAAACTCTGTTTGGGTCTAGACTATTTGACGGCACACAGTGGTGGAACCAGGGGGAGATGGGGGCTTGCGAACTACTAAGCCCCCATTTTTCGACACGCTCTATAAATAACAAATCTGGCAATGCCATTTGAAACCAAAGCAGTTTAAGTGCAAGCTGGGAACGCTGATTTGGGCATGATAGATGAGGATCGATTTCAGCAATAATATTCCAAGATTTTGATTTGATTTTTTCTAGGAAAAAGGTTTATTGGTCAACATTGAAAAAACGTTACGATTGTAAGGGGCAGGTATCGCTAAATATAATAGTTTTAGCCAACTTTTGGTCAACAGAAGATCAATTTTTTTTTATTTTTAATTGAATTTTCATTAAGCACAAAATTCAATGCAAGGAACACAGTTACCAGTAAAAAAAAACAGGGATCGTAACTCTTATAATTTATGGAATAAATATTATAAAACAAAATTTATTTTTGTATTTTTCTCATTAAAATAAAAACAATCTTATCTCTTAACCTAAAAAATATACATTTTTTCAACAAGGTTTTAAATCAGTTTAGCTAATCTATTTAAATTTATATTTTATTGCTTATTTTTACGCTCTTTTCTTTTAATTACGGATGTCTAAATATAAATATTAAAAATTGCTATTCTTGCAGAAAATCTTAATCTGTATAGATTTGGGCTATAAATTAAAATACCAAATAAGTTAAAATATTAATTTTTATAAAGATGAAGGAAAATGTTCGAAATAATTGTTTATAATTCAGGTACGTATTAGGCCTAATGATGCCTAAACTAGTTGCGAATTGTAGACCTATAAGAGTAAAAATAGGTTTTGAACTGTGAAAAATTTCACTATGGAATTTTTATTGCTTAATGTTTTAAGGACCTGACGAAAGGATAGACTGACGTACATAGTTCTATCATTATGCGAGGTTTTGATAAGCATTTTACATACTTTGCACAAATTTAGTATACCCTTTGTAGCTATAGAAGGAGGGATTACCCTAGCCCGGAGTCTTTTCAGGAGCCCGGTGAAATTACTGTCGTTCTGTCGTAATTCAATTACAAGGTATTATAGAGGTATGAGGTAAATGTATATTATTATATACATTTTCCCCTTGACCCGGATTAAATATATTTGGAATTTTCTTAAAATAAATATTCTTGTTGGGTTCCCCATATAATAAATACACTTAGTTATCCACCGTTTCGGTATAGCTAGTATAAATATCCTTAAGTTCTTTTTTAAAGACTAGCCTCTGCTTCCTGCTCACACGTTTGAATCTTTTTGTGCAGGACATTTCTTTCTCAAGTGAGGCAAGTTAGAAATAACGCTCTTTTCTTTTAATTACGGATGTCTAAATATAAATATTAAATATTGCAGAAACACTTAATCTGTCATATTATGTATGTCCACAGATCTTCTAAATATAAGTACTTTTGTCGTGTATTCTTAAATTAGTCATAATTTTCGTTCCTTTGACTTACTAGTTGGTATATCGTATATTGCACTTTCTTTATTAGGCCTTTTTAATTTGTTCTCTTTTAAACTGATTCCCGGACATCTTGACTTGCCTCATCGAGCAGCCTGACTGAAGAGTCAGCTATTTGGTTAACGTTGCTCTCTTGACTTTTTTCTAAGAAAATGTTTTATTTTATGGAAATACTTTTTTTTTTCAGCTTTGTTGTTGTAATTCTTAGTTGAGAATAAGTTCATAGCTATAATTATCTACTTCCCATTTTTTGCTCTAAATTATTATAACTTATTTTTTAAGTGAGTTATTTCTTTACTGACATATCTGAGTTCTTAAAAAAGAATCCAACAAGCCGCCCGACGTGACTTTTAAAATCATATAAAGGACCTCCTTCAGGGGAAGGCTGAGTGGGACACCAAGCCCCAACTGCCGCACTAACCTAACCTAACCTAAGTAAGCTGTTCCAAGCCAAAGTCCTTTTTCCTTCACCTTTTCTTTGTTAAATTTGAAACTCCTTCAAGCTTTTCAGACAATTCAAACTTAATATTAAATGAAAGATATTGCCGCCTCTTGTTTAAAAAAAATTTGTTTTGCTGGCTTTAATATTTAAATTTTTGTTAAGTAAATTTAGCGAAATATTTTTTAGCTTCATTTTTTAAGTTTAGGTTTAACAATTTGCTTTTTGTTTTTAATATGCGTTTTGCTTAAGGACAACCATTAAAAATTAATTTAATAAAAAATGGAACAGCTATTTATATTAATAATTTATTGCATTTTTTATTTTTCAAGCTTATGTTATTCACCAAATAAAAGATATTAAAATTATCATAATACGCCGCTTGTTTTAAAACGTATTTTGATAAAATCATTATGTTTAATAATAATAGAATAAATCATTAAAAAAAAATATATTAACTTTTCATTCTTTTTGCAAAACCCCCAACACCTATTACTTATTGTTAATAAATTAACAAATTGTAATATTAAATGGCATTAAAAAAAATATAGCTTAAGTAAATTTAGAGGAATATCTTCAGTTTGTTAAATTTAAAAAAAAAAAATATTTTTCTATTTAAGTTATGCAAAAAAAAATAGAAAAAATGAATTATTTCGGTATTTTTAAGTAAAAAATGATATTAGGAAATAACTCTCATAAATTAAAAATTTGCTAATTATTTTTATGTCAAATTTGTATATAAAAATTAAAAAAAACGGATATTTCGTAATTTTTTCATTAAAATTTATATTTAACGATTATTTAATAATTAGTTTGTAGATTTTTGTTCAAAAAATAAGAAACTTGATATATATATATTTTTTTTTTGGGATTATGTTGTCGCATAAATTAGTTGCTTATATTTTCATTGGAAGTACTTTTTTCGATTTGATTTTATCGTTCTTGTAACTCTTTTTTGTTATAAGAAGCCCCTTAGCGGTTTCTTACGAATAATAATATAATTTTGTTTTATTATTCCGCAAGTTTTACTACCCTCGTCATAAAATTTGGCATAAAAATAACTTGCTACACATTTATTTTTTATTTTTAGCGCTAAAACTAAAAAGCTTTTGTTACTGTTAGCGCCATCTAGCGTAAAATGCAAAAAAAAAGTGTAAACATTTGTTTACAGCGCTGTATACCCAAGAAAAAAAGTCTGGGAGTTTCTTTTATAAACTTCACATTTTTTGATGGCTTTTACGATTTTCCCCAAATCTTTTGAATTTTTCTTTCGTTATGCAGTAGATTATGATACAGAACTTGAGATCTTAAACGTCACATTCCGTCTATTTGATCTACACAGGGTAAACTACACAGCACGAATCCGAAATCAGATTGTAATACAACTTGGAACCCTCTTGAAATTCGTTTTTTTCAATATCCGCACCTGGCGTCACATAAACTACAGTAGAAGCTGCTTGGACATTACTTTTTATAAAGAATTTTATTCATTGCATAAATTTTCAAATTGGGTTAGTCTTGTGTGTTACATTTTAAGCACAATTTTATTATAAATTCTCATTCTTTTGTTTATTGCATAAATTTCAAAACTGGGTTAATTTAATGTTCATTTTTCAAAGCTATAACTTGTTTTTGTTTACGAGGGTTGGCTAAAAAGTAAAGTGGGAAAGTGGGGAATACTCTTGACAGACAATGAATATTTCTTCAATATTTTAATAGAAGATGAATTACATATATATATATATATTTTCTTTTGTAGAATGCGAGTTACTAAATAGTCTTGATTCTTTCTTGTATGAAATCCGTTTGTGCTGATTTCTTATTTTGAAAAAGATCTTTTTTCTTAGAAGTTTGTTATTATCATTAATAAATAGAAAGCGCTTTTTGTTTTGATGGTAAAACGTGTAGAGACGGTTGTTTCGTAATATGATTGGACATAAGTAAAGTTTAACTAATAATAAACTTACCTTTTTCATTATTCGTTTCAAGATCGAGATTTGCAGAATAGTACAAAATTGTAATTTAATAGTTTTTTTCGGCATTTTTTTTGTACTGAAAAGACAATTAAACGATTTAGTAGTGTTACTTTTACTGCAATATAAACTTTATTCAATTCGCTCAAAGTCGATGAATTAAATATAAAAAATCTTTTTTATATAAAAAATGTGCAGTCAAAATCATTTTTTTTTTTCAAAAGCTTTCTTAAAATTACGATTAATTTTATTTAAATGTATTAAAAGCCACTTTTGAGTGATAAAAATTGAAAAATTTAATTTCTTGTAATAAAATTTTATAGTAACTTAAATATCACTAGTCAACGATGAAAAATCTCCAGAGATGAGACTTATATAACTTATGTTAGGGCAATGTTTCAGCATTCAAAATCCGTATTTTTTATTATCCTGTTATAGCTTGTTTTTTTTCTAGGACTATTTTAGTGAAAAAGGACCTTTTTCAAAAAACGATTTCACATATAAAGTCATAAAATCTGTATTAAAACAAGCTATAACTGGATAATAAAAAATACGGATTTTGAATGAAGAAACATTGCGCTAACATAAATTATAAGTCTCATCTCTGGAAAAAAAAAGTGTGAAATTTGTCGACTAGTGTCATTTAAAACGGTATTTATTTTAAATTCATAAAATAAGTTTATTTTTTGTAGTATCCAAAAATACGTTCCATAACAAAATTTATAGTTTTCATTTTTGGTCTTATCAAGCCATTTTATGATGGAAATTCATAAGCGTACAATACAATATTAGAGATTAAGATTTTCATACAGATCGATATAAATGGCCTAATCGATAACTAAGACGAGGCTAATATTTTTTCTGTGTGATACATACGATTATATTTCTTAAATCTATTATATCTTTGACTCTATCGTTGCATGGTTACACTCAAAAAGTATTTTTTAACAACAAATAGATTTAGGATCAAGTTCTAAATTAAAAAAGCAGACGACTTTAGGATACCCTGTACCACTAGCTTGCACTTAAATCCGGTTCCTTCACAAAAACCAAAAACAGATGAATTTTTAAGCAAACATTTTTTTTGGACCAATCGTTCCTATGGGAGCTATATGATATAGTCAACCGATTTCAATAAAATTTGACACAGTTCTTAAATACCTTAAAAAGATCTGAATGCCGAATTTATTTCAAATATCTTTACAAACAAACGAAACACATCGAATTTTGTATAAAAAACGTGTTTTTGGACCGATTGGTCCTATGGGAGCTATATGATCTAGTCAAACGATTTGGATTAAATTAAGTACAGTGCTTATGAACTATAAAATACTTACGAACTTCAAATATGGTCCCAATATCCTAACAAACAAACGAAACACAACAAATTTTTTTCAAAAATCGATTTTTGGAAGATCGGACCTATGGGAGCTATATGATATAGTCAACCGATTTTGTTCAAATTTGGCACATTGCTTAAGTGATCTAAAAAATTTTCAAACGCCAAATCTGGTTACGATATCTTTATTAAAAAACGAAATATATCGAATTTTTCTTTAAAAAAGTTATTTTGGCCGATCGGTCCTATGGGAGCTATATGATATAGTCAACCGATTTCGATCAAATTTGGTACAGTGATTGGGAACTAACTTTCGAATACCAAATTTGGTTACGATATCTTCATAAACAAACGAATTATTCATCTAAAACGCTTTTTTTTGTCGAGGTCGTCTCAAACACCCCTATGGGAGCTATATAATTTAACCCCAATATAAAAAAAAAAAAAAATACACTTGTCTCCTATGGAATAATAAGGGATCTAATGTGAAAGTTTCGATTCTCTAGTTTTTACCATCTCTGAGATCTAGGCGTTGTAACGGACGAACAGACGGACATGGGTATATCGACTTCTCTAGTCACCCTACTCATATTTTAAGTAACTTTGGGGTGATTCCGACGACTATATGTTACATACATTTTCGGCTTGCACAAACTTAATATTAATAAATAAAAATAATAAAAAGGTCACAAAAATTGTCAGAGAACTCCAAACTCGCTACAAAATCGGTTTACATCTTCTACATATCATCAAACTTGCAGAGATCGACTTAAAAATTGGCAATCCATTTTGAGTCATAACTAAGTAAAAGTAATTCCCGCTAAAACTGCATTTTTGTTTTCTAGATTTAAATTACGACGGCAAAAAGAGTTTGAGCTTTATTACAAATAAATACGAAATGGAAAATTATTAAAAAGTGACTAATATGTAAATAAGACAGGTTTTGTTTTTATTATTTTGTTGCTTTTTATACTGAGCCAAGTTCTTGGCCATTCAACTTTTATTGTTTTTCCATAAAATACTACTATTTGTAGTAATTTTATTAATTATTATTTTTTTTATTTTATAAACATATGACTAACAAATGGGAGCACACGCTAGATATTATTAATTATTCTGAGTTTGCAGAATTTCCAACTATTACTACTACAATTTTTATTTTTTTTTACATTATTGTAATACAAAAAATTAAGTACATATTTTAATGTTATTGTCGATAGTTAAATCTTTTGTTGGTTATAGATAATTAAATGATTTTAGGCTCATTAAAACAAACGATTTAATTATCAAATATTTATGACATATTTAATTATTTTTCAGAAATGATTATTAAAGCCATTTTTTATAAAAATATGAAGTTTTGTAGCCATCCCTAAATGAATAATATTTTGCAAAAAACTGTTTTTAAAATAAAAATATATTTTTATTATTTTGTTTTTTAGCGTATTTAATTATAACTAAATTGGTCGTTAAAGGCGAACTTTACATTAGTGACAAAATGCAGTTTCCACGTTTGTTTGTTTTAAAGCCTTAAGATTTTTCTTATAAATACAAAATTTTAAAGAAAACATTTTTTTTTTTTAAATCATGATTATTGAAACGGTTTTGAGCTGGCTTTCAGGATTCCTTGCACGACAAATAAATTTGCTTAAATTTTTTTAATATTCAAAGAAGATTCGTCATGGGAAATTATAACACAAAAAAAATATTTCTTAAGAGAAATTCGAAAATGTTTTAGATAAACTTAATCGCTTTATACGGTTCTAAGTTTTACACAACAACATCACAAAAAACGGTTTTGATCGTGGAAATATTGCAAAAAAATTTCTAAAAAATCGTTGCTCTAAATTATCTTCTACAACTGACCCATTAAGAGATATAGTGTTCGAGTGGAACTCCCGGCTATGGTATATCTAAGTCCAACCACCGCCCACTTTCCAAGCTCTATCTTAAGAACGATTAAGGGCAGATTAAAGGTCCTTCGAGTGAACTTTCGTAAAAATGTTTTTAGCGTATTTTTGTGTCGAGAAGCACGAAAATTAAATTCATTTTTATTTCTTAAAACCCGTTTTCGAGATTTTTATGAAAAACTTGTTTTTTAGCACTTTAACAGTTTTTTTTATGACGATACACAATTTTGTTCACGAGCTATTACCGAATAACTGAAAAAAGTGACCAAAAACATGATTTTGAAAAAATATTGCAAACAGTTCTTAAGAAAAAAAGAATTAAAATGCCAAATTTGGAGCACATAGATTGATGTTTCACCGATTTCAGGATATACATGTGACAGCTATATAATATTGTAGTGCACTCCAGATCATATTCAGCGTTTGCGTGTATTCCTATCATATTATATTTTCATATATAATTTCGGGTTATACAGAAGCTACATAATATAGTCATCCAATCCGTACTAAAATTTGTTTTCATACCAAATTAGATAAAGTTATTTTTATTATTTTAGAAGATATTCATTAAGGCCAAATCGACCAAAGTGCTCCGATTCAAAAAAGTCGATTTAGGTTGAATTCGAAAGTGTCGAAATACTTAGAATAGATTTTTTGTTTTTGTGTAAAAACGCCCAGAACTTATAAAAAAGCGAAAAAAGTTCCCCATAAACTGGCTTTAAGTTCTGATCATTTGTTGAAAATGCTGAACGCAGTGAAAATCGACAAAAAAAAAAAGACATTTTTTCATTATTAAATTATTTTTTTCCACATTCATTCGTTTCACTGTATTATGTAACCTTATTTTTTTACCAATAATAAAGAAATTAAATGTTTGCGATGTAATTTTATGACGGTTTTTATCTTTTTTAAACACCCCAAGAAAATTTTAAATCACATATTTGGATTGAATTTTTGTTTGACAAAAAATCTACCTATCGAAATGAAATTTTAAATTTTGATAAAAAAATCGTTTCTTTGTTACATCAAAAAATCGACGAAAAAATTCTTCCGAATTCACTCCACTCTGGATGTTCTGATTTATAGCTGAGTTGTCTGCAACTAATTTCAATATAGTAAATAATCGTAACATAAAAATCTTTAAATAGTAGCTGAAAATTATTAGTTTTATGTGTGATTGAGACAGATACAACGTATGAGTGAAATGGCAATAATAATACGCGGTGGCATATAATTTGCATAAAAAATGATTAATCGCTTAGCAATTAATTGCTGCGTTAGCGTCGCCGTCAACGCCGATGTTTACGTCAACGTTAACGTCAAGTTTGACGACGCCGTCACCGTCGCAGTCGGCATCATCTTTTTCGTCATCATCGTCATCTTGAACATCAACATTGCAGTTCTTTTCATTATTGTTGTGTTTATAAGATGAAAACAATAAATTTTTAGAAAAGACTAACATAAATTATTTTACACAAAGCAAATATTAGAACGAACGATGAACGAACGAACGACTCCGGGCAAATGTATCTGAAAAACCTTTTCGGATGGTGGAACGTGTTTTTAGCGCTCCAAACATTAGTTAATTTATGATTGGCAACATAATTAACATATAGCCAAACACATATAAATAAATACATAGACAATAATAAAAATAAATACAACTTAATGAGCATGTACAGACAGATAATAGCTATAGCTGGTCTTATATATTATAGTTGTCCGTCCATAAGTCCGTCTATCTGGCTATTTACTGCACTTAGTAGTTACTTATTTCCTACTTGGCTAATTGGACTGGAACGCGTTGAAGGGCGCCACGGAATCGTCGTCGTCACGTTCAACGTGCCACTGTAATTAGCCGCCATATGGATAATAGTCTACAGCACACGAATGTATACACTGTGAGAAAAAAGGGGGATATATATGATGACTAACTTCACTGGTACGGCTTATCTTTTCAAATTTCTACAAATCTGAACGATTATTTTGATTTATTTAAAAAGTCTTTCTAACGATTAAATATTTTGTATAACCAATAGTCATTAAAGCAGAAAAAACTTTTGTTTGGATAGCCCGTTTTATTTATTGGAGTAAAAATCACCATATGAACCATGAACCATATCCCCCCACTTCAAAAATATTGGTAATGGAACTTTCTTCTTTCATTTCTGGTACTATCTATCTATCCATCAGTGTACTTGAAAAACATTGAATTGGGCAGAAGTTCGTTGTATAGAGGTATGACTGTAGTGCAATATTTCAAAGTTTTGCCGATAACCTAACGTGATGGGGTCGAATAAATTACTGATTCCCATGCAGCGTCTTGTTTCTTTTTGGGAATTTCTCATTTAAGTGCAAAAAGATTGAGAATTGAATTTAAAAAAAAAATATATATTTTTAAAAATAATTTTTGGAAATTACGCTACTTAAAACATTATTATGTATTCCTTGACATGCGGTACATATCACAATTTAGTAAAAAAGAGAAATATTTAATACATTACAACACTCCGGGTCAGAAATTTTTCTGTCTAAAACTATACGCGTGATCTCATTTCAGCTGAGCGGAGCGGCTTCGGAAAGAACCGTCCTCTAGCTACTAAACTTGTATAATCTTATTAATAAATTTCTACTTTTTAATTATATAAAATAAAAAAAAATTAAAAAGTATATTTTTAATTAACGTTCCTTAAAATACAAATACATGCCGCCGAAATTCGCAAGAAATTATTTTAGTTATTTATTCCAATTTGTGTTCCTTAATTATAAACTAATTTAAAATATTAAACAAAATTAAATCAATTAATTTTTTAAAAGCTTATAGCTTAAGCTCTGGCTATTAAATTATAATATAAATAAATAAATATAAAAATAAATAAATAAATTATATATAATCTTATCAATAAAATTTTTAATTATATAAAATAAAAAAAAAAATTAAAAAGTAAATTTTTAATTAACATTCCTTAAAATACAAATACTAACGAAATTTGAAAGAATTTTTTTAGTTATTTATTTCAATTTGTGTTCCTTAATTTTTAACTAATTTAAAAAATTAAATAAAACAATTTTTAAAAAGTTCTATAAGACCTATTTTATTTTGTCTAATTTTTAAAGCCTATTAAATTGCATGCGGAACAAAATACAATTTTTTAAAGTTTACATCTGTATTCTTTAAAGTTACTTGAAAATTTTACCATCTAGGAATAAGATTTTAGCTCCGAATATCCCTGTCGACAATTTTAAAAGATGATTTTCAAAATGTTGTGTAATATCAAAAGAAAACAAGATATTCGAAAATTCAGCACCAGTGTGCAGAATTTTATAGTGCAACTTAGAGAAAGCTAAGCCGTATATGGTTCTGTTTCAGATTATCCCATAATATTGAAGTACTTAAGCAAATAAGTGCTGTAAGTTAATAAATTCGGATATTTTTCAAATATTGCAATATTTTAAATTCACAGAAATTTCTCAAATAAAAATGCAGTTTGACAAAATTAGCATCAGTTTTTTTTGTTTTTCATATAATATTTATTTTGATCTTTTATTTAGCATATTTTAGAAATTTCTTTTCAAACCTAAGCAATTTTTTCCCAGTAATATAAGTGATATAAAGCCAGTATTTTATTCGAATATATAATACATATGATTTGTAGCATTTTAATTTTTTCATAGATGAATAATAAAAACTTCTACTTTTAAATTATTTGCATCCCTGATGGGATCCCCGACAGGAATAAAGTTCCTAACGCTTTTGCTGGGGTGAGAAATTTATTTATTACGAATTTTTTACACTATATAAATTTTAAATTTTCATCTTAAATAGAAAATACGAAAAAATACTAAATTAAAAAATTATTTTGTATGTTTAATTAAGTATTTTATTATTTTTTTGAAATTATTATTTTTATTTTCTAAATGCTATTATTATTAATTCATGTTATATTTGTATTTATTTAAATAATAATAAAAATACTAAACATAGCAATAATTTTATTTTTTTTAAATATTTTAGTATTTTTTAAGTTATTATATTCCTATGGGAGCTATATGATATAGTCAACCGATTTCAATAAAATTTGACACAGTGATTAAATACCTTAAAAAAGATCTGAATGCTGAATTTAGTTCAAATATCTTTACGAACAAATGAAACACATCGGATTTTGTATAAAAAACGTTTTTTTGGACCGATTGGTCCTATTGGAGCTATATGATATAGTCAACCGATTTAGATTAAATTTGGTACAGTGCTTAGGAACTATATAAAACTCACGAATATCAAATTTCCCAATATCTCAACAAACAATCGAAACACAACAAATTTTGTTTAAAAATCGATTTCTTGGACGATCTGCTCTATGGGAGCTATATGATATAGTCAACCGATTTTATTCACATTTGGCAAATTGCCGAAGTCCTCTATAACATTTCCAAACGCCAAATCTAGTTACGATATCTTTATTAAAAAAAAAAATATAGCGAATTTTGTTTTAAAAAAGTTATTTTGGCCGATCGGTCCTATGGGAGCTATATGATATAGTCAACCGATTTCGATCAAATTTGGTACAGTGATTGGGAACTATAAAAAACTCTCGAATACCAAATTTGGTTATGATATCTTCATAAACAAACAAATTATTCATCTAAAACGCTTTTTTTTTGTCGAGGTCGTCTCAAACACCCCCATGGGAGCTATATAATTTATCCCCGATATCAAAAAAATAAAATAAACTTGCCTCCTATGGAATAATATGGGATCTAATGTGAAAGTTTGGTAACTCTAGCTCTTACCATCTCTGAGATCTAGGCGTTCACACGGACGGACGGACAGACGGACATGGGTATATCGACTTCTCTATTCACCCTGATCATATTTTAGGTAACTTTGGGGTGTCTCCGACGTCTCCTTCTATATGTTACATACATTTTCGGCTTTCACAAACTTAATATACCCTTGGTACCATACGGTACAGGGTATAACAAATAGAGTAGACTGAGTTCAATTAGGAAAGAATATTTCAATAGCGAGTTAGAGCCATTTAAAGTTTTTGAAAAATTTTGCGAGTGATCACAAATTAAGCTCCTTTTCGCTCTAGGACGCTTAGTTTACGAGTTATAGCCATTTAAAGTTTTGGAAAAATTTTTGCGAGTGCTCATATATTTAGCTCATTTTCACTCTAGGACGCTTAGTTTACGAGTTATAGCCATTTAAAGTTTTGGAAACAAATTTTGCGAGTGATCACAAATTAAGCTCCTTTATTTTATATGAGCCTCGTACTAGAACAGAAAAAAAGTGACTTTAATGAGAGGGTTACCTGGTATACGACGATAGACGATTTTAAAAGCTTAGATACCAATAATCAATTTTTTTAAATCTATCCCGATACTCTCACGCACGCACACATATCATAAATAATTTCGTTACGTGACGTTTATCACAGAGCTTCGTTTGAAAAACGAACATTTGAACATAAAGTCGCTTGGTAAGTAACTATTTTTTCTCTCAGTGTATATACACTATACCCATTAAAGCTAAGGTTATTTTAGATTTGTTCAACGTGTTTAACGAAGAGATAGAGGCGTGGTAGAATATAATTTGTTTATACAAAATTGATTATGATTCCCTCGAGTAACCCCCGCTGCAGAATTTCGCCCCTCAGCAGATTTGTATTGCTTTGATGTGCTACAGAATTTTTTAACTTTTTTAAACACGAACTAAAATCTCAAAATTTTGTTAGAGTGAAGATACTAAATCGCAATCCATCTATCCCAGATCGTATCAAGAGTATGGTGGGTGGGTTAGCAAGTTTTAGACCAAATAAATACAATTTTACCATGGTGACTATATGAAACGAGTGCCATCAGTTGCTCGGATAGCCTCTTCATGTGCAAATATTTATATAATAAGGAATCTACCCGCTCAATTGAGATGTCTTTTATATCAGTCCACCCGTGCTCTGATCGTCCAGTGTTGCCCTATAAATAATAAGTAAGGCGTGGCCTCACTTGGGTGATCGGATCAATCGGCATCATGCCAGCTGGTACTTCATTATCTTGATTTCGGTTGTTGTTTATATTTATGCTAGAATTACGATAAACTCGGTTTATTCGTCAACAATTAAGAACATTCGATATGATAAAAAAATAATTTACAATAGATTTGTTTATATTTGAGGGTCTATACGAGAATGACCCTGAGCTCCAGCGGTGCTGCTTTTAAAGCTTTGGTATGTAATATTTAATTAAAATAAAAATATCTTTCAAGTGATACCCAGGGGCGTAGCGAGGCGGGGGTGTGACACCCCCCCAAACATCCAGCAGTCGGCAAATCTCAGATATTTCACGCAATATTCGAGAAATAAAAATTCAGAATCGGTTATTTGTCGGTAATTTGTTGAATCGAGTCGGCATTTTGAGGCTCATCACTAGAAGAAACTATTGGAAATATTAGAACCAAATTTTGCATGTGCATTGAATTCGACTTCTTTGTTGCAAGTAAAATTAAATCAAATTATCAAAATTTATTAAAAAGTGTACGTATTTGGACTTAAAATAATTTTTGAAATATTCTTTGATATTCTTAGATTACACATGTCAACATGGCTTAGTTTTTGGAAAGCTAAGGGTCATTTCTTAAGTAATTGGCAGCGTACAATCTGAATCAGGTGTTCTAATTGGCCCATCACGTAAGAATTGAGATTTTTGAGGTTATGTACCCTAAAAACGTTGATTTTTTGTCTAATTTTGAGGTTATGGACACGGTGTGTTCTGTTTCTCCGGTTACGTCATCTAGTAATACTCTTATTCTTTAATTTAAAAGTTCAAGAGATCAATTAAAAAGAGGATGCGACATGGTGTACGGTTATTGCATCTCCCGAGAACTCTGGCAAAGATATGATTCAAAGGGAGCATCTGAAGTCCTGCGCTTCCATTAAAACAAAACTAGGATGGCGGCAGGCGTTGTATCGGGGAACTGCACAATAGGCAATATGGCTGAGAGGTTGCACGTTCCTCACCACGATTTCTGCCGCAGCTGCGGAGATGAGGACGAGACAGACAGCATCCAACACTTGCTATATGACTGTCCGGCGCTTCTTCAAAGACGAACCCAATTTCTGGGTAAACCATTCTTTGAGGATCTGAGTAGTGTAGCTTTTGTGCTTATAGCGGATCTGGCTGCTTTCGTCCTCAAAATGGTTCTGCAACATAAGCGACTTAGGCAATTAGGGAAGTCCTACAGTTTTTGATCCTTCTCCACAATCTCTCTCTTTCTTTAATCCCTTTCCTCTCCCTTTCTTTTAATTAGGCAACACAATGGACATCATGGTCTCTGGGTGATCTCAATCACTATCCGAGCTGCCTACACAAGCTGACCTAACCTATGGCTATCCGAAGTTACGCAATATATCCCTTCGACGTCTTTAGCCTTGGCATTTAGACAATATATTTTATGATATAATAGTTTCTCTTCAAAATGTTTGCTTGGGGGTATATATTTTTTGACTACATATACGTTCTCAGTGACCAACAAAAAAATTTATTGCACCGTGTATAGGTATAACATCAAGAGTAGGCGAAAATTCAGTTTTTCGGGTAAATAGCCCCAAATATTTAAAAATCCTAAAATGATACCGGATTCAGATTCTACGCAGCAAATTACTACGGAAATTACTCGTAGCTTTCCAACGACTGACATGACCCCGGTATTTGTAAAGCTGTATTATATTTATGACAATTTTAAGTTAGATATTTGTTGATAATTATTTTTAACGTTTTGTTCATTTCACACAATTTTTACGTTTTGCATAAATAATTTATATCTTGCATACAAAAGTTCCCTCGAAGATATCGACAGCAAAAAATATGAAATTGGTAACTCGCAAAAACCAAAACGAACTAAATCTATTCTTTTTTCGGACGATTATATAAATTAAGTTATACATAATACGCTTAAAAAGGTTTCTGCTCTGTGTATAATATGAAACAATTCGTTTTATTGAAATCCAGCATTATTATCGGATATCAAATGTTGAAATATGAGTCCTTCCAGTAGGGTATATAAGCGTAGCTAAGTGGTTACAGTCTCGTCCTTAAGATAGATACATTTTCTCAGTTTTTTTTTTGTTAAGGGGTCACGGTGTCTAGAATTTTCGAAAAATCGAATTTTTCCATATATTTCGAAAGTATAGGCTTTTAAGAATATACTGTCAAATTTTTGGAAGGATATTCCCAGTATTTTCGATTTTACAGCCGTTTTAGCAGGTAGAGTCAGATTATATCAGTCAGAAAATATCCACTCTTTAAACTTTAAACAGAATTATCTCAAAAATACTTTTTTTGGTCTGGTGTTGTCGAAAAAAAAAACTATCCAACCGAATCGTCTGAATGATAAGTTGTTCACAACATCAATGGCTTTCGCCCGAACTAGAATCATTTTAGTATTTCAATTATGTTATTTCGTAATTTTTTTAATTAAAAAACTGAAAAAAATAATCCGATTTTTAGGGTGTCAAATTCGAAATAGCTCCATTTTGTCAATTTTTTTTTTTTTTAATTTTAGCTCGGGACTTAGCTACAGTCATATTGATTGATAATTTTTTTTGGTTTTTGTGTTTCTGATAAATAAAAGAGACAAAATGGACAACACCGACCAGGTCCAATTTTTTGGGAGGGTCAACTTCAACGCCATTTTTAAAATTATTAAAATTAAAAACATTTTTTTTTTTTTATTTTTGTATATAAAAGTAGTTAAATAAAAAGCCTCAAAAATTAAAATAACGTTTTTCATTTTTTCCTGAAAATACCCTAAATTTTCGAGCTCTAGACCACCGGGACCCCTTAATGCATTTTTTGGGCCAAATTTTCGTTTAAAAATTTAAATTTGTGGTTTTCATTACCAATTGTGTGAAATTGTGTGCATTTGCTTTCTAGTAACTGGATAATGTTATAGAGTATCTCAAAGTCGACTTTAAGTTTTTGGCATTTATGATTTTATGCTTATTTTAGCGTATATATTTGCAAGTGCATGAGTTTTAGTTGGGCTTATGCAAAATATGCGCAATTTGAAAGTTTTTACCAATTAAGCCAAATTTATTCGGGTTTCGAGTTTTACGTTTTTAACTAGTAAACAAATTCACATTAGAGCGTACCTTTTGTAATATTACGCATACGCCAAGCTGGTTTTGCTGTTTTAAACTTTTATGTTTTTTAACAATTTTCTATTTTTTATTTATTTGAGTTTCTGTAATTTTGTCAGCTAGGTGTCGGTTTTTGGTTTGCTGCAATTCATTATATTATTTATTTAATTTAATTTGCTTTGTTTTAGACAGTTTTTCGTTTTGTTTATTTTTGTTTTTTAGCTGCATTTGTTTTGTCTATTTTCACTAATTAAATTCATGCTAAAATTTTTCTAATTATAAGTTTACTAATGAAATTTATACAGTGCTTGCAAATGCCATTTCCATGTGTGTATATTTTTCGCGGTGAGTGTGTGTGCGTGTGCACATGCAGCTGTTGTTAAAAGTCCAAAAGTCGCGCTTTCAATTAAAAATCGCTATGGCACCAAAAAATTCACAGTCAGTGTGTCAGTCAGTCAGTCTGTCAGTTCGTCAGTTCATCAGCTCGTCGTCAGTCTGTTAGTTTCTCAGTTTGTCATTTTGTCATTTTGGCGCGTTGAGAGCGAATGTTTGGCATATTTTTATTTTATAATTTTGCATATACTCACGCACAATGGACTCTGGCAAAAAATGCAAAAGCTGACGATGACGTAGGAGAGACGAGACGGTGGCGACGGCGGAGGTGACACGGCAGCATTTGATGCGCCTGAATTAGATTAGTATTAAATTGCATTTTTGTGGTTGTTAGTTCATTTTATTTTATTTGACTTTGTTTTGCAAGCTTTTATATAAACTATTTACATTTTGGTAGCTTTTTTTTTTGTTATTTGTTTGTAAAGCTTAGCAACGGGGCTACATTCACTAATTAGTGTTGGTTGTGACGCATGCACTATAGTGTTGGCCAACTTCGAAGTTCATGTGGTAGATATTTTTTGAATGCTTCAGTTAACTCAGAGTGGTGTAAACTTGACAGGTGACAGAGGCATCCCTTATGGATTTTGAGCAGCCGAATCCCAAGTCCAAAAAAATCCTTCACACATGGGTAAGGATAACAAAAAACTCCATAAAACTAAATAATTTGAGCTCGAAGTATCTCTCTCCTATCGCCTAGGCAGCAGAAACAGCATCTGCCAGGCGGAAGTCTTTGGCATCAGAGAAGCATGTAAGGTGTTGAATAATCATCCGAGTCAGCTGGCGGAGGTGTGTATATTCTCCGACAGTCAAGCAGCTTTGCTGGCGATCAATCGCCAACCGTGAACTCAGAAATCATCAGACAATGCAAAGAAGATCTCAATGCCCTTGCAACCTTGCAAGCAGAATGAACATCGCTCTCGTATGGGTTCCCGGACATAGGAACGTATACGGGAATGAAAAAGCTGATGAACTGGCGAGAAAAGGAGCATTAGATGGCGAAGCAGCGGAGGTAGCTGTCAAATACCCCCTCAGCGCTATCAAGAGAGAACTTTTTCTGCGAGCTCAGAACAAGGCTGAAACCAGATGGAAAAATATTGGCACTTGCAAGATTGCAAAGGAAATTTGGCCACGGCCGAACTGCTAAGCAAGCCAAGAACAATGATCTTCAGAATAGCATCGACAATAACCGGATATTGGCCGTTAGGAGACCATGCAAAGAAATTGGGCTGGCCCTACAACGTCAGATGTCAAAGCTGTGACCAGGAGAACACAGAAGAGACAGTTTATCATTATTTATGTGAGTGCCCACGATTGGGTACTTACGCCACAGAGCACTAGGAAGCTTCGCGTTAGGAAGCCTACATGACTTGGCAGAAAAGAACATAGACGACATCAGCAGGTTTATTAACGGATCGAGACGGTTTGAGTAAACCGAACAGCAGTGGTTCCCATAAGTGGTGTAACAAAATGGCGCATTAGCGCTATTTTGAGTTTGAATATGTTGTCACTCAAACGGCACCCAAACCAACCAATAATTTGAATATAATCTAAGTACCATTGGACCGAGGTTTTTTGGATTTCGGATTCAGCTGCCTAAAGTCCAAAAGGGGTGCCTCTGTCACAGATAAAGTTTACACCACTTTTTTTTGTGAGATAAAGGGTGATTCATTAAGACCTTTTTTTTCAATACGGATTTTCGTGTGGCTCACGCGTGATGCATGACAGCTGTCGAAGGCAAAGTGGTTCAGTATTCATTGGCAAATCATCAATTGAAGCCGAATGACCTTCCTGCACGTCGCCGTTTTAGTGAATGGGCTCTTGGTAAGATCGATGAAGATCCGTTGTTTTCGACCAAAATTTTGTTCAGTGATGAGGCCCAAGCAAAATTGCCGTATTTGGGGAGAAGATCAACCCGAAGAGGTTCACCAGCTGCCATTACAGCCAAGAAAAACAACGGTTTGGTGCGGTCTGTGGGCTGGTGGAATCATTGGTCCGTATTTATTTAAAAATGAGCAAGGTGCGAACGTTACCATCAATGGCGCACGCTGTCGGACCATGTTAACGGACTTTTTGCTGCCTGAAATTATTGCCCGTCATCTCGACGACATTTGGTTCCAACAGGATGGCGCTCCGGTCCACATTGCCAATGAAACAATAGCTCTATTGCGAGGTCGATTTGGTGAGCGATTAATTTCACGTACGGGACCCGTAACTAGGCCGCGATATCACACCGCTCGACTTTTTTCTTTGGGGTTACGTAAAGTCAAAAGCTTACGTGGACAAACCAGCAACGATTGAGGCCTTGAAAGCCAACATTACTCGTATTATTGGCCAAATACCAGTGGAAATGCTTGAACGAGTCATGGAAAATTAGACCTTCAGGATGAACCATTTAAAACGCCGCAACTGCGTTTTAATCATCATTTGAACGCGATTATTTTCAAAAAATAAATGCCATAAAATATCCTTTCGAAATCATAAATAAAGATCCCATCATTCCTTTGAAATTTGCATTTGCCAAATCATTAAAAAAAGTTCTTAATGAATCACCCTTTATAAAAAATATTGATGCATCGACATAACATCGATGTTACTTCCAGCACTAATGCACTGAACTAATTACTTGGGAATTTATAAACATATTTATTCTATTTTCCTCAAACTAAGCCTAAAATTCTTCGGCACTTATAATTAAAATCATTTTAAACAAGCTTAATTAGATAGTACGAGGTGTGTTCAAAAGTTATCGCGAATTTTGAATTTTCGCGAGTTACGTATATTCGAATTTCGATTTTTTTGTGGCATTATGTTGGTACTCATGTCTCTCACTTATGCCGACAAGCTCGACCATTTTGAATGTTCACTTAATTGTTGATAGCTGCTTTGCTTGCACGTGTTTTACCTATTCAAAAAAATCGATCAAAAAGCCTGTATCAAATTTTGTGTGAAAAATTAAATTAAGTGCGCGGATGCATTCCGAACGTTGACTGTGGCATACGGAGAAGCTACCTTGGACCAAAGCAACGTTCATCGGTGGTACAAAATGTTCTCAGCAGGCCGACAAGATGTGAACGACGAAGAGCGTGCCGGACGCCCGAGCACTTCAACAACTGACGAAAAAATTGTTGAAGTGACGAAAATGGTATTGGCCTATCATTGAATCACCGTTAGAGAAGTTGCTGAGGACCTAGACATATCGATTGGCTCGTGTCATTCGATTTTTGTCAATGATTTGGGCATGAGACGGGTCGTCGCGAAATTCGTACCACAATTGCTCAATTTCGACCAAAAACAGCATCGCATGAACATTGCCGAGATATTGGACTCTATCCGCGACGACCCAAATTTGCTCCAGAGGGTCATAGCTGGTGACGAATCGTGGGTTTATGGTTATGATGTGGAAACTAAAGCTCAATCATCTCAATGGAAGCTGCCGCACGAACTAAGACCGAAAAAAGCGCGCCAAGTTCGGACGAGTGTGAAAGTTTTGCTTACAGTTTGCTTCGATTGCAGGGGCGTGGTGTATCATGAGTTCTTGCCACAGGGTAGAACGGTCAATAAGGAATATTACCTGCAAGTTATGCGCAATTTGCGCCAAGCAATCCGCCAGAAACGCCGGGATTGATTGCCCGGAAATATGAATATTATTGTAGCTAAAAATATGTAGTCATTGGAAAGGGTGAGGAGGAAAGTTGCCGCCTCACAACAGCTTTCCGATTAAAAAAACTGCTTGAACTGCTTGTTGAGAGTAAGCGCGCTTTCACAGCTAGGTAAAGCATACCGGTCTTAAGCTTGGCGCAAATTTATTGTTTAGTATTAATGGGTAGAGAAATTAGTGAATTTTTCTTCAATTTTACCCATAGGGCAGTATGAAAACTGCTTGGTCTGCTTGGTTAGAGTAGCGGCAAGGACAAGTCTACTCTCACACAGGGTATAAAAAATAGTAAAGCTGCCATAATAACTAATTTTAGTTGTTATGTGATTAAGAAGGGTATTTAAAATTTAGCACCACTGCACTCAAATTTAACATTTTTCGTTCTTCATTTTACTCCTACACACACCTACATAAATGAAAGCGCACATATATACAGACATATATGGGTCAATATACGTAAAGCGGACTCGATTTTAAAATCGATTTTGATTGTTTTGACACATACGATAGGGATACTAGACAAATGAAGAGCTGAATTTTTAAAGCCTTATCAAGGGTCAATTGTAGAAAACTAATTTTGTAAAGCATTTTTATACCCTGTACCGTATGGTACAAAGGGTATATTAAGTTTGTGCAAGCCGAAAATGTATGCAACATATAGAAGGAGACGTCGAAGACACCCCAAAGTTACCTAAAATATAATCAGGGTGAATAGAGAAGTCGATATAGCCATGTCCGTCTGTCCGTCCGTCCGTCTGTCCGTTTGAACGCCTAGATCTCAGAGATGGTAAGAGCTAGAGTAACCAAACTTTCACATTAGATCCCATATTATTCCATAGGAGACAAGTTTATTTTAGTTTTTTGATATGGGGGATAAATTATATATGTAGCTCCCATATGGGTGTTTGAGACGACCTCGACAAAAAAAAAGTTTTAGATGGATAATTCGTTTGTTTGTAAAGATATCGTAACCAAATTTGACATTCGAAAGTTTTTTATAGTTCCCAAGCATTGTACCAAATTTGATCAAAATCGGTTGACTATATCATATAGCTCCCATAGGGACGATCTTCAAAAAAAATAGATTTTTTAACAAAATTTGTTGTGTTTCGTTTGTTTGTTAAGATATTGGGACCAAATTTGGCATTCGTGAGTTTTTTATAGTTCCTAAGCACTGTACTGAATTTAATCCAAATCTGTTGACTCGATCATATAGCTCCCATAGGACCAATCGGTCTAAAAAAACGTTTTTTATATAAAATTCTATGTTTTTCGTTTGTTTGTAAAGATATTTGAACTAAATTCGGCATTCAGATCTTTTTAAGGAATTTAAGCACTGTGTCAAATTGTATTGAAATCGGTTGTCTATATTATATAGCTCCCATAGGAACGATCGGTCAAAAAAAAATGTTCGCTTAAAAATTCTTGTTTTTGGTTTTTTGTGAAGGAACCTGATTTTATTGCAATCTAGTGGTACAGGGTATCCCAGAGTCGTACGCTCCCGATTTTAAGTTCGCAATTTTTTGTTCTACATTTCTTTTTTTTTTAATTTTTTTAAAGCGTAGGAAAATTTGATTTGAAATTATGAAAGTAATAATTAAACAATTTTATTTTTGCAAACTAGACTGATAGAGAAATGGATTAAATATATACTAGCTTCATAAAAAACCCCAAATCTTAGTTCGTTGAAGGAATATGGTTTATATAAGAAAAGTCTACATACAAATTCATTTCATGATAACTCGAAGCGTCCGGCTTCAGATATTTTTGCCCCCATAAATCTGCATGGGTGAGTTAATGCAATCAAACATGGCATAATTAAAAACTAATATCTGTGTGTAATATTCGGATGCTCATGGTCTCGATGTCGAGGGCGTGACATGCAGGTGTTTTTATCAAAGCATACTAAATAAATAATGATAAGGCCTTGATTTAATGTATGCGTGTTATATACTATATATCTAGAATGTATTTATGAAAATCGTATTATAGAATTAAAGAGATTGGCAGCCCTTCCTTCCTTACCATCCTTAATGAGGGTGGATATATGGGAAGCTTATGCGTGTAATTTTGAAATAATATGCATACGAGGCGTGGCTCAAAAATAATTCGAACTTGCCCGTTATGAGCTGCGTAACATTTTTGAAGATAATCTTTATTAAGCAGAAATGCTATCTTTCAGCTGTAGCTTGACATCCTGAAGCAGGCTCTGGTTGGGTAATCAAGCAAAAAGAGTAAGCTCACTATTTTGATACTTAATATATATCGAACCAAGGAAGTTCATAATCAATATGTTGTAAAGCCAAATTCTTGCAATTCTTAAAAAGGGGTCTGCAATCAAATCTTGGTGGTTTTCCGCTTCTTTTTTCTCGGTATTGCATGAAATTTAAGCATACTTTGGTTAATACATCTTTACTGTAGGTAGTTCCAGTCCTCTCGTTTATCTTCTGATACAGTCTCCGGCTGGCAACAAAACCTGCTACCAAATGCAGATGCCAGTTGCTTTGGCTTATAGAAGCAATGTTTAGAGACTCTTTTTATGAACAATTTCTAGTTCTTTATTTGTTGTGGGGCATTCCTACATACAGCACTGGGAAAGATTTCCGCACATCCATTAAAGAGATCTTTAAATAAATGCTGGGGCTATCACTTATTTAATTTTGTAAAAAACCTATCCGAGTTTTATTCGGTATTTGCTTATCTTCAAAAACTTGGGATGAAACAAGTGAATTAAACTCCACACCGTATTGACAGGTTACTTGAAGCAGCAGTTCGCAAGTTTCAGGATTTTTAGTCATTTTTAGTTTTATGCTTCACAAATTTGTTAAGAAATAATAAAATACTAAATACAAGCAGTATATTTTTTTTTAATGTCATCTAATATAAATTGAAACGCATTAGAGATGGCCCAAAGTGCTCTATCTTATCACGAAGTGCCTAAAATCGATTTGCGTGACTTTTTGCGAGCCCGAGCTAAAGAAAATAGGTATTTAGACAATTGAAAATTTATTTTTTTCGATACATCGACTTAAAGGAATAAGATTCTAGTGATGCTTTCAAGAACATAAGATAAAAAATAGCTTTAAAGAGGAAAAAAATTAATTTTTCAATTTTCATGATTGTTGAAATGAATTTAATGAATTTCAATTTATAACATGGCATCAATAGAAATAATAATTTTTTTAATGATTTTTATAAAAGACGGGTAACAAAATCTTAGATATGATATTAAAGTAGCCCCAGCTACTTTTGAGGCATAAGTCTCGCAGAGCCAGATAATATTGGAATACTCTACTTTATTGCCTGCCTCATAAAAATCTAATATGTATTTTGTTTTTGTTTCTAATGTAGCTTCGGGCTTCATGAGAATCGAGATCTACGGAACTTGTATTACTTCATAAAGGTCTAATATTTATTTTTTTATTTCTAATAATCGAAATTGAAGTAACTTATTTTAACTTAATCTGCTCTTCGCTTTCCCTTCAAGATCTCAACGGAATTTTAGTAGTACCCGGAAAGATCCAACATGACCAAATCTTTCCTAACTGATAGACTTCTAATAAATAGTTACATTTGTTACTTTTTTTATAGTTTTTTCTAATTTTATATTATTACCTATTATTAATTTTTCCGTGTGCCTTATTTATTTTATTACTAGTGAGTCCGGCAGACGTTGTCCTGCCCAAACTTTTTGAATACTCTCAAAGTGAATAAATATCGTAAAATTCTCTAGTTAGCTTATCTGGAAAAATATAAGATTTTTAGATTAGTTTGCAGCTCGATTCAAACTTGCACCATTATTAGTCGAATAATCGAATTCTTTCATGTTCATTGAGATCTTCGCTTTCTGGGCAGTACGATTAGATTGATAATTAATTTGATTCATTGCATTTCTTCCAATTGAAATAAATCATGCATTGATCGATTAGGAGACGGCATTGCCAATTGTCTTAGCCATCGCCATGCATAGATCTTTAATATGAATTAAGGCTTCATTGTAAACTTCCGGCATAAATTCCATCACTGGAATACGGTTTTCTTGACATCCTCGAAAGAAAATATCTTCTGATAAATAATCTTGATATTTTATCCACAATTCAGGTGGATTTGATGAAAAACATGTTTGATTTTTCAGATTTGAAACTCATCGACGCTTTCATGAAAACCTTCGTAAGACGTAAAACATAAGTTTCTTTTATATATTGTAGATAGATTATTGGGATAAATAAATTGTTTTATATACCAGGCGTGAAAGATTAAGTCCGCTGTTTTTTTGACTAAGAAATACATATTTCTTTTATGGAAAACAAAAAAAAAATTTTCGAAATGCTACCTACATATTTTTCCCATCTTTCGGGAAATTTTTGAAGAACAAAAACTTATTGTATTATTATAACTCATAAATCCTTCGTAAGAATCGAAATTCTGCTCAGCAAGGGCTGGCCTATCGCCAAAAAAAGATGGTAGTCTAAAAGGGACAGATCTGGTAAATAAGCGAAAAAGGGATGCACCTACCAGTTAAATGCCTCAAAATTTGTTGTCGTGGTGGAAAATCAGTCTGTTATGTTGTTCTTGATAATCCGCCCATTTTTTACACAAAGAACGATTGGTTTTGATGTGATATTGATAACGATTGGCATTAACAGTTTTATAAATTTCAATATCTTCAACATCGTCTTCCGACCTCAGCGATTTGGTCTTACGGATGATTTGGTCGTTTAGCATTCTATCGACATCCATAAGCATTACATGCGATTCGGCTGCCGATTTTTTTAAATTTCAGCGGAAAAGTAAAGCTTCCCGCATATGCTATTTTTCTGGCACAAAACTGGATATGAAATATGAATCACGAGCCTATCGCTTGTTTTTTAATGGTGCCCTAATACGCCCACTAACGCCATCTATGAGCAAACAGCGGCTTAAAGTTGCATAGCCAAATTATTTTTATGCAATTTGAATTTGCATTCTAGTTTGTTGTTTCGTGTTCGTGACAATCTGTGCCTTTAAAAAAATGAATCACGCGCCCATCGCTAGTGCCGCTGCACATGTTGTGTGTATGACTGGGATGCAAGGCGACGCTAATATAAATCGCACAACAAAATCTCGGCCATTATTTGGTATTATTGAAGTAAACGAATTTCGAAATGCAAGCAATTTGAAAGAGCAGAAGCAGAATGAGAATGAAAAAAAAGGACAAAGATACCGCAAACGTCTTTAAGAACGGCAAAAGGAAAATCAGATTAAGAAGAAATAGAAATAGAAAGAAGGAGCGTGGAAGGAGCAGCAAAAGGAGCAATAGCAGCAGGACCAACAGCAATAGCAGCATTATAGCTTTGCACGTCTTTGGCTATGCCAATAAAGCGCAACAATTCGCTTTGGTAGTTCCTGTCGTTGTTGCTGTTGTTGTTGTTGCTGGTGTTGGCCACTGCGGTGTTGATCCTGGGCAATGCAATCGCCAGGGCAACGGCAAAGGCAAAGACTATGGAATTTTCTTATAACTCGTGTCAATATTTCGTTTGTGAACAACGTGTAGCACTCTCTCTATTTTGCTCGCTCCTTTACCTCCAGACTTTATACACTGCAGCCAAAGGATAAGGGGTATATAAGGCTAAGCAAAAAGTTCCGCTTCTTCAGTTGCGCCTAGTATGAGCAAGATTGCACGAAGTAATCTGGAACAAAAATGGAGATTTGTCTCTTGTCATATTAAAGATCGATGCTACAAATTCAGTTTGTTGATCTACATCTTGTATTATTATTATTTTTATAAGTTATTTTTTATATTTATTATAAAGTGTTGGAAACTCAGCTGTTTCTTCAAATTAAAAAATGTTTTACGAAACCAGAAAAGTCTATTTTTATGCATGATGAAGGACTACAATATTTTTTGTCAAAAAAAGGGAATAATCTCGCCTGGCCAGGAAATTCACTTGACGAAATCTGAATCTAAAATCTCCGTTAACGAAGCAAGAGTTAATATTAATAAAAAATAAATAAAGATAATTACTACTTGGAAAATATGGTCACTCAAAATACTATTAATTAATAACTTAAAAACTTAACTTAAATTTTTCAATAAAGTTGAAACACATTTTTTACTTCATTAATACGACATTTTTTATTTTACAAAAAATTACAGTAGCGGACAAAAATATCCGGACACCTGATTTGCGCTTGTAAATGCGAACTTTGAAGCGTCGTGGGCGCCGCATAAAAGTTTCGATCGACTTGAAATTTTTTAGTTGTAATCGTGTGTTATTTAGCTTTTAATAAGTGATAAATTTTATGATCTCAAAGCTGTCTGGGAAGTGAAAAAAAATTAATAGTGAAAAATGTCTCAAATGACTGATTTGCATAAAGGACCCATACTGGCTATGCGGTCAGAAAATTTGTGCCTCCGTGCTATAAGTGCTAAAGTTGGATTCAGAAAATCTTTGATAGGTCAATTTCTTAACAATTATGATGAATCCGGCAGCCTTAAGAGAAAACCTGGCGCAGGGAGGAAGAAGAAGCCGACCGACAAGGAAAATAGGAAGCGTTTAAGTATGGAAAATTGGTTCAAAACCGCTGAAGGCATAAGGATCGAATTTGTCCAGTCTGGAGGAGTCAACATTAGCACAAGGACTGTGCGAAGACGCCTCGTGGAGGAAGGACTTACTGCTCGCCGGCCAGCAAAAAAACCGGTCTTAACCCTAAAATTGCGTCAAAAAAGGCTACAATGGGCTAAAATCCACGAGTCTTGGACCTTAAATGATTGGAGAAATGTCATATTTTCTGATGAATCCAAAATAAACCTTTTGGTTCAGATGGGATGATGTACGTACGCCGTAAAGTTGGAGAGCGGTTTAAAAACGAGTGCCTAAGACAAACTGTAAGGAAAGGGGGATCCCGTATGGTCTGGGGATGTTTTTCCTACTATGGAGTTGGTGATCTGGCCCTCATTGATGGAACTGTAAACTCATAAAAGTATCAACGAATTTTGGACAAACATCTTATACCATCAATTGAGGAGCACCTTTCGTATTCCGATGATTTCATTTTTCAGGACGATTCTGCTCTTTGCCATCGTGCAAAATCGGTAAGTCATATTTTTTTTTTTACATGCTGTACCTATTGTGCATTTTATTACTAAATATGTGCATTTGTAAGATTTTTTTTTTAGGTAATTAGTTATTTGAAGAAGGTGGGCATACCAACGTTGGGCTGGCCAGGCAATAGTCCGGATTTAAATCCGATTGAGAATCTCTGGCATATTTTAAAGATTAATATAACGAAGGGGAAACCCAAAACATTAAAAGAGCTGGATTTCATTTTGGAAAATGTGTGGTACAAGGACATTACCATTGAAACAATCCAAAATTTGGTTGATTCAATGCCAACGCGTATAAAATCGGTCAAAAAAAATAATGGAGGACCAACAAAATATTAAAAGTTATAATTTAAGTGTATTAACTATTGTACTAAATAAAAATAATTTACTTATAATTTTAACTCACTTTAAAAATAAAAAAACTGAGCAGGATACTTAAATAATGAAAAATTCCTATTAATATTACATATTTTTATAATAATATCTAAAAAAAATCGTAATATTTGAATATTTAAATACAAAGTTGAATTAGTTTTTTCGTTCCATAAATATTTTTATTTTTTTTATTTCAATGAATTTCAAATCTAATTTTTGGCATGTTTTCCATTAAATCCACCTCAGTTGTGGATAAAATAGCAAGATTATTTATCAGAAGGTATTTTGTTTCGAGTACGTCAAGTAAAACGTAATCCAGTGATCTTTATATGGAAGATCTATGCATGGCGATGGCTAATAAAGCATTAGGACTATTGGGAATGCCGTCTTCTAATCGATAAATTTATTTCAATTGGAAGAAATGCAACGAATCAAATTAATTATCCATCTAATTGTACTGCCCAGAAAGTGAAGATCGCAATGAACGTGAATGAATTCGATTATTCGACTAATAATGGTGCAAGTTTAATTCGAGCTGCAAACTAATCTAAAAATCTTATATTTTTCCAGATAAGAGAATCTTACGATGTTTATTTACTTTAAGAGTGTTCAAAAAATTTGGGCAGGACAACGTTTGCCGGGCTCACTAGAATATTATAAAATAAGTTTTTATTGAAATAAATTTATAATATAATATTTAAAAAAAATATTTTTTATTTTGCAAACAAATTTATTACTTTTCCAAATATTTTTTTAAACGATTTGATATAAATAAAGTTATACAAAAAATTACGTATTTGTAAGCATATTGTAAACTCGTTTAACATATTGAAGTAGCGATTATAAAAAAATTAAAAATTTATATTAAATATTAATTAAATATATCAGTTGAAAAAGGTTATCTTCATTAAATTCAAATCAATCCAATTCAATTCAACATTTCAAATTTTGCTTTAAGCCAATTTTGCATATTTTCTATTGACATCGTATTATTTTATATATTGTTTGATTTTTAAAAAAAAATTGTTACAGTAGCTCCTTCACGGAGCCCTTCCTCTATATATTTCAGCTTATTTGTATATATACAATACATATAAGCAGCTGGATCACAATAATGTTTTTGAAATATTAAAAAAACAATTTAGCCATAATCCAATTAATCCAGATTTTTATTAAAAATAAATAATAAACACCAAAAGCGAATCTAAATTATTTATAATCCAAAAATGATAAAGCAAAGAGCAAAACAAATAATCAAATCTCAAATAGGGAATTTTGGCATATTATTTGATTGAAAAGTTTGGAAAAAGTTCTAGTTTAAATTGAAAAGAAAAATTTTAAATTAATCAGTCAGAAGAGAATTTTCAACTTGGTTCAGAAATATGCACAAGGATGTTAGGGACATCCAAATATTTGCATATCTAAGCTACTTGCATTGGATAGTACGATTTTTTAAAACTTAAGTTCAAAGTTTATGGAATTGAAGTCTCTATCAGACACTAAGTAAAGTCTTCTATCAATATTAGATTATAACGTTTTGTTGATTGAAAATAAATAAATGTATAAAATCTCAAAAACAAAAATTGTAATCAAAAAATTCAACAATTTTAATTATTTTTAAAGGAACTTAAAATCATTTTATTCATTT
>JBAMAX010001902.1:0-274733 GCA_037043745.1 Chymomyza amoena | reverse complement strand
AAAATAGAAAACATTGGCATAATTTAAAATATTTAATTGCGCAAAAACGTTGAATAGAAAACTTGTAAGAGACAAAAATCGTATGTATGCAATTGTTTTGGTAGAGATCTACAGGAATTTATTTTTAAAAGAAAGTCTTTGCATAATTTAAAATATTTATTGGCGCAAAAAAGTTAAATAGAAATTGCAAAGTTATTTGGAATTTTTTGATCAAGTTTTAAAGGAATTGATTTATTTGTTTTTAAATAGAAAAAATTTGCATAATTTAAAATATTTTTTTGCGCAAAAACGTTGAATAGAAAATTTGTATCGTTTGTATGCAATTGTTTTGGTCAAGATCTTTAGGAATTTATTTTTAAAAAGAAAATCTTTGCATTATTTAAAATATTTATTTACGCAAAAAAGTAAATATTAAAATAATTTTTATGCAATTTCTTGGTCGAGCTCTAAAGGAATTTATTTAATTTATTTAAAAAAGAAAAACTTTGCATAATTTAAAATATTTATTTGCGCAAAACGTTAAATAGGAAATTTGTAAGAGACAAAAATCGTTTTTATGCAATTTTTGGATGAGTTCTAAAGGAATTTATTAAAAAAAAAATCTATGCATTAATTAAAATATTTATTTACGCTAAAAAGTAAAATAGAAATATTGTAAAAGACAAAATTATTTGAAAATTATTAATTATATAAAATTTTTTGATCAAGTTTTAAAGGAATTGACATATTTGTTTTTAAAAAGAGAAAATTTTGCATAATTTAAAATAATTATTTGCGTAAGAACATTAAAAAGAAAACTTGTAAGAGACCAAAATCGTTTGTATGAAATTTCTTGGTGGAGTTCCCAAGGAATTTATTTATTTATTTTTGCAAACAAAAACATTTTCAAAATTTATTTGCCCAAAAACATAAAATAGAAAACTTATAAAAAGTCAAAAATTTTTTATACGCAATTTTTGGGTTGAGTTCTAAAGAAATTTATTTACTTAAAAAAAATCTGCAAAATTTTAATTTTTTTGTGCACAAAAGGTAAATAGAAAACTTGTAAAAGGACAAAAATCGTTTTTATGCAATTTTTGCGTTGAGTTCTATAAAATTTTATTTATTTTTTTAAAAAAAAATCATTGCTCAATTATAACTATTTATTTGCGCAAAAAAGTGAAATATAAATTTTATAAAAGGCAAAAATTGTTTATATGCAAAATTTACAAAAATATTTGAAGTTTAGGCAAATAATAAAATTAAAATTTGTATACATTTGAGGAATTTAGGTAAGCCTGAATACTTTTGTGATCTAGAACTAATTTCTTCTTTATAATTTAAATATAAATAAAGTGAAAACAAAGTGTCTCAATTAATTAAGGATTAAAGTAAAATATAAATGCTGCGTAAGAAGATGATCTACAGGGTGTTAAAATACAACAAAGCTTAACTGGAATAAATATTTATACATCATACAGCTCATAATAAAAAAACTTGTAATAGCCAAAAATCGTTTGTATGCAATTTTGAACGAGTTTTAAAGGAAATTATGCAAAAAGTTAGCTTGAAGGCATCTATGTAGCTTTGCCTACAACACTTTTGTGATCTAGAACTAATTTCTACTTTATAATTAAAAAATAAAGTGTTTACAAATACTCTCATTAAAATAAGTATTAAATAAAATTATAAAACATAAGGAAATGTTTTACAGGGTATTAAGACACAGCAAAGCCTAACTGGCATAAATGTTTATACAACTTGAAGCTCTTAATATAATTATACAATTTTTTACTCAATTTTTTTTTATGTTGCGCGTTGCTTTCAGAATCTATAGAGCTTTAAAACTTTCAAAAGTTTTTAATGAGATTAAGTTTATTTACTGTGCATTTTTTTTAGCTCTTTTTTTCATTGTTTCTAGCTAGTTTTTTATTAGTTGAACAATTATTGTGGGCTGTGTTTCCTTTCACCACCTTAAATACCCACGCAATTGCACAATGCTCATTTATTTATTTATTTTTTTTTAATATAATTTTTTTGTTATAAATTCGTACACAAAAGTTTAATTTCAAATTTGATATTGCCTGGCAAACATTTAATTTAATTACAAATTATTTGGCAACAAATGCGAGTTGGCGTTTGCAACAAAGTAACAAACAAAAAAATTCAGCAAAAACAAAAAAAAAATTAACAACTCAAAGATAATAACAATAATAATAATAATATGAAAATGTTTGAAAACTCCTTTCACTTTTCGAAAAGTTGAAACCAATCCGTCGTTGTTGTTGTTGTTATTGCAGTTGTTATTGTCTTGGCTCCTACGTGCAACGAAGCGCAGTCGACGCGACGCTGCTGCAGCTGCATGTCTTGAGAGTTTTTTTTTGCAGCAGAATATTTGCCACACATACAAACACACACACACACACATATATACAAACGTATAAAACAAAAGCGCAGCGTCAAGTTGGCATTTTAAAGTTCCACTGACACACAGACCAACTAAATGGAACGAAACGAAGCGAACGAAACGAACAAAACGAAGGCGCAAAGAGAGACACACAACAGCAAAAAACAACAACAAGCAGCTACAGCTACACATACATTTGCAATGTTATCGACTTATCGACGCGCGGGCAGTTAACTGTAGTCCCGTTGAGCCAACGGGAGCTTGAGCTTAGTTTCATAGCACTCAGCAATTATGGCTTTGGCGTATGGAAGCAAATATATTAGGACTGATTGCTGTGTTGGTGGCTTTGGGTTGGGATTGCTGTCAGGCAAATAATTATATTTATTTTCATTTTGGCGTGACGTTACATAAACACTTTAAGCTTTGTTTCATAGCACTTAGCAATTTATATTTGTTAATATTGTAGCATTGAGAAGCAAATATATTTGAACTGACTGCTGTTGGTGGCTTTAGCTTGCGAACGTTGGAATTGCTGCCAGACGAAAAGTGCTCTTTATTTCGCATTTGGCGTGACGTTACTTTAAGCTTTGTTTCATAGCAATTAGCAATTTACTCAGCAAATATATTTGGACTGATTGCCGTTGGTGGTTTTGAGTTGGTAAAGTTGGTATTGCTACAAGACGAAAACTTCTATTTATTTTCATTTTGGCGTGATGTTATATTTGCGCTTTAAGCTTTGTTTCATCGCACTGAGCAATTTATATTAATTAATTTTGTAGCATTCAGAAGCAAATATATTTGGACTGCTGGCGACAAGCAATATACAGGGTGGTCCATCTAGTGTTTGAAATTTGAACTACCGGTTATTTGACTTTTAAGACGTCAAATATCATTCATATATTGGTAACTATTTAGTTAAATCATTGACATTTACGAAATGGGACACTATACGCTTGAAGAAAGTTGGAAAATATTAAAAACTTATTTCCAAAGTGCTGAGTCTTGAATTTGGCCGAAGATGGCGAATTTTATCGAAAAATCATCTTTTTGGACGAAGCTCTTTTCCACCTCGGCGGTTATGTTAATACGAGAAGCCAATGCACCCACAACGAGTGACTATTTGTGCGGAATTTGGTCTGACGGCGTCATCGGCCCATTTTTCTTTGAAAATGAAGAAGGAGCCGCCGCAACCATCAACGGCGTTGATTTGGTTCTTCGAACAAATGGAAGATGAAGCATTGGACGATATTTGGATTCAACAAGACGGCGCCCCGTGCCACACAGTGAACGCCACAATCGATCTTCTGCGCACAATCTTCAGAAATCGCATAATCAGCCGAAATGGCGTTGTGAATTGGCCACCAAGAAGCTGCGATTTGACGCGTTTGGACTATTATCTTTGGGGTGCGGTGAAAGATGTATGCCAACAATCCGCAGACAATAGATGAGCTGAAGGACGAGATTGGAGCCGCTATGGCCAGGATAAGGCCCTAGACAATCGAAAATGTGCTAAAAAATTGGACCGATCGAGTGGCATACTGCCAAGCCATCCGTGGTGGTCATTTGACCAAAATTATTTTTGATAAATAAATGTCATGAACCAACCTTTCAAATAAAACTTTGAACATTGAAAAATATTCAGCCGTTTTGTTTTTATAGCAAAATTAAATTCCAATTTTTATATGGACCACCCTGTATTGTGTGTTTATTGCCATTTTGGCGTGACGTTACATTTATACTTTAGTGGCTTTGTAGCCAGCGTTTATGAGTTGAAAATCTTTAATTTTGAACACATGTCTTTAATAATGCAAGTTAGAACAACTTATTATTTAACCTTTAATTTTTAGACAGACAAAAAACTTGCATTTGTATAAAACCCAATCATTAATTTAACAACGCAACGCATGCAAGATCTATAAGCTGTTGATGAGTTCATTGCTTTTTAAATTATTATTAAGCGTTTGCATAATTTTTAACTAAAAATGCCGCTGCTAAATGAAGCCACTTAAGAAACCTCCAAAAACTTGATTACAGTTTTTAAAATATTGTTTTTTTCTGCTTTTGTTTTTCTATGCGTATTTATTATGCAGCTATATTATTTTTTGGTATCTGTGCATCTTTATATTTATGTTTATATCTTAACTTGGCTGCCTGCTAAAAATTGCGTGTTCGATTTATATCGTTTGCCATTAACACATATAATCGTTTTTATTGCTTACCAAATCATTTTTTGCATGCAAAATTCATGTTTATAGTATAAGCAAGTTGAACTCCACTACAACAACAACAACAACAAGTGAAAATGCTGTATAAACAATATTTTACACTTGGCCAAAAACATTTGCAACAAGCCAACACAGACCAATGAAAGAAAAATTGTTGCGATTGTCTAAAAGTCTATAATTAAATGCTGAAAAATTTATAAGCATGCACATACATATTTGAGAGAGTGTAAATAAGTATGAGAGTACACAGACTATTGCACCATCAAGCGTTGCCGAAAACGAATATATATATTCGTTTGCATTTGGTCATTCGCTTGGTCAGCCATTGTCTGTAAAATTTACATAATGCACCAAACTATGTCCTTTTTAGCATAAATGCTGGCTGGCTGGCACCCAGGCAATAAATCTTGATCGCAAAACTATCGTATAAGGTATCGTATATCGGCACAGACGAGTGTGTCCAAGTGAGCATATGAGTAAGTGTAAGTGTGTAAGTAGCTCGCTTTGATGCATGTTTAGCGCCGTTTGTTGTGCCAAAGCGTGAAAGTGAAATCCCCTCAATAATAATGATAATAATAATAGTAATAGTTGGTAATAGTTAAACAAAGTAAATGCTTAGTTTTCTATGCATTTTGCGCAATGTCTAAATGGACACAGTGAAAGAGCGGCCGGCCAGTGTTGCCATACTTTTGCATTCGAAATAAGTGTTCATCATATAAGCTCTACGAATTAACAATAGAGCTCGCTTTGCAATCACTACGCTTATTAAAAAAAATTTCAACAGCTGTTGCTATAAGCAATAAACGGGAACGAAATCGGGAAGCGAATTATAAACAAACGAAAGTAAACGAGAAGTTAAGATACAAATGTAATAAAAATTTCTAATATTCGCAAATTAAGGAAATGTGAACGCAAATCAAAATAACCCATGTTTTCCTTGAAATAAGAATGAATAATCTTTCTAGATCTAAGATGGTGACAATGGTAATGACAGCCCAACAATTAATACAATTTTTCTTCATTGAGTACTCAATATTAAACTACTCTATATAATAAAGGTCCTTTATAACGATCTTATGACGAATTTCTGTATATTAACTAATTTCTGATTTCTATATAATACATTCTCATTATAACGATCTTAAAACGCATTTCTCTATAAACATTTTGTATAAAGTGTGTTGACTTTTATGCTTTTAAATTGCATTTTTCTCATAAACCATTTTTCAAACGAAAACATATGCCCACCATATGGTATTTATAAACAGCTGTTTATTTTTGCCCACTTCCTTAGTCTTATCATTTATGCATTGCTGCATTTTTGTTAGGGTGATTCACGCAGCAGCATGAAGACTTACAAAAATTCTTTTAAATCCAATTTCCTTGAGCAGAATGTTTTTGTTCGCTAAGAATTTATGATTTTTGCAAAGTTTCTGGCACAGCAGCCACTCTGTGAGATGTTAGTTAGGCACTAGTGCAGTTTTGCATTTCTGCCCGAAAACAGTAAGCTGCCTTATTGATTAATCGAATTTTATTTCTGTCACCAAATAAGCGACATTATTTTAAAAAATTTCAAAAAATGCAATAAGTATTGACTTATCGGTTGCGAAAAAAGCCCTAATATACCTTTTTTAAATAGACGAATATTTTTTTCGTCGCTATGATTTTTGCAACACCTGTGACTCTGTAAATTGTTAGTAAGGCACTTCTGCATTTTTACATTTCTGCCCGAGAACAGTGAGCCGCCTCGTTGATTATGCCAAATTGATTTTCTTCAAGAAATGAGCCAAATTAATGTCAAAGAATTTAACAGAAAGCATTAAGTATTGATAATTAAATACTTTGCATGAAATTTTAAATTTCTATATTATTAGATTTACATGATAATAGTAAAAAAATTTACTCAAAACGAATTTATCCCAAAAAAATTTACAGTCTGCCAAAGGATTTATAGTCCGAAGTATAAAGTATATAGCCTTTAAGGCTATAGGATAAAAGAAAAGATAATGTCTAAAATTGATAAATTGTAAAATATAATTCTTTCTAAGAAAGAATGACTTCAGATATCGACATTAATCGATAAACGAATAATAAGCATTTTTTGGCAAGGTTTTGTGACTTTTGGCTTTCGAAATCTACTTTCAAAATACGTCAATGATGATTCAGAGCATTTATGGGGACAGAAGAACTATTTCGTTATTTATTAGGCTCAAATGAGTCTACGTATTACCTTTAGTTTAAGTTTATACTATGTATTAATAAAGGAAGAGAGTAAGTCTTAAATTGATAAACTTTAAAAAACGTCTTTATATGTATCGAATTAGTCCAATTCTGCTAAGGAGGATGACGTCAGATATTGATATTAATCGAAAAACTGTACGAGTGTATGAATAATACGAATTTTTTGATAAAATTTGTTGTGACTTTTGGTTTCGAGGTTGGTTTCGAGAAAGCAATGATTTTCGGTATAAGGAGAATTGTGTCAAGCTATGATCAACGTTTCCGTTTTTATTATGACCTTTTATGACTATAAATATATTTTGATAGCTCTTGCTTTAAAGTTAAATATTGTTGCAGGATAGGCCAAAATTATTTAAATATTTATGTATTTTAGAATCCAATCATCTTAGGTAAGAAAATAAGATAAAACATGTACAAAAAATTAAATATTGTCGCTTAAAAATGAAAGATTGATCTGAAACTTTTAAAGATTTAAGTATTTTAGAATTCAGTCATCAGTAGCAGATAAGATGATAAATCCTTTTGAAGTTGTCATCTGTACATCTTAAGTACCAAGATGAGATGTCTGCCGCAATGCGACTTTCTAAGGATATTTTACGATCCAGTCATCAGTAGCAGATGAGATAATAAAATCTTTTGAAGTTGTCATCTTATGTAACAAGATGAAATGAATCGTATACAAAGAAATTGATTACTCTTGCTTAAAATTGAAATATTGTTGCAGAATATGTCCTAAATTTGTAAATATTTAAGTATTTTAGAATTCAGCTATCAGTAGCATATAAGATAAAATAATATCTTTTAAACTTTCATCGTATATCTTAAGTAACACGATGACAACTCTGCCACAATGCGACTTTCTTGGGGTTTCTGTGGTTTAAATTTTCTACAGAAGATAAGATGATAGAATCTTTTAAAGCTCTCATCTGTGCATCTTAAGTAAGAAGATGAGAAGAAAGCCACAATGCCAATTTCTTGGAGTATTTTAGAATTCAATCATCAATAGCAAACAATATGATGAAATCTTTGGAAGTTGTCTTCTCTACATCTTAAGTAACAAGATAAGATCCCTGCTAAAATTTCTTGGGGTATTTTAGAATGCAGTCATCAGTAGCAGATGAGATAATGAAATCTTTTGAAGATGTCATCTGTGCGTCGTAAGTAACAAGATGCAATTTCTGCCACAATGCGACTTTTTTTGCGCTTCTGTAGTTTTATTTTTCTACATAAGGTAAGATAAGATGATTAAATCTTTTAAAGCTTTCATCTGTGCATCTTAAGTAACAAGATGAGAAGAAAGTCACAATGCCACTTTCTTGGGATCTTTTAGAATTCAGTCATCAGTAGCAGATGAGATGATGAAATCTTTTGAAGTTATATATTTTAAGTAATAAGATGGGATCTCTACCACAATGCGACTTTCTTGGGGTTTCTGTGGTCTAATTCTTCTACAGAAGAACTATGTCAGATAAAGACACGGATCTAAGCATTAAGATTGTATATCTTATGCTAAACTTCGGCATCTCGAGTCTCTAAGATATATTTGTTAAGGTTATGCAATGATGATTTATAAAGTGAAAAGACAGAGTAGACGCGTCTAATTTTATGTTATCCGCACTTAACAGCTTCGAAAAACAGGCAACCTAGTTAGTTGGATGGACAGGCATATCAAATATGATTCAAAACGCTTCAAAATTAAATAAAGACATTGGAAATAATTTCATTTAAGTATAGTTTAGTAATCGGGAGTACCATTAAAGGTGAAAAGACAGAGTAGAAGACGCGTCTCATTTCAAATTATTAGCCCTGAACATCTTTGAAACACAGGCAAGCTAGTCAGTGGGATGGACAGGTATATCAAATATGATTCAAATCGCTTCAAAATTGAATTAAGGCAGTGAAAATAATTCATTACGGCTTAGTTAAGTAGTCGGGAATACCATTAAAGGAGAAGAGCCAGAGTAGAAGACGCGTCTAATTTCTTCTTATCAGCACTGTACATCTTTGAAAAACAAGCAACCTATTCGCTTGGATGGACAGGTATATCAAATATGATTCAAAACGCTTCAAAATTGTATAAAAACAGTGCGAATAATTATTTAGTTTTAGTTATGAAGTCGGGAGTACCATTTATAAAAAGAATCGGAATATTTATTGTCTTTTGACGTGTTTATGGACATACATTTTGGTTGTCGTACTATTTCCTTTTAAGCAATATGTCATCTTTTATAACGAACCGCTTCCTCACTAGTTAATTAATTTGACGTAAACTTTAACTTAATTTGCTACCAACTAATAAATTTTCTTTGCATTAACTAAATATAACCACAAAATGTATATAATATACACAATAAACCATTTTGTTTGACGTATCGCTTAAACTTACATATCAAAAAATCGCTTTGGGTCTGGCCAAGTATTTCGCTTACCTGCAAAAAAATAAAGCAAAAGATAAAAATAGATAAATACCAAAATACCAAAAAAATAAACAATAAAATAAGCCAATAAAGTGTGCTAAAAAAAAACAAAATCGATATTTATAGAAGCAATTGAAAATAAAGTGGCGGCAAAACGCAAAAACAATTGACAAAGGAAAACTTAGACTTGAATTGAATGTTCAACAAGTTTGGGGCAATTAAATAAAAAACGCTTTACAAATCAGCTTAAAATACCAAAAATAAATAAACACAAAATATAAAAAAATGTGAAATAAAAAAAAAATGAAGCCAAGTATAGAGCAAGACAAGTGTAGTCTATAAATGTACAATCAAATATTTTAAAATATTCTAAAATAAAAAGTCTTTTGGGCGCTTGGCAACAAGGCGGGCTAAAATTAAAATAAAATACCAAAAAAAAAAAAACAAAACACTCAAACGAAATAAAATTAAAACAAAAACAAAAAATCAAAAAATTTTGTTGTTGGCATTTTGCAGCATCTTTGCTCAAGGCAAACAACAACAACAACAACAAAAATGTTTTGAATTTGTTGTTTTTTTCGCTCTTTTGAATTTTTGGTACAAATACCGCATTTTGTTGTTGTTGTTGTTGCGCTGCGTGCCGAAGGTAACGGTCGTTGTTGTTGTTGCTGCCACCCAATCGACCAAATTCTTGTTGTTGTTTGTGTCTCATTAAATTCTTTATATGCAAGCGTCTTGGCTTTAAACTAGGCCAACAGGCAACAGACCTTATGCCTTATGTACTACTTATCGATGTGCCACAATATATACAAAAAATAAAACCTAAATAATATTAAGACTTTTTTTTTTGTTATCAATTTTGTATTGTTTTTGTGAAATGAGTTTTAGATAATATTTGCACAGCTGTACTTGATTGTATCTAGTGCAGCTAGAACTTTACACAACAATTCTATATACGAGTATTGTATCTACCCACACAATACCCTTAAGTACTTAAATATGTCAATTGAGTGCTGTGCAAATAAACAAACAATATATATATACATATAGTACATAACAGCACGTATACATATGTAAATATACATATGTACTTGTGCCCTTAGAGAGTTTGTCTTAATTTTGTGTTGTAATGTAAATGTTATTATTGAAAACATAAATAACAGACTGTCCAATTCTAATAGATACAAATGTATCTGCAGCTAAGTTCGAACTTGTTACTTGAGTAAAGTTTCCAAGAAAAGCCGCTTTGAGTCAACCTTATAATTATTATACCAAATATGTCCAAAATGCATATGAAACGCCTTCATAGATACAAATACATATTTTAACTAGTTATGACACTAGTGTTGTTTTATGTTAATTAGAAGGCAATTAGGTAAATTAAAAAATTAGCATATACCATATACTAAACTAGTGTATATAAGCGATTGCCGCGATGATCATAAAAAAAAGTCTGGTCACATGAGCAGTTAAAATAATATTTAAGATTGCATAATTTCATCATAAAAACTTTTATGGAACAATTATTCTTGACAATTGATTTTATTTTCAAAAATTATTGCCAATTAACATATTTAATGAATAGGGTAAGATATTTGTCTTATCTCTTTTTTTAAGCTGCGTGTAAATTTAGATATCTTTAATTTTTTCTGTCAACATTTTTTAAAATTTTTCTTTGTATACTAAAAATGTCTGTTAATAAACTTAGTATACAGTAAATTATTATTTTCTTTTTAAATAAAAGTTTAATTTTTTTTATCAGCATTTTCAAAAAATTTTTTTATACCAAAATATGGCTGTTAGTAATTTTCTAAAATAAAATAATAAAACAAAAAAATTAAAAAAAATTTTCATTGCAATTATAATGTAAAAAAATATTCTTTTAACTAACTCAGCAAAAAAAATGGCGGACGTAAAGTCGGGCGCGGACGACTTTAGGATACCCTGTACCACTAGCTTGTAATAAAGTCCGATTTCTTCACAAAAAACCAAAAACAGAAGAATTTTTAAGCAAAAATTTTTTCTTGACCGATCGTTCCTATGGGAGCTATATGATATAGTCAACCGATTTCAATAAAATTTGACACGGTGCTTAAATACCCTAAAAAAGATATGAATGCCAAAGTTATTTCAAATATCTTTACAAACAAACAAAACACATCGAATTTTGTATAAAAAACGTGTTTTTGGACCGATTGGTCCTATGGGAGCTATATGATCTAGTCAAACGATTTGGATTAAATTTGGTACAGTGCTTAGAACTATAAAATACTCACGAATGTCAAATTTGGTCCCAATATCTTAACAAACAAACGAAACACAACAAATTTTGTTAAAAAATCGATGTTTTGGAAGATCGGACCTATGGGAGCTATATGATATAGTCCACCGATTTTGTTCAAATTTGGCACATTGCTTAAGTGGTCTAAAAATTTCCAAACGCCAAATCTGGTTAGGATATCTTTATTAAAAAACGAAATATAGCGAATTTTTCTTTAAAAAATTATTTTGGCCGATCGGTCCTATGGGAGCTATATGATATAGTCAACCGATTTTGATCAAATTTGGTACAGTGATTGGGAACTATAAAAAACTTTCGATTGCCAAATTTCGTTACGATATCTTCATAAACAAACGAATTATTCATCTAAAACGCTTTTTTTTGTCGAGGTCGTCTCAAACACCCCCATGGGAGCTATATAATTTATCCCCGATATCAAAAAAATAAAATAAACTTGCCTCCTATGGAATAATATGGGATCTAATGTGAAAGTTTGGTAACTGTAGCTCTTACCATCTCTGAGATCTAGGCGTTCACACGGACGGACAGACGGACGGACAGACGGACAGACGGACAGACGGACATGGGTATATCGACTTCTCTATTCACCCTGATCATATTTTAGGTAACTTTGGGGTGTCTTCGACGTCTCCTTCTATATGTTACATACATTTTCGGCTTGCACAAACTTAATATACCCTTGGACCATACGGTACAGGGTATAAAAATGGCGGACGTAAAGTCGGGCGCGGACGACTTTAGGATACCCTGTACCACTAGCTTGTAATAAAGTCCGATTTCTTCACAAAAAACCAAAAACAGAAGAATTTTTAAGCAAAAATTTTTTTCTTGACCGATCGTTCCTATGGGAGCTATATGATATAGTCAACCGATTTCAATAAAATTTGACACGGTGCTTAAATACCCTAAAAAAGATATGAATGCCAAAGTTATTTCAAATATCTTTACAAACAAACAAAACACATCGAATTTTGTATAAAAAACGTGTTTTTGGACCGATTGGTCCTATGGGAGCTATATGATCTAGTCAAACGATTTGGATTAAATTTGGTACAGTGCTTAGGAACTATAAAATACTCACGAATGTCAAATTTGGTCCCAATATCTTAACAAACAAACGAAACACAACAAATTTTGTTAAAAAATCGATGTTTTGGAAGATCGGACCTATGGGAGCTATATGATATAGTCCACCGATTTTGTTCAAATTTGGCACATTGCTTAAGTGGTCTAAAAATTTCCAAACGCCAAATCTGGTTAGGATATCTTTATTAAAAAACGAAATATAGCGAATTTTTCTTTAAAAAAATTATTTTGGCCGATCGGTCCTATGGGAGCTATATGATATAGTCAACCGATTTTGATCAAATTTGGTACAGTGATTGGGAACTATAAAAAACTTTCGATTGCCAAATTTCGTTACGATATCTTCATAAACAAACGAATTATTCATCTAAAACGCTTTTTTTTTGTCGAGGTCGTCTCAAACACCCCCATGGGAGCTATATAATTTATCCCCGATATCAAAAAAATAAAATAAACTTGCCTCCTATGGAATAATATGGGATCTAATGTGAAAGTTTGGCAACTCTAGCTCTTACCATCTCTGAGATCTAGGCGTTCACACGGACGGACAGACGGACGGACAGACGGACAGACGGACAGACGGACATGGGTATATCGACTTCTCTATTCACCCTGATCATATTTTAGGTAACTTTGGGGTGTCTTCGACGTCTCCTTCTATATGTTACATACATTTTCGGCTTGCACAAACTTAATATACCCTTGGACCATACGGTACAGGGTATAAAAATGGCGGACGTAAAGTCGGGCGCGGACGACTTTAGGATACCCTGTACCACTAGCTTGTAATAAAGTCCGATTTCTTCACAAAAAACCAAAAACAGAAGAATTTTTAAGCAAAAATTTTTTTCTTGACCGATCGTTCCTATGGGAGCTATATGATATAGTCAACCGATTTCAATAAAATTTGACACAGTGCTTAAATACCTTAAAAAAGACATGAATGCCAAATTTATTTCAAATATCTTTACAAACAAACAAAACACATCGAATTTTGTATAAAAAACGTGTTTTTGGACCGATTGGTCCTATGGGAGCTATATGATCTAGTCAAACGATTTGGATTAAATTTGGTACAGTGCTTAGGAACTATAAAATACTCACGAATGTCAAATTTGATCCCAATATCTTAACAAACAAACGAAACACAACAAATTTTGTTAAAAAATCGATTTTTTGGAAGATCGGACCTATGGGAGCTATATGATATAGTCAACCGATTTTGTTCAAATTTGGCACATTGCTTAAGTGGTCTAAAAAATTTCCAAACGCCAAATCTGGTTAGGATATCTTTATTAAAAAACGAAATGTAGCGAATTTTTCTTTAAAAAAGTTATTTTGGCCGATCGGTCCTATGGGAGCTATATGATATAGTCAACCGATTTTGATCAAATTTGGTACAGTGATTGGGAACTATAAAAAACTTTCGAATGCCAAATTTCGTTACGATATCTTCATAAACAAACGAATTATTCATCTGAAACGCTTTTTTTTTGTCGAGGTCGTCTCAAACACCCCCATGGGAGCTATATAATTTATCCCCGATATCAAAAAAATAAAATAAACTTGCCTCCTATGGAATAATATGGGATCTAATGTGAAAGTTTGGTAACTCTAGCTCTTACCATCTCTGAGATCTAGGCGTTCACACGGACGGACAGACGGACGGACAGACGGACAGACGGACATGGGTATATCGACTTCTCTATTCACCCTGATCATATTTTAGGTAACTTTGGGGTGTCTCCGACGTCTCCTTCTATATGTTACATACATTTTCGGCTTGCACAAACTTAATATACCCTCAGTACCATACGGTACAGGGTATAATTACTCCTGTTAGTTTTAATTTTTAACTGTGTAAATTTACATATTTTTTGTTTTTTTCATTCAGAAATTTTACAAACATTTTTTTGTATACTAAAAAATAGAAGGACGATAGTAGATTTTCTACAAAAAATTATATTATAAAAATCTTTTAAAATTTTTCCTTGAACTATAATGCAAATAATTATTCCTTTAACTAACACTGAAGCTTAACAAAAAACTAATTCCACTTAAATAATTACATCTTTTTATTTATTTTTATGGTTTTTATTCGATTATACGCTAACTCTAAAATTTTAGCTTTTCAAACCTTTATGACAAATTGGAGTATAAATAGTGTGACCAACTGGCCCAGAAAAAAATTGATTCCTCTTATAATTCGTCTTAATTTTTTTAAGGATTTTTACTTAATTTTTACTTGATTTTAAGTTTCTTGGCGTATTTTTCATAATATTATAAATAAAAATGGCGGACGTAAAGTCGGGCGCGGACGACTTTAGGATACCCTGTACCACTAGCTTGTAATAAAGTCCGATTTCTTCACAAAAAACCAAAAACAGAAGAATTTTTAAGCAAAAATTTTTTTCTTGACCGATCGTTCCTATGGGAGCTATATGATATAGTCAACCGATTTCAATAAAATTTGACACGGTGCTTAAATACCTTAAAAAAGATATGAATGCCAAAGTTATTTCAAATATCTTTACAAACAAACAAAACACATCGAATTTTGTATAAAAAACGTGTTTTTGGACCGATTGGTCCTATGGGAGCTATATGATCTAGTCAAACGATTTGGATTAAATTTGGTACAGTGTTTAGAACTATAAAATACTCACGAATGTCAAATTTGGTCCCAATATCTTAACAAACAAACGAAACACAACAAATTTTGTTAAAAAATCGATGTTTTGGAAGATCGGACCTATGGGAGCTATATGATATAGTCCACCGATTTTGTTCAAATTTGGCACATTGCTTAAGTGGTCTAAAAAATTTCCAAACGCCAAATCTGGTTAGGATATCTTTATTAAAACACGAAATATAGCGAATTTTTCTTTAAAAAAATTATTTTGGCCGATCGGTCCTATGGGAGCTATATGATATAGTCAACCGATTTTGATCAAATTTGGTACAGTGATTGGGAACTATAAAAAACTTTCGATTGCCAAATTTCGTTACGATATCTTTATAAACAAACGAATTATTCATCTAAAACGCTTTTTTTTTGTCGAGGTCGTCTCAAACATCCCGCATGGGAGCTATATAATTTATCCCCGATATCAAAAAAATAAAATAAACTTGCCTCCTATGGAATAATATGGGATCTAATGTGAAAGTTTGGTAACTCTAGCTCTTACCATCTCTGAGATCTAGGCGTTCACACGGACGGACAGACAGACAGACGGACAGACGGACAGACGGACATGGGTATATCGACTTCTCTATTCACCCTGATCATATTTTAGGTAACTTTGGGGTGTCTTCGACGTCTCCTTCTATATGTTACATACATTTTCGGCTTGCACAAACTTAATATACCCTTGGACCATACGGTACAGGGTATAAAAATACTCAAAAAAATATATAAGCTAAGCTCTAAAATTTATATAATTAATTTTATGTCAAATTTATAAAATTAACGTAAATAAAAACTTTATCAAATAATTTATAAAATACTCGGCAAAATTGTCTGGGGAACTCAAGCAGAACTTTTTAAAACTTAATGACAAATTGGAGCATAAATAGAGTGGAAAGGTACTTTATTCTACTTTTAAGGAAAAAAAATGTTGAAAAATTCGAATTAGTACAGATTTTATGACATCATACTCGTATATGCAACCGTATTTTGAAAAAGTCCTTTATCACTAAAGAAGTCCTAGAAAATAAACGGATTTTGAATGCTGGAACATCGCCCTAACTTAAAATATAAGTCTCATCTCTGGAGAAAAAAAAGTGTGAAATTTTAATTGTAAAATTAAATTTTTCTCTTACAAAAAATGGCCCGATTGAACTGATCATGTTCCGGATTTGAACTTTTTCAGAAGACGTGCCCGCTTCGGTCAAATTGCGTTGGTCACACTAAGCAGAAGGGCTACTCAAACAGAAAATCTAATAAGCAAAAATTTAAGAAAATTCTTAAAATTTCTTAGAATTTTTAACTAAATTGAATTTTTTTTTAAAATTTTCGTTTCTGAAAGTATATAATTTTCAAGTAGAATTTTTTTGTTAACATAAAACAAATAATGGCTGAGAAAAAATAAAAAGTTTTAAAAAAATCTGATAAATTAAAAAAAAAAATTGTTCATGAAGGGATCTCTTCGACAAGAACACGACGGAACTGAATATCTCGACAGCAGCTTCACCATTTTTAATTAATTTGAATATTTTTATAATTTTTAAAATCTGAAATAATGAAATTTTTTTGTAGCATTTTTTTTTTGTTCACGCACATGGAATGGCTGAGAAAAAAAATAAAAATTCTTATAAATTCTGATAAATTAAAAAAAAAATTGTTCATGAAGGGGTTCTCTTTCGGCAAGAATGGGACGGAACTGAATATTCTATCCCAAAAGCAGCTACAACATTTTTAACTAATTTTAATATTTCCATAATTTTTAATATCTGAGAATTCTCCTTTTGTTCTTATACAAAAAATGAAATGATTGAGAAAAGATAAATATTCTCGTAAATTTTGATATACTAAAACAAAAATTTTTCATGAAGGGGTCTCTTTCGGCAACACCAGAACGGAACTGAATATTCTATCCCTACAGCAGCTTTATCATTTTTCAATTGTTTTAATTTGATCTTAATTTTTAATATCAGAAATTATGTAATTTTTTTCAGCATTTTTTTTGTTCACGTAGAAGAATGGAATGGCTGAGAAATAAATATTAATTCTCATAAATTCTTTTAAATAAAAAAAAAAATAGACCATGAGTGGTCTCTTTCGGTACGAACAGGACGGCACTGAATATTTTATCCCAACAGCATCTTAAACAATCTGTATTTATTATTATATTTTAATTTTTGAGTATGCTGGAACTTTCAGGAATTTCTCGTAAAGTTTACTTGCCAGCCATAGTCGAATTGGAATTAAATTAAGCGCGAAGTCTGGAACAATAATTTGGAATGAACCAATCTTCACGAAAACAACTAAAAACTCAAAAAATGGGCGCTATTTATGAACCAGCTGCAATTCATTCTTTTTTTTTTTTTAAATGAGTATTTAATTAATGTCTTAAATATTTGAAAAACACTTTTTAACAAGTTTTTAGTGCAAAATTAAAATTTGCTTCTAATGAACCTCCTGAAGACCTCTATTGCTTAGCCTTGGAGGTTTAAATTTAGTAGTAATTCTATCTGACAATAATAGTCCCGATAAGAACTTTATTTATGAACTAGCTGCGATTTTCATAAATTTTAGTTTAAATTTTTTGCAGGAGTATTTTTAATGAAAAAACTGGTTTATAAACTAGCTGAGATTTTCGAAATTTTTTATTATTTATTATTTATGCCTTAAATATTAAAAATATTTTTTGAGGATTTTTTAATGCAAACGTAAGTTAGCTTCTGATACGCATTCTAAATGCCTCTGTGGCTCTGCCTTGGAGTTTTAAATTTAGAATTAATTTTTTCTTACTATAATATAAACAAAAATGGTTCTATTTCAGAGAAAAAACTTTATAAAAGTTTAAAATTTCATGCAATCAGTATCTTTAAATCTTTTAAAATTTATAATTATTTCTATCTAACAATAATAAAAATAAAAATTTAGTATGAATTCTATCTGACAATAATAGTCCCGATAACAACTTTGTTTATGAACTAGCTGCGATTTTCATAAATATTAATTTAAATTTTTTGCAGGAGTATTTTTATTGAATACAATTGGTTCTAGTTCCGATAAAAACTTTATTTATGAACTAGCTACGATTTTCATAATTGTTTTTTTTTTTAATTTTTTGTATGAGAATTTTTAGTAATGCCTTAAATATTAAAAAAAAATGTAAGGCATTGTTGAGGATTTTTTAGTGCAAAATGAAATTTGCTTCTAATACGCATTCTGAAGACCTCTGTGGTTCTGCATTTGATTTTTAAATTTATAATTAATTTTAGTTCTTAATGCAAAATTAAGTTTTCTTCTAAAACGCATTCTGAAGGCCTCTGTGAGCTTTAGAATTAAGAATTAATTCAGTCTGACGATAAAACAAATAAAAATGGTTCTAGTTCCGATGAAAAACATTATTAAAGTTAAAAATTTCCTGTAACTAGTGTGTTCCCCAAAAATGTTGCTTTACTCAAATATGTGGCATAGAATGCCATCATAGTAACTGCTTGAACCATAAAAGATACATTTTATTACAGTATAAATATTTTACAGCATAAATATTTAAGAAATAATGTTTATATTCCCCATAAAAAAAAACTTAATTACCGCGTAAAGTTTCAAGTAATCAATGTCTGCTCAAAAATATAGCTTTACGCAAAAGTCTGACCCCTAGCCTTTGCCATCATAGCTCAACTCCTTGAACCACAAAAGATATATCTTAATCAACTCATATGCTGTTTATGCTATTTAACCCATAAACAAATTTATGCCGTCTGAACGCACCTTAAAGTATTTTGATATGTACAAATGTGATAGCTTATATGCAAGTAGTAAGTATCTGTGTGGCTCTATTTGTGTAGTAGTAGTTAGTATCTGTGTGTATGCATCGCCTGAGTCGCCTTCTGGGTCATTGCTGACTGACTCTCTGTCTCTGTGTATCTTGTACTTAGGTAAAGCTTTCTGGCTGGCTCTGTATCTGTATCTTGGATTGTTGTTGTTGTTGCTGTTATTGTTGGCGCTGACTCTTTGACTTTGGCTATCAATGCTGCTGCTGTCAGCCTTGGCTCTGTTGTTACTCTTGTACAACAACAATTTATGCTCTCACCTTACACAAATCTACAAAAGTTTCTTTTAAATGTATCTGTAAGGTACTTTTTGTTTTATTATTATTGTTTTGTTTAGCTTTTTTTTGTTTGTTGCTTACAATAATTGCTCAGTCACTTTTTGTTTTTGTATCTTTAATTTAATTAGCATGACGCAGTATGTGTGTATATCTGTGTGTATCTGAGTGCGTCCTTAAGTGTGTCAGTGTGCTGGCACTTACATTTGATTATACATAATATAAGCTTACAAAAATCGAGCTGCGCATTTTTAATTATAACAATAAAAACTTTGATGTCGCGACAATGTAAATTTATTTGCACTTAGCACCAAATGACAAAGCCGAACTAATCAAAGTCAAATATGTATATAAGCGCTAAAGTATATACATATGTACTACTGAGCGCATATGTAAATGCATTGTGTTAGTGCATTGCCGCTTATATAGTTATATCTATGTATGAGTTTAGATACAACTGAACCAAACTGAACCGAATTGAATTAAACGACCCGCACACAGAACGTAACGCACTAATCGACCTTCGCCGTGTGCCGCATACAATATATGTATCAGTGTGTGTGTGTGTGTATCTGTGTGTGTCGCATTGCTGAAGGTCAACAATCAATAACAACAACAACCACAATAACAACCCCATGGCATAGCCAGCCAATATTAACTAGAGCACAGAATGTATAAAAAAAAAACTATCAACAAAAAATATTTTGTAGATACATTTTAAAAACCAAATTGTTACAAAGTTTAGCTGCATTCTTAGACTATAAGATACTTTACTAAAAAAAATATATTTTGTGTAAGAGCGGCTTAAAGGCTTTTAAGGAATCAAGAAAGCTTTGGGGAATTTCTCAAGGTAAGCGCAGGCGATAGCAAAATTATGCTGTGTGAACATGGCTATAAATTAATCCGAATTTTTAAAGTAAAAGGAAAAATATTATTTTTTTTTCGGTACAGAGCTCTGCCGAGCTTGTGAAAAATGTTCCCATATTCCGATTGTAATAGGGTAGCTCGTTTCTTTCAGCTTAAAAGGCGTTCCTTTTCTTCTTGACCCAAAGATGCTTCATAAAGTAGAAGACGCTGAGAAAATCGTAATCACACTAAGCTTTCTAAAATTTTCTGAAGATAATGTTTACTAAAAAAATGGCGTACGTAAAGTCGGGCGCGGACGACTTTGGGATACCCTGTACCACTTTCTTGCAATAAAGTCCGGTTCCTTCATAAAAAACCAAAAACAGAAGAATTTTTAAGCAAAAACTTGTTTTTGGCCGTTCGTTCCTATGGGAGCTATATGATATAGTCAACCGATTTGGATCAAATTTGACACAGTGCTTTAATTAAATCTTTAAAAAAGATCTGAATGACGAATTTAGTTCAAATATCTTTACAAACAAACGAAACACAACGAGTTCTGTTCAAAAATCGATTTTGTGGAAGATCGGCCCCATGGGAGCTAAATAGTCACCCGATTTTATTCAATTTTCGTACAGTGCTTGGAATCTATAAAAACCTTTCGAATACCAAATTTGGATAAGATTTGGATTTAAGATATTTTTATAAACAAACGAATTATTTATTTAAAACTTTTATTTTTTTCGAGTTCGTCTGAAACACTCCTATGGGAAAAAAATTTAACCCCGATAACAAAAAAATAAAAAAAACTTGTATCCTATGGAATAATATAGATTCTAATGTGAAAGATTGGTTGCTCTAGCTCTTACCATCTCTGTGATATAGGCGTTCAAACGGACAGAGGAGCGGACAGACGGACGGACATGGGCATATCGACTTCTCTAGTCACCCTGATCATATTTAAGGTAACTTTGGGGCTTCTCCGAAGTCTCCGTCTATATGATATCTTAAAATTTTAAAGCTAAGCTTTCAAAAGTTTTCTGAAAAAAAATTGGTCCAAAATTGTCTACTATATAATAATTTATATACAGATTTTAGCTCATTTTAGCCTAATTCTGTAAAATTATTTGGAAGTATCTCATAATCGCTAAATTTATGTAGATATGCATTTTTTTTTGTGATGATATTACCATGTAAATTACCAAGATAAGCTTTCGAAAGCTTTCTAAAGAAATTTTTTCTCAAAATTGTCTTTCAAATTCTGGAAAGTATTGTCAAGAATGTATCTCATTATCGTTAAATTTATTACAAAATTCATTTTTTGTATGTATATATCATTATAGGGTATTTTAAAGTCGGCCGGAGCCAATTTTTATTTTTAATATATTTTCTAATGCTTTTCTGCAGTGCTTCTTAGGCTTAGTCAAAAAGTTAATGATTACATAATTGAGCTTTAAATGGCAGTGTCTAAATACTCTTTAAAAATTAATAGAAAAGTTTTATGATTTTTTATTCCTTTTTATACTTCGCATAAAATCTTTACAATCTTTCAAATTAAGTTAAAAATGAATTTATTTTTATTATATTTTGAAATTTTTGAAAAGATTTTAATCTAAATATAAAAAGGAACTAGAAAATTATTAAAATTGACTTTCAATTTTTACAGAGTATTTTAATTATGTACATAAAGGTTAAATAAGTTAAGTTATTCCCATTTTGCAAAACTTATTAACACTTAATAGCCGTTTATAACAGTTTATAACCTTATATTACAGTTTATAGATTATTTTAGATTGTTATTGTTTATGACAGTTTGCAATAGTTTATAACCTTTATAAGATTATACCAGTTTACAATAGTTTATAAAAGTTTATAACAGCTTTCAACAGATTACAACCGCTTATAACAGTTTACAAGAGACTATAACAATTTATAAACGTTTACAACAGATTACAACCGTTTATAACAGTTTACAACAGATTATATACGCTTATAACAGTTTTTATTATTTTACAGCATTTTTGGGTTTATACAAGTTAATATCAGAGTGCAAATCAATTTTGAGCATCTTTCAATAGTTTATAACAGTTTGTATCAGTTTTAGCAGTTTCGAACAGATCTTCAAAGCTTTTAACATTTTCTAAGAGTTTCTATTAAATTTTTGAACGTTTCTAACAGTTTCCATCCATATTTGAAAGTGTATTCACTATTCCACACTATCATACCCAAAAATATTTAATTACTAATCAGGTTTTTCATCTTAAGTACAAGTTGTTGTCAGTTTTCAAAGACTGACTCAATGCCCAAATGCCCTAATGTGAATTACACAAATTCGTAAGTTAAATTATGCAGGCACAAATGTGTGTGCGATAGAGAGAGGTAGACAGATGGACAGAGATAGATAGTGATACAAACTTGATATATGATATGCATACTTATTATATATATGTACATACAATTATATATATATATATCGAGAGCTCATGCATATGCTAATAAAAGCAGACAAGTTAAGTCACAGCTGCAATTTATTTTGCGTCAGATATAGGTGTATATAGTATATATATAGTATATATACATACAATATATGTATATAGTATGTAATTGTGCCAAATTAGCTGATAACGTTGAAAGTCACACTTGCACGCATAGATACATTATGTACAACATATACTATATAGTATATATGTATTTGACAACACAGCCAAAATGGAAATTTACGCGCATTTTCTATATAAAAAAATAAAAAAAAAAAGACAGCTTTGATCATTACATATGCAAGTCAGTCTGACAATCAGTCATTTTGTCAATGTAGTTAGATACAGTGGCGGATTTACGGGGTGCAGTTAATACTAAGAAATAGTGCGTCAACTTAATCCGCCCCTGTCTTATTTTTAAAAATAATTTGCTCAAAAAAAAAACTATTTTTTTTAATTGCTATATAATAATAATTTACTTTTTTTTAAGCTGCCCAAGTTAATTCGTTGTAATGAGTTTTTCCACACACACACCTACAGCTTATATGTGCTTCAAGATAATAGATCTTGCATAATCGATAACTGGCGCAAACTTGGATTGCATTGGATACGTGTAACCAAAACCTGCTGCACTGCAGCTCTACTTGGCCCGGTACTCAAGATCAAGCCAAAGAACTATTAACCAGCGCTATATGTGTGTATGTGTGTGTATCTGTGTGCGCTTTATGTATCTGTTTAGCCGTATGTCGATCCATAGGCCTGTCATTAAATAGAAACAACCATATTTTTTTTTTCTCAGTCACGAAGCCGTCAAATATGGCACGCAAAGTGTTGGGGCAATTTCAATTAAGTTTACATTGCAAAATAAAAACAAAAACAAGAAATAATACTTTTTGGAAAATAAAAACAAAAAATAATCTTAAATACCCTTTTGAAACTAGATTTAAGTTGCAGTTTGAGATAGATGCCTAAAATTTGAGCATTTTGGAAACAATTTTTACATAAATAATATCACAATAACAATCTTAATTATCCTTTTAAAACTAGATTAAAGTTGTTTGAGATATATGCTTAATATTTGAGCTTTTTTAATAAAATTGTTTAACAGCTAAGCTATATACTTTTTTTGTTCATATTTTATCAACAATCTGTCTGTTTTTAGACAATAAGTAAATTTAGTTAACAATAATAAAAACAATATATAAGTAGTAAATCGCAAGTTGTCATAAAAACCTACTATTATGTTGAGCTATATAGGTATAACAAATAAAAAATAATCATTACATAAATATTAAGACAATAATTATCTCAATTATCCTTTTAAAACTATTGTAGATTAAAGATGCTGCTTTTTGAATACAATTTTTTTAAAGCTGTTATATATAGCTAACAAATCATAGTAACATAAAGCTCTAAGTTTCCTAAAGCTAGTTGCTATCTTCCTATTTATTATCAGTTATTGGACTTATCAATATGTTATCTATTTAAAATTACGCTCACTTTAAAATTGCTTACGTTTTAAATAAAAAGTGCTGCCCTTTTTTTTGGAAGCTTGAAATCTAGATGGCGCGAGCTTACAGCTGTCTCTTTTTTTCAGCTCGAAGACATAAAACGAATGTGCAGCAAGTTATTTTGAAAACAACAACAATATTGGGTAGTTAAACAAGCTTTACAAAAGAATACAACACCAATTTAATTTAAAATTCATTTTTAAGACTAAAAAATTTCAAAAGAATGGTCAACTTGGCTTTATTTGAAATTGTTTAGAGACCTAGTGGAGCTCCAAAAACGCATGACGACGTATGGAAGACTTAAAAAAATACTGCCAGAGGTTGCATCATGAAAGGCCTCAAGTTAAAGATTTGCAACAATCTACACAGTAAATAATTATACTAGTTTACACTAAGCAAATTATGGTTTCTTAGAGTAATTTTGTGGTCGAAAAGCTCCAAAATGACAACTTCTTTTGCCTTAACATTTTCGAGATTTTTCAAAAGCGTATTTTTGGGCAATTTGTTCAGTTATTCGTTAATATTTCGTGAAGCAAAACTTTGTTTCGGCATAAAAGACGATTGGATCGGCAGCATTAAGTAAAAATGATTGAAGTTACAAGCTAACCATAGTGGAAAAAATAGTTTAATTTCCAACCATTTTTCTAAACAAAATTTTCAGCTCGCATTTTGTTAATACAAAAATTTTTTTTTATAATGCTAATTTCTTAAATATAGTTTTTACAGGAACATCTGGAGTCTAAGATCTTCTAAATCGGATAGGAACTGCTTTTATACGAAGGTTCATGCGATGACCCTTAAGCTTTTAAGCCAGTGTTATTTACTTTAAGCTATGAAGCGTTTTACCTGCACATTCCATCTTCTTTTGTCAACTAAAACTTTTCAAAAATACATTTACTTTTGGTTCCCAGCGCTAAAAAAATATCTCTTGTAGTTGCTAGCGCCACCTCGCTGTCAATTAACCAAAAATGGGCAGCACTGTTTGCCATCGAAACTTTTTGCAATGCTGCCTGCAGCTCTATTTTCAGCCTTAATTTAGTTAAATTTTTTAGAAAATATTCGCAAATAAATTGAAGTGTAGTCCCGTAAGTTTTAAGCAAGCCTTTCAATAAATAAATACAATAGAAGAACATAAAAAAATTGTAAATCGTAAGTAAATATTTATTTATTTTAAACTATAAATACTGAATTTTTCGTTCTAATGGCGTTTACTCTATATTTTTACCAAAAATTTCACAAAAATATATTTTTTTTTTAGCGCTAAACAAAATAGCTGTTATAACTGCTAGCGCCATCCAGCTATCAGTTAACCAAAAAATGGGCAGCACTGCTTGCCAACGAAGCTTTTTGCAATGTTGCATACAGCTTTATTTTCAGCTTTATTTTACTGTTAATTTAGTTTAGTTATTCGATTTTGTAAATTTTTAAGCGTAATTTTTTAGATATTATTCGCAAATAAATTGAAGTTTAGAGTCTTCTATGCTTTCGGGAAGCTTTTTAATATGTGCAGACTAGATAGAAGTTAGAAACTTAAAAAATACGAATCTTAACTTTTCACATTATTTAATTTAGTATGAACAATTACATTACACTGTAGCGAAAGTATTCGCAGACGGGAACCTATCCTTGGCCAATAAAGTGACGTAAACGTAGACGTCAGTCCTCATATTGCCGCCTAAAAAATCTCTTACCTAAAAGAAACTAACGCAAATTAGATTCTAGTTATTGAGAATTTTCCAGTAACTTCAGCTAAGTTAATAATGTTAGTACAGTAAAAGTTCCCTTAACTGTTTCCTCTGCATCCATATTTTCCCTTTCCATATTCTGCTTCCGCTACAAATTCGGTTGAGGGATCTCTAACGTGCCGTCGTCAAACAATGCCTACATAATACATTAATACATACTGTATGTCTATCGTAACGTATTTTCATATTGATATCTAGAAAAATGTCTTATCCAAAGAAAAGAAGGAAATTTAGCTCAAAATATTATTCTAAATAGATTTTATCTCAACTTCCCGTACTTAGTTGTTTAAGAAAAGCTATCTAGATGAACTCTTCGAGTTCAATAATGCCTAGAAAGAGCCTTAGAGCTTAATAAAAGAACTAACTAAGAAAGTTTCCAAATTTCTAGTCAAACCAAAAGAAAGATTGCAGTCCACAGTTTGACTAGCAGTCCAATGACTTTCAAGTATTTAAAGCTACGAGATACATAGCGCTCTTGCAAGCTCATATAAATCTCCCTAAAGAAACTCCCATTCAAAAGGTTCAAAGTTTAGGCACATTTTTATGACTAAAGCGATTTCTTTGACAGATTTAGCCAATTAAGACATGCTCAGCATTAGCTTGACAACTGTTTTGGCGATAATTTATTCCAAAAATTTTTATGTTCACCTGAGTTTATAAATTTATGATGTCTGAATAACTCATAAAAAAAAGCAAATCTAAACTGAGAGATACTTTGCAGCTTTTATACCAAAATTTTTCTAAATTTATTTATTTGACAGATTACTAGCTCGGCGCATATCAGTCAGAGGTACATGAAATTACTTTATGTACCAAAATGTATGGTATAGCACTACCTGCCTGCATATATATATGTGCTCTATGTATATAGGCATTTGCTGAGGGTACGTCTCTGTTTGCTTGGTATATTGTATATTATATTATATGGTATGCCCCCCAGGCATATGTGCAGATTATTTATTTGCCAGAGCTTAGGAAAAAGACATAAAAAAAAAGAGGCACACACAGACAGACTTCAGCTTTAAGTTGGGTCTAGTTGGTCTGCTGTCATATCATTTCGAATGGGGTCAGAAGCCAACAAACATCGTAACGGAGCGTGTGGCTCACATAGATACAACGACACACACACACACAGATACTTTTACAGCGCTCAGTCAGTCAGGTAGATTTCTTACCTAAGCTAATTCTTCAAGCAGGTTATTAACCCTACAAAAATGGCTTTAAACATAAAAAATTGTTTATATATATATATAGCAAGCTATATACTACAAGTTGGCCAATAATATTTTTACTACGCTGCTGTAAAAGATTGATTTTTAACGGCTTGTTAACAATGCAATCAGCTGTATCTAACAAATTGCATTCATCAGATACTTTTGTATGCTTTAATAAATAAGGTAAGCATTGCAGTTATGTCAACTTGGTCAATATATTGACACAACTGTGCTTTAGTATTATACATAACTAACTAGACAGCTACATATGTACATAGCTGTTTACTACATATGTACTAAATAAACAGAGACTTAAGAAAAAAAAACTGTGTAAACAGCGCGCGTTGCTTTTGAAATAGTTTTTAGATATATTCACAATAACTACAATGGAAAAAACTGCTCAGAACACAACAAGTTATCAATATGTATCTTGTATCTTTGAGTTACACGTGCATATGTACATATATACTATATAGTATATAGGCTTGACTTTATCACACCGTCATGTGCTCGGGCAGGCGTGTCAAAAAAACCAAAACAACATGAAACTTAATTTAATATTTTACAATCGTAAACTAAATTAAACGAAAACAAAAATGTTTTTGTTTACATAATTTTGCCTCTATGCTTGTACACACATACATAAGCTCTATATATAATATATATATATACTCTATATTGATATATGTACAACACAATCAAAGCCAGACGCATTGATAGCCCAACAAATGTGCGACTACGTGCAGTGCATATCAAATGCCAAGGCATGCAATATATACCTCTATATATAAGCATATATAAGTAGTATATAAGTAGTATATAGTTGTGTATACATAAGTAGGTACAACAACTGCTTGCCAAAGGGCAAACTTCGCTTAAACTAGAGAACTAGCTCTTTGCAATAAACTTTTCTAGACAAGTTTAAATTGGGTTCAAAGAATTTTCATTATTTTTTCTAAAACTTTTACATGATTAAAAAATTTTCTATTCACAAATAAAATTTAATTAAAAATGTGTATAAATATTTTGTAACTTTTAAGTGTTGCCTATATTATAAAATTAGATTAATTAATTAAATTAAGATTCGCTTTGGTTGTAAATTTAAAATACTTAGAATATATTTACCATTTTCCATAAAGAACGGAAAAATCGACGAAACTCTTTCTTAAACCAAGAGCGTATTTGATAAATCTTAAGTTTAGGGGTTACTGCTTAAACTCGTAGAAAATAATATTTTGAAGGGGAATACTGAATCAACTAACAGAATATATTTAAAATTAAAAAAAAACCATTTAGTACAGTCAAACTTCCCTAAACTGACTCCTCGGCATTAATTTTTTTCTTCCTACATTCTGCTCCCGCACAAATTTGGTTGAGAAATTTTTAACGACTGTTTCTCAATTTAAATAAAATTCAAAACATATTTTTTAAATAGGTTTTATGTAAACTTTCCGTACTTTTTATCCATTTAAATCTTATATTCTATAAATTCTTTTTGCAAATTTTGTAAAATACAAAAAAAATTAAAATAAATAAATAAAAAATATTTAAAATAAAAATTTTTTAATAAATGTTTAATAATAAAAAAATGTAAGTAAATTTTCAATAAAAAAATTTATAATTTTAATATTTTCGTTTAATTAAAATTATTTATTTATTTGTACTACTTGCTAGTAAGGAAAACTGAAAATCATTTTTATTTAATTTTAATTTATCCTAAAGCTATAATTTTATTAATTTCATAAGTTTAATAATATTAATTAATATAATTCATTAATTTGTGCTACTTTTTTAAGAAAACTCAAAAGAATATTGAATATTTTTTTATTCTATCTTAACCTTATAATTTAAAAAATTTATAAAATAATTTTAATATTTTCATTTAATTTATATAATTTATTTATTTCCTATTTAACAAAACTGATAATAATTTTTTATACTTTTCGTCATGTTAGCCTTGTATATATTTAATTCTTTTGATCAAAGAATAATTTAAAAATATAATAAATTTTTTTAATTTATTTAGGTTTAGGACAAGTTTGAACCTTAATATTTTTACGCAACGTTTTTTTAAAAAAAATAAAAATTAGAATTCATAATAATTGTAATATTTTTATTTAATTTATTTAGTTTAATAAATTATTTGTATTTCTTATTAAAATTTTTTAATGAAAATTTAAAAGATTATTTTCCAATGTTTTTACCCATTTAATTTTATAAAATATTAATTTTTTTGTGAAAGTATAGTTTATGAAATTTTAATTTTTTTATTTGATTTAAATAATATTTCACAATGCCTTTGGTAAGATTTTTTGTAAGACAATCAACTAATACAGAAAGCATTTTTTGAAAAAAAAATTTCTATTTAGAACATTTCATTTTATTTATCTAATTTAATAATCAAATAATTTTTGTTTAAGAAAATTTCAAAGCAATTTTATAAAACTTTTCACTCTTTTTTAAATATATATTTTTTAAAATAGTTTGTTATTTATTTTAACAGACTTGCGGTTTAAAGATTTTTGTTTTATGGGATTTTTATCAAAAACAATAAATCTAACCCCACTCTGAAGTTCAATTCGCTATTTTTCATAATTTTTTTTATAAATATATTTCTCACGAAATTGCGACAATTTCGTTTGCATAAATCCCCAGCAGCCAGACGAATCAATTGTTAAATGATTCGTTCATTCAGTTGATTATTATTATGGAACAACTATATAGTTGATACCACTTTACCCAGTATAACATATAATATAGTATATAAACACTTAAGCATGGGTTAATCTCAGGACGCTTTAATCAAAATACGTCATTAATATGATTTACGGCCAAGAATTTCATAAGCAATGTCTTTTAATCTTTTTCGCAGTGCTAAATTGGATTACTTAGGTCTTAAACTGCTTTGAACGTGCCGAAAGAGTCTGGCAATTGAATCTTAAAACCCAAGGGACAGTTAAATTTCTTTGAGTAGATTGGGTTTTCCAAATACTTGAATGAAATTTTGTTGTTTACTCATTGTTTACTTAGATTACTTTAAATAGCCTTTTGACACTGAGTTAATTGTTTGAACCGATTTTATAGTTCTTCGAAACTAGGGTCTCGTGGGAGATTGCGCTAGAATTCATTCATATTTGAGTGAGTTAGTTTATTACGTAGAAACTACAACATATGATTTATTTCAATAAGAAATTTTTTTTTTCCAATATATTTCGTGCAGTTGAAGCTTCGCTGTCTTGTAACACAGTGTTGAACAAGATAAAAATTGGGAAGAATTATCTCATTATTTAAAAAACAAAACCATGATACCAAATATTTTTGCAATATTATCATATGTTTCATATTTTTGAATGTATCCCTTTTCCATAACCTGCTATTGTAGACAAGCTTTACTGTAGACTAACTTGTTTCTCAGTAAAGACAGGAATTAGCTTACAAATAAGAATATATATTCTTCTACTATTAATTTCGTGCAGTCGAAGCTCCACTACAAGATCAAAATAAAAATTGGGAAGAATCATTTCATCATTAAAAAAAAAGAAAACCATGACACCAAATATTTTTGACATATTATGTTTCATGTTTTTGAATGTACCCTTTTTCTTAATCTTCTATTGTAGACAAGCTTCACTGTAGACTAATTTGTACCTCAGTAAAGACCGAGAATTAGCTTACAAATAAGAAAAAGGATTCGTCTACTATTAATTTCGTGCAGTCGAAGCTTATCTTATCTTATCATTAAAAAAAAAGCCAGGGCAGCAACATTGTTAAATATTTCATATTATTATTTTAGACAAGCTCCCATGAAAAATATACTCTATATTGTATCTCTGTAAGGAACAAGAATTAGCTTCCAAATAAGCATAAGAATTCCTATTCTACTGTCGAAGTTCCTTATAAGCAACTGCTCCACTATGATTTCTTTTTCTCAATTATACTGCCTATGTGATCTGCTTTAAACACATTTTTCACATAACGAATCAAAATGCTGTTCCTTTGCATGTTCGTCATAGCGAAGTTTGACTGTATTAAACTTTATATGCACATATACAATAAGCCTAAACAAAACTCGCTGCTTAATTCTTCAAATATTTTTTCTTTCGTTTCCTTACGTATAGTATCTTTTGTCATAGACAAGCTTCACTGTACGACTCAGTATTAATCAATATCTTTCTTCTTCTTTTGAATGTACAGTCAAACTTCCCTATAATGAACTTCTCTAAAACGAGTTTTTCGTTATTTCAAATTTTTTAAATATTAATTTTTTTATGAATTTTTAGACAAATTTTCGAACTCTTTGATTGTGAGATTTTTTAAAAATATACAGCTTTATTTGTAGTGAATTTTTATATAGCCCCATTTTCGAACTTCTATATAAAGACCTAACCTACGAGGTTTTTGATAATGAAATTTTTCTTTAAGTATACATATTTTTGTAATGAATTTTCGCATAGTGAAATTTTGGAACTTCCATATAAACACCTATTCTAGTGAATTTTGATATACTTAGTGAAATTTTCGAACTTCTGATAGTGAAATTTTTTGTAAATATTTAGCTTCATCGGTAGTGAATTTTTTTAAGCAAACTTTCATATAAAGACCTACTTTTCAACGTATCTTTTGTCATAGACAAGCTTCACTGTACCACTCAGTATTAATCATTATCTTTCTTCTTCTGCTCGCCCCTAATAAAATTCTTTTCCGATCTTTAAAACACTCAGCATTCATTTAATTCGCATTTTATGTTCTTTTATAGACAAAGCTTCACTGTACTTTTGGCTTGCATTTCAATAGTGACAAAAGAATTTGTTTACAAATAGCCATTAGGGTTGTTCAAGAATGCACTCATGTCCAATACAATAAGTTGAACCCCTTGAATGATACCTTTATAAAAACCCTTTATATCGACTCTATATACATACATTCTTGCTATATTATGTACTTTGTAAACAAGCTTGACTGTAAGTATGTGTATATATCTTTTGCTGCACTTCATTGGGGGGTTTATTTTGTGCACTATTTATCACATTTGTACTGCACTTTTATTTCTATTATATTTACGAGTATATAATGTGTTTTGAAAACCTTTACGTCAAAGCAATGTATGTATATATAAATATAGGCATAGTAGCGTATCGTATTGTATACTATGTGTACATATGTAATGTAATTAGTGAGGGTTATTGTTGTTGTTGCTGTTGTTGTTGTCGCTATATGTCGACAGCACGCGGCATGCAACGTCAATTGTAATTGCGCTTGTGAAATGTGTCAGACATGCGTCAACGATTGTTTTTGTACCTAGTTGTATATAGGAGGCACTGTTGTTGTTGTTGTGCTTGTTGTTGTGGTTTTTGTTGTTGCAGCTTTTGCCGTTTTAAGCGCGCTTTGGGCCAACACGTGACCAAATAGATACCATATACAGTCAGCACACATTTTATTCGTACACCCTTTCAAATTCAAGTTTAATGAGCCTAGCGTACAGGTGCATACAGTAGTAGTCAGGTGAAAACTACGCTCATAAGAAAAATTCGCTCGCTTTTAAAAATAATTTTTAAATAAGTGAAAATATTAGGATTATTTAATATTTATTTAAATTACAAATAAGGTTAAGATACATATTTGATAATCCAATTTGTCGATTTCGACTTGGAAATGGTTAATATAATCTTATTTAATTTAAAAAAAAAAATTAAGAGCCAAAGATGTTACTACATATTTTTAAATAGGTCCTATCTCTAGTAGTAAAACTACTCCAGTTTTTTTATGGTTTCAGCAACAAATCCAACAAAGGAATGGTATTTTTTATCAACGTCAGGTATTGAAAACTCGATCGGATTTATTGATATGCATTTCAATGGTCTACTTTTTGATAAGAATGTTCTCATTATCCAGGGACAGTGCTAAATAAAATATTACTCGCGGACCAAAACAGACAAAACAACTGATTGGAGGTGCAGATTGGGATTCTATCACCAAACTAGGGCAGTTTCTTAATTTTTTTCAGTTATGTGGCTCAAACCACTCAAGTAACGAGCAAACCTAATATTTTCGAGTGGAGCGATTTACAAAGACAATATGAAAATGACTGCCAGTGAATATGAATCCAAACAACGAATCGCACTTCCAGGGTTCACGCTGTCCGGGAAACATTATGTCCAGGAAAACGTGCTTCACAGATATGTTGACTCGATCAGTACCTTCCCAAATAAAGTATTTCTCAAATAAATATTAAATGTGTAAATAAATAAAATAAATAGAAGAAAAATTGAATTTAAAAGTCGAAAATAAGTACGCATTAGATGGCTGCCTTGTGAATTGTAAGAAATTGATTTACAAAAAATGTAGCATACTTTGTATGACAGTACTCTGATAAAAAATTAAAACTCGTTTTTTGTTTACTTTAATTATATGTAGATATAGAATTCTTTATTCATATTGATCAATATTAAAATCGATCCAACGCTTTCGGATACACAATTTTTCTTGTTATTCCATTTGGCGCATAAATGAACAAATCAGATGGCTTTCCTACTCGTAAACATAAATCTAATTTCCTAAATCTTATTTGCTTACAAAATAATAAAGAACCAAAGATCTTACTATACTTTCTTAAATGAGTCATATTTCGAGTAGTAAAAATACTCCAGCTTATTTATTGGTGGTTTTAACAGCACTTCTAATCAAGAATGATGTTTTTTTATAAAAGTAAGGAATTGAAAACTGGATCGTATTTATTTATATGTATTTCAATGGTATCAATTTTAATAAAAAATTTGTAAAACTTAGCTGGTTAAAAATTTTTAATCTGCAACTTAAAACGTATTCTAGTGGTATTTTATTATTATTATTGGGTGTATAAGCGTACTGCGACCCAGGTAGATTTATTGTACCCCCCAGTGGTATTTAAATATAGAATAAATTTACTACAAATATTTTATTACGCAGCAGAAAAAGATTGTATAGTATGAAAAATATGAGACATCACTTGGCAGCCTTAATTAAACCCAATTAAAGAATTATTTCACACTAAAAGCCTACAGAAAGATTTTTTTTCCAACAAAATATATATTTTAATTACTTCAGGTCTTAAGAAGTTGTAAACAGATTTGGTAACCCAAAAAGGTCATCTCAAAAAATAGAGATTTTTTTGCTTTTATTAGAAAATAGCTTTTATTAGAAAATGTAGTATAGTTCGATAAGGAATTTAGCGAATTATAATAATATCTTAAATATGGCAAGACTTGTATAGAACACATTTGACTTATTTGGTTAACTTTCCTTGTAACGAAATTCTCTAAAGATTGATTTAATATTAAAAGACTAAAGAAACATTTTTTTAAATAGATATATACTTTCAAGTTTTCAAAGTTTTAAATCAACTCAAAAATTTATGTTTTTTTTTTCAAGTAGAGTGTCTTTTCCTAGAAAATTAAGTACAGTTCGATAAAAACTTTCTTTATAGCGAATTGTGCTACATATGCGCCCTTCTAAAATTTGAAAAGTATATTATAGAACTAATTTTGATTATACAGTCTAACTTCCCTCTAACTAACTACGCTATAACAAGTTTTTCATTGTAAGCTCAAAGATATAAATTTTTTTTCAAATAGACTGTATTTTCCTAGAAAATGTAGTAGATTTCGATAACCATTTTCTATATAGAGAATTATGGTAAATATGCGTGTTTCTTTAATTTGGAAAGTTTTTTATAGAAGAAATTTTGATTATAGAGTCAAACTTCCCTGTAACGAACTTCTCTATAACGAATTCTTAATTTTTAGGAATTTTTTAAATATACAGCTTTTTTGTAGTCAATTTTTATATGGTGAAATTTTCGAACTTCTATATAAAGACCTACTCTCCAAAAAGATTTTTTTGATAGTGAGATTTTTTTTAAAATATACAACTTTTTGTAGTGAATTTTTACATGGCGAAAATTTCGAGCTGTACGAGCTGTACGACGACATGGATGTTGTGCAGCGTATCACAATACAACGTCTGCGCTGGCTCGGCCATGTCGTACGTATGGATAATGATGCTCCAGCGAAAAAGGTATTCGAAGCGAAAGCCGACGAAGGAAGAGGGGACGACCACGACTCCGATGGAGAGATCAAGTGGAGGAGAACCTATCCTCCCTTGGTATTTCTAATTGGAGTAGGCGCGCGCAAAGCAGAGGCGCCTGGCGAGAGCTGCTGAGGTCGGCCGTAACCCGAGAGCGGGTTGTAAGGGCCATACGATGATGATGAAAATTTCGAACTTCCATATAAACCCTCTACAAAGAGTTTTTTTTAAATATATAATACAATTGATAATGCAATTTTTTTAAATATGTATCTTTTTTGTAGTGAACTTTGATGTGGTGAAATTTTTAACTTTCATATAAAGACCTTTTTTAGAATGATTTTTTTATATACACCTTTTTTTAGTGAATTTTGACATAGTGATATTTTTAAACTTCCATATAAAAATTTAATCTTCAACGAATTTGTTGATAGCGAGATTTTTTTTTAAATATACAGCTTTATTTGTAATGAATTTTTAAAAAGTGAAATTTTCGAACCTCCATATAAAGACCTTTTTTAGTACCATTTTTTGTATATACAGCATTTTATAGTGACTTTTTACATAGTCAAATTTTCGAACTTCCATACAAAGACCAACACTACATCGAGTTTTTTGGCAGTGAAATTTTTTTTTAAATATACAGCTTTATTTGTAGTGAATTTTTATATAGTGAAATTTTCGAACTTCCATGTAATGACCTATTCTAGAACGATTTTTTGTATACAATTTTTTTTTCAGTGACTTCTGACATAGTTATATACAAAGACTTACTCTACAATGAGTTTTTTGATAGTGAGATTTTTTAAATATACAGCTGTTTTTTAGTGATTCTGGACATAGTGAAATTTTCGAACTTCGAAAGACCTACTCTACCATGAAGCTTTATGATAGTGAGATTTATTTTAAAAATATAGCTTTTCGCAGTGAATTTTTTATAGAAAAATTTTCTGAACTTCCATATAACGATCTTCCTATATTGCTTTATCGTACAAGATTTACGAATTAACATATTATAATGAAATTTTTTTTCAAAATTTTTTTATCCGAAATGGGATATTTTTACAAACTAAATAATATTTAAAAAGGAATAGAATAAATATAAAATATTTATATTGTAAGAATTTTTTGTTTCTTCGCTAATTGAAATTTTTTTAAATGTTACTAATTACTACGACTTTGTAATTCTAATTTTTAAACAACTTTTGGACGGAAAATGGACACTACAAAATTTTGAAATTTTTTTAAATTAAAAAAACATTTTTTTTATGACTTAATTTTTTTAAGGCCCATACGCAGCGTGCAAAATTAACGAATGTAACGACAAAACTTCGTATAAGTAGGGACGAGCATTACAAACTCATTATCTACCGTGCTAGTTCGTTATTACGAAGTTACACTGTAATAGAAATATTAACATATATATGAAAACCCTTTCTATCATTGCTAGCTACAGCGCATTAATCTTGCCAGCTTAGGGTGTGCGCATACAAAACATACTGACTGTCAACTACTAAAAGTATTTTTCAATACCTAAAGTGCAAAAAAAAATACTGACCAAGTCATTAAAATTTCAGAGCGTTAATGAACCCGGATATATGCAGTTATACTCTACACACACACAGAGACCACACACATACACACTGACATGCTTTGGGTGTTTTTTTTTTTTGAGTGTGTGCGCGTGTGCGAGTGGTGTCGAACACTCGGACACGCATATGAATTGAATTAAATTGAATTCAATTGAATTGAACGCATTGCATTCATTTGAATGTCGCATACGTTGAACTTTTGTAAAGTTTTGTAACTATTACGTAGAAAAAAAAAAAGAAACTAAAACTATGCTGGAACCCGGCGAAGTAGTTGCCAGTTTAAAAATCATGCCATATGCCTGGACAAAATTCTATGGAAAAACGCAGACAATGTATGTTGGCGAAATTTCGAGCGAATTTGGAGCATTCTTGAGATTTAATGAGCCACAGCTTGATGTCACATAGGAGGCTATGTATATAGTGTATATATGTATAGTATATAAGCTTTGCCATAAATGCACTTAAACGATTATTTGCGCAAAATTTGACTAAAAAGTATGAGAACTTAATGCCATATGTTAGTTGCAAAAAGGCAAAGAGCGCAGCGAGAGCTGGTCACACTTTTTTTTTCTTTTTTGCAAATGTCGCAGCTGTTTTGTTTGTGTGGGGTGGCTCAAGGGTGTGTGGGTGTCTAGGTATTTTTTTTGTGTGGGTTCTTTTGACATTTACCTTCTTCTCATTGTAGGTTTGAAGCCAATTTTCCGGTTTCATAAGAATGCTGCTTGGGGCGGCAGGATCCGCACGTAGACAGAGAGGAGAGAGCGAGCGAGCGGGCGATAGTCAAAAAGTAAGTGCACTCAAAAATTGTTTTGCTTGTCGTTGTTGTTGTTGTTGTTGCAACTTTTTTGTTTTATGATTGCACACGCACGTACGGCTAACACGAATACTCACGTTGAGTCACGAGTTGAAGTGAGCGAGTGTGGGTGTGGCAAAAAGGATGTTTTACTTGCAGCAAATTGTTGCGCACTGTTTGTGTGTATGTGTGTGTGTGTGTATGCTAAGGATTTGCTTTCAATTGCACTTGTCAGCGTTGTATGTGTGTACTTTAAAAGTACAGACAGACGCAGCACACTCGATTTGTTTTAAAGTTTTTGTTTTTTATTTTTTAGTTAACACTTCTTTTTTTTTATAATAAAACACTGCACACAAAAACACTTTTGTTATTGTTTGGCTTTAAAGACTCAACTTTTGTGCAACATATGTTAAGGCGTTGAACGTGTTTGCTTCTGCCTTTGACTTTTTCTTTGCTTCTTTGCTTTACTGTTAGCTAGCAAACATATGTTTGGCAGCACGTAGTACAGTTGAAAATAACAGTTACTGACTGTGTTTGTTGTTGTTGTTGGTATCTAAGCGACAGCAAACTGCTAGAATATTCTCTACAAAGGCAATTCTTCTTGTTTTTTTCTGCACAATGTTTCTGAATGTTGTCAATAAATTAATGTATTTCGACTGCTTTATATACTACCATATATGTTCTATAGATGATATTTATATGCTTTGGCCTTTCAAAATGGCTTGTGGCTAATGGGCGCTTTGAGTTTTGTGGCTTTAACCCTACTATGTTTGTATGTGTGTTTGGCTTATTATTTATTTGTATGTGGCGCGGTCCGCTTTGGATTTTGTGGCTTTCGTACGCGGTCACTCTCGTTGAACGACTGAATTCAACATTCAACGGGTGGCATGAAACTTGACTATGGCCCCAGCCACAGCCGTAAATACACAGCAAGCAAGCCACAAGCCCCAGTAGCAGCAGCAGCAGCAACAGCAGCAGCCACCAGGCAACAATAACAACAAAAAGCAAAACACAAAAACAGACAAATGCAAAAGCAAAAAATAAAAACAAAACAAGCAACAGCGGCAAAGGCAACGGCAACGACAACGACAGCAAAGCTTCAAGCAAAAGCCAAACACAATAAAAACAAAAAGCAAAAGCTGCCTGCTGAGCGCAAAAGCACAGCTGAGCGCAACTCTCTCTCTGCCGCCGCTCTCACTAGTAATTGACTAGTAACTACAGCAACAACAAACATATCGAGTATTGAGCATTGCAGTTGCTTTTGCTTTGCTGATCCCATTCGAAAGTTTAATTATATTTGCGCCACCGCCACTAGTTGCTATGCTGTGTTGTTGTTGTTGCTGCTGCTTTTGTTTTTGGTTTGATTTTTGTTGTTGCTGCCGCTGCGGATTTTTTGATTTTCGAAACCGGCAAGACAAAGTTGACGACGCGTCCACAACAGAAGCAGCGGCGGCGGCAGCGACAGCGAGTGAGCGTTGTCGATCAGAAGACAACAAAAACACACAAAAATTGATAGCTGTACTAGAGTTTGATGCGATGTGTGTTTATAGCAAAATCGTGAGCGATGTGATAGGCGTAAGAGCTATTTTTAACGATAACTATTTTTACAGCCATTTAGTATGTTTTAGGCTTTAGAAAATGTTTAGTTTGCGCTCATACGCAAAACTCGACTAGAGTACTACGTCTTATTTGCAATAAAATAAAAATTAAAAATGTTGAAACGGCAGCACAGTCTCTGTAACAATTGATTTATTATATACTAAATTTATTATTATTATTACAAACTCTTTTTTATGCTATTAGGTTTATTAACAGCCATAAATACAAACATTAAGCTTAAAATTTCCATGACTTGTTTAAATCTAAATAAGATTTATGTCTTTATTTTTTATTAGTCTGGTGCAGCAAATTTAAAAACTAAAACAAAAATTGTAAGTTTAAGGCGGGTTTTACTAATTTTTATGCTAAAACGGCTTGAAATATAGATGGCGCCAGCTTACTGCAGTCAGTTAATTTTCAGCTCTGAATACATAAAACAAATGTGCAGCAAGTTATTTTGATAGCTTCAACAAAGTTGGGTAGCAAAATAGATGCATAACCTTTACAAAAGTACACAAAACCAATTTAATACATTTTTGAACATTAGAAAAATTAAGTTCTTCAAAGCAATGGACCACTTGGATTTACTAGGAATTGTTAAGAGACCTAGTAAAGCTCTAACAAACCAAAGAAGCTATTAAAAACATACGGCAACATATTGCTTACTTAGAAGAAGAACTTCATAACTCAAAAAAAGCCATTTTGCAGAAAACGCGTTTAAAGTTTTCATCGACCTCAGAATATCACACAAAAATCTTAGAAATAAATTCTCTATTCTCTTCTCACACGGGAATTATTTTTGATGTTTTATAACAAATAAATCTGCATTATTTTTAGTTATAACACTCTTCTTGTAAATGAGATATCTTTTTTATGTGAATGCTGAAATTAGTAACAAACTATAAAACTGGGCAGGCAAGAGTGTGTGGTGGGAGGTTCCTTAACTTTTCTAATATTGAAAGTGTTTAAATTTACCAATCCTACATTAATTTAAAATAAATAAAAATATTTTCTAATTTTAATAGTTACAACATTTTTGTACACTCATTTTGGCGGCCAAATAATATGTTTTTTTTTTTTAGTAAATGAAATTATAACTTCCAGCTTAGAGGGGTTTTTTTCTAAATTTTGCCACAAAATTTAATTTTTCATTTGTTTTTTTTTACTCTCAATTGCACACTTAGTCTAAGCAGAAAAGGCTAAGCCTGCATTTCTTTAATAATAAATAAAATAAAAATTAAATTAATTTAATGATTTCTTGTAATGAAATTTACCAAATTTAAATTAAATAAATAAACATAAATATTTTATTTATATCTTATGTAATTTTACACTTACAACTACTTCGTGCTTTAATTATGGCGGCCAAAAAATATAAGGTTTTTTTAGTAGTAACTGAAACTATAATTTCAACGACAATTAAAGAATCAAATCACTATTTTCCTAGTAGTTAAAAAATTCGGTCTAAGGCTTCTAAATGAAGAGTTTTAAATTCTTGACTGGATTTTCAAACGTTTCTCAGAGAAAATGTACATAGAAAGAAATCACGTTTAGTGGATAAAAATTGGGTTTTGTTTAAGTCTTTAGCCCGCCGTCTAACAAACGGGTCTGGCCAGACATTTTTTATTTTTCGACGATAATTTTATATTTATTTATTTATTAATTTACATATTTATTAATTAGAATTTAATTCTAAAATATAAAGTATTTGAAGCCAGAGCATCAAGGCCTTCAGGCTGGATAATTTTATATATTTTTATCTAACATAGGGACTTGAGCTCCCAGGTACCTTCCTAAAATTGTATATGCTATCGATTTAACATTATTACAATTATAAAAAGTCCTCAAATAAGGAAAAAAAAGGATAGTAAAATTGAATTGACGAATGGTGTCTGACTGGACCTTATAATTCGAAAGACGAAGGGTTAAACAGACAAATCATGAAGAGTCTTTGCCATAATTTAAATATTTATACCAGTAGTTTTGGTATGGAACTTAGCTCCATAACGTGCTCACTCTTGATCTCTGCCTTTCTGCTGTCCATTGCCGAAAATGGCGACAACATATTTTCAAAATAATTTATGGATAGACTTACAGTCAAAGTAAAAACAAAACATTTTAACTTCACTCAAAATCTTCAAACATTAAAGTTACTATAGCTGATCGATATTTCACTCACGCTGCCATCACTAAGCTAAACGTCTGGCTGTCTAACTGCCGCCTGCTCATTGTTATGGGCTCGATAGCTGGCTGGCTGTGTTCTGTATTTGTATTGGTGCGTTTCGATTTGGTTTGCTTTGCGGCACAATTACGTCAGAAGCGACACACACACACACCAACACACACACACACAGACAGAGAGTGGCGGCTGCAAAGCTTTGCAGCAGCACAATACTTAAAGATTTTCTTGTACACACTGAATTTGGTATGCGACGTTCTTTTTTTTTTGTTGCTGTTTTTGTTAATTTTTGGTATTTTTGCGTTCATTTGTTTGTTCGTTAATTTTATTGTTGTTTAAAATACTCATACGACCTAGCGACCCGTAAGCTTTGCCACACAGCGAGGGCGCACACCAATGCACGGTCACACTAATGTCATGTGTTTGTGTGCGATAGTCACACGGTCACACTGACAGCATGATTGTGTTTATGATCACTAAAGCGCCGGCGATATGCAGAAAAACCACAGCAAAGTCAAACAAAATTTATTTAAATTTTAAGTTTGTGGCTATATAAACAAATAAGTATTTAATTGAGTGTATTGGGGCCTATAACTAGCAATATATGTCAATGTGAAAATTTTAGTATATATGGTTTCTTTAAACCACATCCGCAATGTTGATTATGATTTTTTGGGACACTAAAAATGTTTTATCAACTTTGTGAGGAGGCCTACATCCATGTCCCGGTAGTGTGCTGCTCAGAACATTCTATGTTTCTAATAAAACTTTATGATGTGGCTTAAATTATCAATAAATATCGGCTATAATTTTATTCTACTTCTGAACATACCGCCATGATTGCAAAAAAATAACTAGGTCTTTCTTTTCATTACCAATTTCAAAAAAAAAAAAGTGCTGCTGCAAGTCATTCAGTATTGTTGGATTTTTAAGGTGAATAAGTTCCATTGTAAAAATTATGAAATATTCTTTCTTCACGCTATAAAAGAATAGATTTTGACACTAAAGATTTACTGACGCAGCAAAAAAAGGTCAACACCGATTTGGGAGCATTTTACTTTGAAGATTCGTATGAATCCCAAGAAGATATTGGAAAACCGATAAAAGTGCCTCAAGCAGCAGTTTCTATTGTAAAGTCGCTCCGAAATGCATTGGGTCAGACAACTGTCTTCCAGTTTTATTGTGTACAAAGAAGATGTTTAAGAATATATTGTCAAATATTATTTACTTCATGCATTATGTGAGTGTAAAAGATATTTGCAACACTATTTTTGGGAATTCTTATCTAACATGCTGTACTGTCTAGACATTGCATCTCTACCAGCTATATCAGGTATCTTAATTAATTTGTTTGATAGATAGATTGAATTGTAGATTCCTAAGAAAAATGCATTACATAATTTTTGGCAAAAAAAAAAAAAACACAAAATGCCCAAGCTCTGGATCCTATTTGTACATACTAAATCAAAAAATTCTGGGCACAAGGTATTCCGAGTATTTCCATAATAACTATTTTGAGATGGGATTTTTTTTCTTCATTTGATATCCTTAGATCATTAAAATGTAGACAGAGAATTCTAATCTAACAAACATCGTCTTTACTTCTTGCCTTTTTTGGAAGATATAACTTATTATTTTGTTAGAAAAGTTGGGCATAAACGCGTAACCATTTTTATTGATATAAAGCTTTTTGTTTGGACAAAAATTTCTCATTTTGAAGTTGTGTGCTAAATTTGTACACAGTCCTTTCAAAAAGTCTTGGAACAACTAAATGAGTTTTTTATATAATAATTATATTGATGAAAATTTGCTGGCAAATTTAATTAAAGGAAAAATTAAGTTAAAATTAAGAAAAAAATTTCTATAATATCAAAAAGTTTTCTCAACCGTCTAATATGAATTTTGTTAAGCATATTTGGCCCAGCCACCTAATTTCATGGGTCAGGAATTGGTTGAAAGTCAATGGAAAACCAATGAAACATACAAAATTTTACAAAATATTTTTGTTGCCATGATATTGAAATCTTTTTATAAATAACGAATTTTATATATAAGATAACGAAAAGTAAAAAAAAAAAAATATTTTGAAAAAAACTCGTTTTTTTTTTAAACTGTAGAAAATAATCTATAAGATAAATGCAGATTTTATTACCTTTTTTTTAATAAATTATTAGCAAATGTAAAAAAAAAACTATTCTGAAAAATCAGTTTTTTTTATAAAATTGTAGAAAATAATCAATAAGATAAATGCAGATTTTATTAAAATTTTTTTTTATAAATTATAACGAGAAGTCGAAAAAATAAAAAAAAAATTTTATAAAATTGTAGAAAATAATGTACTATTTTTTTAACATTATCTTATATATAAAATTCTCGTGTCACAATGTTATGTTCCTTCGAAGCTTATTTACTCACGAACGGCTGAACCGATTTGGCTAATTTTGGTCTTGAAATGTTCGTGGAAGTCCAAGGATTGTTTAAGGTTGAGAAAATATAACAAAATTGCGACGAAAATACTAAAAAGGATTAACTAATATTTTTTAGTTTAGTTTTTTTTTTAGTCGAAAGGAATCACAAAAATTATAAACGTTATAAATTTTATTTTATTGAAGCACACAAAATTTCATGAAAATCGGTCCAGCCGTTTCGGAGGAGTATGGTAACTAACATTTTGAAACTAGAATTTTATATATAAGAAGAAACTTATGTTTTACGTGTTATTGGTGTTCTCATGAACGAGTCGATGAATTTCAAATCTGATTTTTGCGTGTGTTAGAGGTCAATGCGGAGGTTTTAAGCCTATTGGGATGTGTTTGTGTGAATTGGTTCGTGAGATATACGAATTTTTGTGAATATTGGTTATTGTGTGAACATACTCCTCCGAAGCGGCTAGACCGATCCTCATGAAATTTTGTGTGCTTATTGGGCAGGTCTGAGAATCGGCCAACATCTATTTTTCATACCCCTAAGAGATAAGGGTTGCCACTCCTAACATTCCTGGCAAATCAAGTGAATTTAAAAACTCGGTAGGATAATTTACAATTTCATCAATTTTAGAAATTAATATTGACTTAGTTATTCCTTTCCAAGAAAGTTTTCTTAAGAAGAAAGGAATTCTTCTTCGATTTTTGCTTACAATTCATGTTTTGATTTCTGTATAAAATACATATGATCAGATCAATATTTGCACATAATGCAATTTCGTGAATTCGCCACAAAAATAAATCATTGGAAGAAAATAAAGATCTAGACGAGCGAGCGAAGCGAGCGTGCCGAAGGCCGGCTAGTTTTTTATAAATTATAAAGTCCAAAAAATAAAAAAAATTTTGAAATATATTTTTTTTTATAAAATTTTTGAAAATAATTTATAGGATAAATGCAGATTTTATTAACATTTTTTTTATAAATTATAGCGAATAGTCTAAAAAATAATTTTGAAATATAATCAGTTTATTTTTTATAAAATTGTAGAAAATAATTTATAAGATAAATGTAGATTTTATTAAAATTTTTTGTAAATGATAAGCTCAAAAAAAAATTAATTTCGAAAAATATATCATATCATATTTTTATTATATTTTGTATTTTTGCCATATGTATGCTTCAATATTTTTTTTTTTTTTGTTTTTTGGTGTATATTTTTAACAAAAAAAATCAATATTTTGATGCGATAGTAGGTTTGCACTTATTTTTAGTTTTTTTATAACACTACACCAAAATAAAAATTGTATGTTGAAAATAGTTTATTTAGATGAAAACTTTGGGTATATATTGTTTATTTTTATAAAATTATAGAATTTTAATTTGTAATATATAAAAAATTTGGAAAGAATTTTTTTTGTATGTTTGCGCTTCAATATTTTTGATGTCATGTTATTAACTTTCTTTTTATAAATTATAACAAAAATTTAAAAAAATACAATTTTTTAATGTAAATTATGGAAAATCATTTGCTTTTATAAAATTTTAAAATAGTAGTTTTCGGGATAAGTGCAGGTTCATAAAATTTTGTATTTGCCAGTTTTATGCTTCAATATTTTCTAGCCAAGGTTTTTATTTCTTTTTTTTTAATAACAATACTTTGAAAAAAAAATAGTATGCTGAAAATATTAATAGTAATTTATAAACAGTAAAACTTTGGGAATATATTGTTTATTGTTATAAAATTTAAGAATTATAATTTTCAAGATATAAAAGATTGGATAGCTTTTTTTTTATAGTTGTGCTTGAATATTTTTGATGTCATCGAAGGTAATTTTTGTATTTTTTACAACACTACTACTTGAAGAAAAATTTCGCAAAAATAATAAAAGTGCTTTCTTATAAATAATGTTTTAAAAATAGGTGGCCTTATTTAAGTTATATCTGAAAAATAATATGCTCACAAGAAAATTATTTATTTATTTATAAAATAAGCTCAGGTAAAAGTTCAATTCTTAATTAGAAAGTTTTGTAAGCCGGAGAAACTTAGGCCTTCAGGCTGACAAGGAAATTATATTGAATTTTAATTTAATAGAATGATTTAAAAAAAATGTATTTTAGTTGCTCAAAATGGCTTTCTAATTTAATTTATACTATAAGTCTTAATTAATTTAATTACAAAAAAATATCCTATCTTGACTGTGTGAAAACTTTTTTGATGCACTGTACTGAGACATCGTTGTGTGCGTAATTAATGCAATACATTTAAAAGCGTATCGAAGCAACAACAACAACAAAATCAACCACCAAATGTAATTAGAAAAAAAAAGCTTAGCACAGAGACGTCAAAAACAAAACAAAAAACTAAAGAGTAGCAGAAAAAAGAGTAGAAAAAAACAACAACAAATATGCACAACAACAAAAGCGGCAAAAGCAAATACAACTGTAAAACTTGCAAAATAAACATTGAAATTATTGCTTGTTGTTGCTGTTGTTGCTGTTGCTGCTGTTGATGTTGTTGTTTATTTGTCAATTCTTTCTTTCGCTTTATTTCTGCTTCTTTATTTTGTCGCCAATGTGCTTTGCTATTGTTATTTGTTATTTATATCTTTTGCTCGACTTATAAACTATATACATATATGTACATACGATATACATACATAAATACAAAATTTTGAGCATACTATTTGATTGTTATTTGAAATTCTTGTCGTAAATTTTGTTTTGTTTTATTTATTTATTCTTATTTTTTGTACTTTTATTTTCTCTTTTTTTGTATTTTACTTTTTAATCAATTGCGCATTACGTATACGCAACGTAAGCATTTTAAATTGAATTTTTGTCAAAAGCGTAAACACTTTTTGGCATTGTGTATCTGAAGCATTGAAATTAGATTATAAAAATTCAGTATAATTTTTATTTTTTAATTTATAAAGAGAACTGGTAATATTTTAAAGAATTTGTGATTTGGCTGCGTGTTTGAAGTACAGTAGAGGCTATAAGTTTATGGCTTTTCTAATTCAAACAAACTTCTCTGGAAATTGGAATTTTTTGCGTAATTAAACTACAACAGTTTCTGGAAATTTTTAAATAATTTTTAAACAACTTTTCCTTTAGTTTTGATGAGTGTGTGAATCATTTGGAAAATTTTTTGTCTTCGTAACACATGGCGTATGCGTTATTTTTATGTGTTGTGACTATGTTGGAATATATAGAGCTTATGCTGTACTGTACTCAAATTTTCTATAGTGCAATTTTGAAAGCAGAAAAAATCGAAAGCATATTAAAATAAAGAAATTTATGTGCCATCCATCGATAATATTATCGATTGGAATTAATTTATGTTGGAATATATGAAACTTATGCTGTAGTAGTGTACTCGAATTTTTCTTCATTGCAGTCTTGAAAGCAGAAAAAAATCGATAGCATTTAGAATTGAAGAAATCCATGTGTCATCCATCGATAATATTATCGATTGGAAGTAAATTTATGGCTATGTTAGAATATATAAAATTTATGCTGTACTGTACTCAAATTTTTCTGCATTGCAATTTTGAGAGTAGAAAAAAATCGATAGCATTTAGAATTGAAGAAATGCATGTAGTATAACTCGATAATATTATCGATTGGAATAAATTTATGTTGGAATATATCAAACTTATGGTGTACTGTACTTTATTTTTCTTCATTGCAGTGTTCATAACAGAAAAAAATCGATAAGTGTCATTCATTTGTACCGAATTTTTGTAAAGGGGTCCTTATTTGATGTCTTTGAAAGAAATAACTTAAAAGTTTCGGGAAAAATTGCTGCGATTCCTCAATTTCACAGACTATCTAACAAATTAACATAAATATTATCGAGGGGATTTCTACCGAATCCGAATTTTTGTACTTTATGCGATTCCTCAATTTCACAGACTGTGTGAAAAATAAAGATAAATATTGTCGGGGGCTTTCTCCCGAACCCGAATTATTGCAAAGCAGTCAGTATTTACTGTCTTTGAAAGAACTAAAAAAAAAAAAAGTTCTGTGAAAAATTGTGATTAGGGACCACCCTTTCTCTTGACGGTCCTGATCATTAAAGACTTTAAAAATAAGAGTACAAATTACACCGAAATTTCCATAAGACTAATAAAATCTAACAAGAATGTGTGATGGATTTTAGAGTATTGATATTCAGGCGGAATATCAGAAAAATTAAAAAAACAATTAATTTCAGTCAAATTTTATCGATTTTAAAAAATTTGGATTTGTTTCTTTTCAGTTTTTTTTATCCAAAAAATAATGTGATGCTTGAGAATAGACTAAAATATCGAAATAAAAAGAAGTAGAAAGCCTTTCAAACAAGGCCTACAAGAATTTTGTAAACTAAAAGAAGAAAAGCGGCTAATATTTAAAATTTTATATGTTAAGTATAAAAACACTTATCAAAAAAACACAGTTATTATCCACAGCTATCTCTTTAACATTATTTTATTAATAATCGTTAGGAATTAATGAGCTGCTTCACATATGGGCTACAGTCTGGCTTAAAAGTCTGCCGCTGCTGACGAATTTCTTTCACTTTCGCTTTCTTTTGATCACGTCCACTTAGAGCAGCGCCCACTGTACTTGCTTCAATACCTGCAGCTGGGCGTGCCAAACAACTGATAGCAAATAAAATACTTTAAACACATTGAAACAGGATGCAGAAACAAGTCTTATATAGATCAGGTATATTATGTACAAGATCTATATATATATACTTAGCTTATCGGCGCTACAAAATGGATGGTAATCATTGACAATGGGGAATGTCAAGGCGGTCCGCTCGATTGGAACTCAAAGACTGAACAACAACAACAAACCAATGCACTGAGTTGTTGCTGTTGTTGTTGTGTTTGTGCTAATTGCAATTAGACACTGCTGACGACAACAACAACAGCAGGCACGTGTCAATATACAAACAACAAGCAAACAATTACAAGCTAAACACTCACACACACACTTACTCAAATAATTATAGATACAGCTACACAGACACTTGGGCCGAGGTATTTGTAGACTGATTTTTTTGATAAAAATAGTTTTCTGTTAAAGCCTTAAAAAGTCATGGATTGGTAATTAAACGTGGCCAAAGCATGTGACAGCTGTTAATTTTAGTACGTTTAAACGTTCTACAAGCGTAATTAATAAATTACGTTCTAAATATGTATCACAACAATAAGCAGAAGAAACTCTACAAATATTTTCAAGATACCAGATTAAGCAGCTCTCTAGAGCGCTGTCTTTGTTTTTAACTTGGCGCAAAAACCAAAAAGACCTTGCTTTCGATTTTCAAAATGTACTCCACACACTTGGCCGGACTCGTAAAACACATTTGAGTAAAAAAATAAGAAATAAACAACGTAACGTTTATTGGAATTGCCATTTTATGTACAGAAATCCGTTGTTAAATACTAAATATATATATACACATGATTAGGTTTAAGGCGGGCGTTATCGACTTGGATATACCCATTACAGGGGCTTTAGAAGCTTTGTGTAGCGATTATTTTTATGGCTATGAAGTAGTTATTTCCTAGCTGGTTTCAACGAATTCTTCTTAACATCAAATTTTATGAATAAGCTACAAATTTCAATATCTATATATATATCTATATGAATAGATGCAGAAACGAATTCGGAAATTTTTCCTAAACTTGAGAGACTTGTGATCTTGAGACTTAATTGTTCTCTAGAGAGCAATGTTTCAATAGTAAAACAAGATATGTATGGATAGACAGTGTAACGAATTCGGACCCCGAAATCTTTTCTAAACTTAGGACACTTGAGGGATTAAAAAGCACTAGTCGTCGATGATGGTTCTCCAGAGAGCAATGTTTCAATAGTTAACTTAGGGGGCTTAAGCACTTGTCGTCCATGAAGGTATGAAACGAAACGAGGATCGCATCAAATACAATTCAATATTTGACGACCTGAAATATTTTGTCAGACCCACCTAAAGAGTAGAATGGAAAATATGACGACCGTAAAAAATATACAATAAATGTTGGCTTACGATAAAATTCTTCTGTTTGTAAATAAAAAGGTGGTATCCGGTACAAGTTTTCTAGGAAAAAAATATATATTTCCGCATGCTTTTATGCAGTAAGCAAGTATAAAATAAGTTTACAATCGGAAAATGTATTTATTTTTATTTGTGTAGTATGATATTTATTTTAAAGATAACGTATTAAAAATGAAGGAATCTGTGCATCTGCTAGTCAATGTTTGCGTAGAAAGAACTTCTAGTCTAACACTTTTTTTCTTTTATTCTGACCCTACATACAGGTTAGAGACTCAAAAGCTTTGAAAGAAGATAAAGTTTAATTTTTGATTTAATTGCAGCAGACCAAATTGCAAAAAAAAAAGAATTAAGCAAATACTTCAGTGTAAAACATTAAAAACTTAGAAACAAATTTTTGTTACATTTAAGATAAAATTTTGGTTTTTGCCATAAACTGCTTCTCTGTTCCCCAAAGATTTTGAAATATGCCAAGTTCTGCTTAGGATCTATAAATGATTTCATTATATTGTTAAGTTTTATTATCCAACTATCTAAAGTTTTAGTTGTAATAAGTAGATAGTAAGAAAGCAATTTGCCGCCTGAAAGTGCACTTACTCTCACCAAGCAGTCCAAGCAGTGTAGCTATTGCCCTATTAGCAAATTAGGAACAATGTTGTCAGGCGGCAAAATGCCTGCTCACAAGATTAAGAAAACGTAATTAAGTTAAAATTAATTTTTCAAATTTTCTTATAATATATAAAAATTTATATTGTTATTGTAAACTTAATTGAGTATTTTTTAAGGAGACCATTCAGTTGAAAAGCAACATTCAGCTCAACTCTGTATATATGGTTATTAAATTATATATCAATGTCATGGAATAAAATCAATTAAAATTTGACTGTCCCTCTTTGCTAAGTTATACGATCATTACTTCTAGCAAAAGTTCTTAAGAAAAAATAACATAGATCTTTTTCGAGTTTTTAAGACTTTGTTCTCTAAGCAAATAAAGATATAATTTTATAAAATTATAAGCAATAAAATAATTTTAATGCTGATTTTGTTGGAAATAATATGAAATACATCTTAACCCGGTTCTAAATGGTATTTTCATCGAGAAAAGTGAATATAAAAGTCGCTTTTAAATTGTAGGATATTTAAATTATGGGATAGATTCAAAAGTAATTGAAAACAATTTTTTAATAGGCATTATTCTTATTAAAGCCTCAAAATTTTAAGATTTCAGTTTAAAGCATAAAAGTTAAAAGTTTTTTGCTTTAAAATTTAAAGATTCTGGACGAGACAAAAAAATAAAATTTCAAAATTTATCATTTCAGTTTCATTTCAAGCTTATCGACGACAACATTTTTGAACATGCAAAATTTTTATTACTAAAATTTTAAGATTTCAGTATAAAAAATTCAGATTTTAAAATTTAAAGTTTCTGGACGAGACAATAAAAGAACATTTCGAGGTTTTTTTTATATTTGAATGGACCTCCTCTGAGAGGTAGAGAGAAAATCCGGGCTCGAGGGAATTGGGCCCTTCTATTCCACGTTTATCTGGAATCATAAATGAGAAAACTATGGAACCCTGTGGGAACCCCCCTCTACTATTCTTATAAATTATAATAGTGGATTAGTTCCAGAAAAATCCATGAAAAAAGAGACACAAGGCAAACCATTCAAGGTAGCTTTAAAATAAATTAAAAGAGGAATTCCTTAATAAAATTCTACAAGATTAGGTTAATAAAAATAATTTTCTATTAAATTTCAATCAAATAGCTTTATTTAAACACGAATAATATAATATTAAAATTTTTTTTAGATCAAAACTGTGTAAAAAAAGTTCCACCAAAAGCAGAATGGCGTGATTTACCATTTCAGTTCAGAAACTAATGGTTGTAAACCTTTAAGTGGTTTATGCACAAGATAAAGGACATTTTTTAAATTTGCAGTCTTTTTCAATAATACCTCGAAATGAACCATTTCAGTTTCATTTTAAGCTTAAGGGCGAGGAAATGTTATGAGGTTATGGACGAGGAATATACGAATATTTTCAAAACTTGCAGTATTTTGTATTAACACTTCAAAGGATATCATTAACTTATAAATTTTTGATTTAAAAACACAAAGGTTATGGACTAAAAACATAAGAGCCTTTTTTAAATTTGCGGTATTTTTTATTAATACTAAAAATGTATCATATCTAAAGGTTATAGATGAGGAATAGAAAAATATTTTTTTTAAGCTTATAGTATTTTTTATTAATACCTACAAACCTTTAAGTTTATAGACAATTCTCAAGAAATGGCAAAAAGATTTGGAAAAACCGGAAGGTAACCAAGGCTTTTATATTTAAAAATAATTGGCCAACATAAAAATGTTAGCATTTATTTAAAAAAAAAAAAAATTTAATTTATGCTAAGCAAAATCAATTAATTAACAAAAACTGAGTTGTTTGTAAAGGTCTCAAAACGACTAACAATAAAGCAGGCCTGATTGGATTGACGTCACAAGTTCAATATCAGAGCAGCCATAAATATTGCCAAGAGCGTTCATAAATAAAGTTCATTCAACTATGTTTTTAAATCTGACTTATCTAAGATTTGGCCAAATTTTTGAGCCTACCTCTGCTCTTCCTAATTTTCAAAATATTCTCTTCTGCCTGTTACATTCGCTTTCATAAACTTAATATACCCTTTCATGCTTTTAACTAACTGGCAAAATAATCCACCAACTAGATGCAAATAAAAATTAATATTAAATAAAAAAAAAAATCAAAACCAAAACAGCAACAACAACAACTTTTGATAGCTACAAAGCAAAATCATTTATTAAACTGTATCAATGCTTTGGCCACCCCTCGCAACCCCCAAGTGCACACCCGGCAGCACGCCTCAAAGCCCCACCCTCAAGCACAAAGCTACGCTTGAGTAAGACTCAAGCTCTCTGCCGGCGCTCTTGTCGCTCTCTTGGCGCTCTCTCTCTCTGCTGCGCTCTGCTGCTGCCCCCACACAGACGAATTAAAAGCCAACGTCAAGAACTCGTTGCTTGTTACTTTTTGTTGCTCTTTGCGCGACGTTGTTGGCCAAAATGTTTCACTTTAGTTTTGGTCTTGTTGTCGTTCTTGTTGTTGTTGTTGGCTGACAAACTTAAGTCAAGACGAAAACCAAGAAAAAAAATAAATAGAAATACAGCTAAAACACCTTTCAAGACTGGTTTAGTTTGTTGTCTTAGTATTTGTCTTGGGCTGCGCATTGAGCCAACCAAAGTAAATAGCTGCTGCCTGCTGCCTGTTGTTGTTGTTGTTGTTATGTATTAAATGTTGGTAACTTCTAAGCTTTTGGCTCTTGATCTAAAAGTAAAAACTAAAACAACTGTGTAAAGTGCAGTCTAATGCAATGACTTTAGTTGCCTCTGTATGTGTGCGTGTATATCTGTGTGTATCTCAAGTTGGGTGTTGGCTGTTATTTGTTGTTATTGGCTGTTGGCCGTTGTTTTTGTTGTTGTTGTTGCCATTTGCTGCAATTGCCAACAAGTTAAGAATGTCGTTTTTGATTTCGTTGGCTAAAATGCAAAGTGAATTGTTGAAATATTACAGTCTGACATGACCCATACATATAGCTTGTAAATATCATATTTAAAACATGATGTATGTATTTAATAATTTGATAATAAACATAAATATTAATAGTTCCACTTATATAAAATACAAATTTAAAAGCAGTTTTCAGCTTTATTGTATAATTTAGATATTTAACATTTATGGCCAGGCCCAAACAGCTGCAAGCCAAGAAGACAAAACAGCTGTTGCGATATTTCCACTGTTTGCTGTTACGAAATATGCTTCAAAATAAAGATGGGAGGAAATTCTTTGGAGCATTTTTAAATGCCTGACATTTTTTATCTCAAAAATTTTGATGAAAAATTGTCAATGAAAGATAGAGGCGTGAATGGAGAAAAGATTGATAAAAACATGTTTAGAAAGTCTTCATAGGTTTTTTTTTTTTTCATTTGGTCTTTTAGAATATAGAAATGTTACTAGGCCTAAAATTTTGTATATTGCTTAAGTTTTTTTTTTGTCATGGAAGACTCCATATTTTTTAAAGCTTCCAAGCAGTACGCAGCAGACTAAAAATGCTTCCGAACAAATGGAAGAAAATGCATTTAAGAATTTTTAAGCACCTCACATTTATCGTAAAAATTTTGATGATTATTTTGTTTAGATCATAAAATGATGAGTTAAAAAGATTTGCAAAAACAGATATAGAAAGACTTTATAGGCTTGACAATCAGTAAGCAGTAAGTATTTGAGAAAATTTTTTATTTTGTTTCAGTTCTTTTTGGCGTGAACATATTATACAATACGAAATTACTTTGTTATCCTAAAATGGATTTATAATTTTCAAGCTTACAAGTAGCCCGAAACGCTTCCGAACAAATGGTCAAAAATTCTTTGAAGAATTTTGAAAAGCCTGCCATTTTTATCTTGCAAATTTTGAGGTAAATTTGTTTTTTTTAATAGATGATGTAGGCTTGAGTGAAAAAGATTGGCAAAACAGATTTAGAAAGTCTTTATAGGCTTGACAATCACTTAGCCGTGAGTCTTGAAGAAATTAGAAATGTTACTAGAAGCTTTCAAGTGATTTTATGTACAAAAACTTCCTTATAGATTTTAAGTATTCAGCTTTTTATGTTTGTGTGAACTAAAATTTGTCTTGATCGTATTATACTTGTTTGTTTGTCCTAGAACAGATTCCATATTATTTAAGCGTTTAGAGAAAAATTCCAAAGTTATTCTACAAGCAGTACACAGCAGCCTGAAATGCTTCCGAACAAAAACAGAAACATCATTGCTTCAAGAAAAAACTGTGTGGGCAATGTGAACTTTTTTGGACTACTTTTTAGTTTTTGTAGTATTCAAGATGCAAATTTATGTTGGGGAGTTTTTTCTACATATTTTTCAATTAATTTTCTTCCAGAATGCGGCAGTTTTTTATGAATATTCTCATATAAAAGCTCAGAGGCTTACTGCTGAAATAGATTGTTGGATCGCCATAATAAATAATAAACGACTTTGTTTTCAATAAATATTTCACAAGCATCTTTCAGTTGACCATATCAGCTGCTGTCATATTTATCTTTGAAGTTTGATTTTTGTACCGAAGCATTTTGGACTGCTGCGTACTGGATTTAAAATCTAAAGAAAATGGGAATTTTATAAAAAAGACTTTAGTAAGACTTAAACAAACATTCACAAGCATTTTTCAGCTAACCAACTACTATAGTATTTTTCTTTGAAGTTCGGTTTTGTACCGAAGCATTTTGGGCTGCTGCGTACTGATCTTGAAATCCAAAGAAAATAGCGATTTTAGAAAAAAGACTCAATTAATACTATAACAAACATTCATAAGCATTTTTCAGCTGTCATATTTATTTTTGAGGTTCGTTTTTGTTTTGAAGCATTTTTGACTGGTGCGTACTGGACTTAAATCCCAAAGAAAATAGCGATTTCTTAAAAAAGTCTTTTGTAAGAGTAAAACAAACATTCGCAACAATTTTTTAGCTAACCATATCAGCTGCTGTCATATTTATCTTTGAAGTTATTTTTTATAGCGACGCATTTTGGACTACTGCGTACTGATCTTAAAATCCAAAGAAAATAGAGATTTTATAAAAAAAACTCTAGTAGGACTGAAACAAACATTCACAAGCAATTTTTCAGCTAACTGTCGTATCTCTCTTTCAGGTTCGTTTTTGTTCCGAAGCATTTTTAATTGCTGCGTACTGGATATAAAATCCAAAGAGATCGCGATTTTATAAAAAAGACTAAGACTAAAACATTCACAGCCATTTTTTAGCTAGCCATATCAGCTGCTGTCATATTTAACATTGAAGCTCTTTTTTGTTCGAAAGCGTTTTGGACTGTACTGCGTACTGGACTTAAAATCCGAAGAAAATTAGCATATTATAAAAAAAAGACTTTTAAAAAAGTAATGCTAGTAAGACGTGTGACACGAAAAATTTCTTACGTATACGACATAATTATTAGTTTAAAATACCTAAAATATTTAGTTTCTCATTTGATTATCACATTCAGACAATGTTGCAGCAAATATTTGCCAATTTAACTTCGTATTTGGCAAATAGAATTCGTCTAATCAAATATTTTTTTGTTTGCCCATATAGGAAATGGTATAATGAAAGGGTATGAGCAAATAATAGCATATATTTGAGAGTGTAATTAGGTTTGCTCAGCGACAATCGAGTGTTATCCAAAGTCACCACCAAAAAATTATTTGATTATAGGATAAAATTATTTGCTCAAAATGCAAAAAAAAAAATTTTATATTTATTTTTAATACAGACAATGTGCCAACAAGTATTTGCCCAATATTTTGACTCGTATTTGGCAAATAAAATTTGGAGCAAATATTTGCCTCGTCTAATAAAGTAATATTTTTTTTGTTTGCGCATAAAGGAAATGGTATAATGAAAGGGTATAAGCAAATAGCAAAAATTTGAGAGTATAATAAAGTTGGATTAACAAAAAGTTCTTGATTATAACTAATGACAATGTGGCATCAAATATTTGGCAAATATTTGGTCTAGTATGTGGCAAATAAAACTTCCAATGAAGGGTATGCGCAAATAAATATTTGAGAGTATAGTAGGGTTTGCCCTCCGTTAATCGATTATTACCCAAAGAGCATTTGGAGGAAATTTAAAAATTGAATTCCAAATTATATACTCTTTTGAGCTGGAGCAAAATAGGCTTTTAGGCTGATTTGAAGCAAATATTTGCAACAGTATAATACAGTGAGCAAACAACTTCGCTGTATTCTATTATTTGGCCTAATAGGTTCATCAACAAAGAGAGCAAATTTATGCAATCGTTTATAATATACAAATATATACAAAAAAAAAAAATATATTGTTTTCTTCCAGTTGACTTACGTATTATTGTTTATAGACAGATCAAAATATTTATTTACCTGAAAATAAAAGAAAAATTTTATTAGTATTTGTATAAAAATATTTTAGTTGTTTGTATTACGTTTTATCAAACTTTTATTTTTTTTTCAACGTTTTACTCAATCTAAACGCAACGTTTTAATCCAAATTAAGTACTTAAAATTTAATTACTCTTAAATTTTTTCTCCAAGCACTTATTTACTGTCGTTAAAAACGAGCTGGGCGTTTCCAAATCATTAAATTTTAGTGCTCATTGAAATAAATTCACTTAGACATTAAAGAGGCTTAAAAATAAATAGTTAGTCGTTAAAGCCTATAAAAATAAACACTTCCCAAATCTAAAGCGGCGTTTGATCCATCAAATAAAAATTTTCACAGCCCAAACCTGAATCCGCATCTAGTCTAACATAATCCTAACCCAAATCAGTTACATTTATATGACTGCTTTTTTTATATATATAAATCTTTTTATTTACATAAATAAAACTTAAATTGATTAACGGACTCTATTTAAATTTTCATATTACATAATAGAGCATTTAATTTATGCAAATGTTTGAACTCATTTTTAAAAGTAACCAATCCAGTTTTTTATAAGAACTTAAAACATAACTTAAGTTCCAGCTTAGGAGGTTTGTTTTGTGAACAAACAAATATTTAAATCATTAAATGCATCTAATTATATTATATTTTTTTTTTTCAATGTCAGACTATAAGATAAAGATCTTGGGCACAAGCTTAAGTGCCAGCTGGAGCTGTTCTTAAATCCAAAGATTTTATTTTATGTTCTAGCCAGTTGTGGTTTTTGGTGAATTCATTTAAATTCATTAATTTGATTATTGTTTTATGGCACAAGAAGGCTAAAACCAGATACAATTGGAGTTAAGCAGACAGAAGCTTGGAGAGAAAAGTATGGGACTGGCGCCATCTATCGGCTACAAGCAATATAGAAACAAATTTCCTGTTAATTATAAACAAAATATTGTACATAGCAGAGATCTACCAAATCTAACAAAATATTACATTTTTTACAAAAAATAATATGACGTATACGCAATGTAAGCATCAATTATTGAAGTCCAAATAAAAAGTGTAAAAAAAACCCTTAAGTCCATCAAATTATGGCGATCTGTTGACCTTAAAAACCATTTATGTAACTTTATATACCATTTACATAAGCCAAAAGAATGCCGCCAAAAGTGAAAGTCATTAGCCAGCCAGTAATCAAAATAACGTATACGCAATGTGTGTACGTCAAAGTTTTGATATAAACGCGATAAGGGCATTCTGAATTCCAGACACGTCTTGAGTCCGCCTTAAGTCCACCTTAAGTCCGGCTTTTGTCCGCTGTTGGTCTTTGTTGGCGGTTGCATTCAATTTACGTCTTGGGCAAACGGCAAACGACCTTAATTATTTTGCAGTGTGTTTGTGGCGCGTCAAGAAACGACTCCAAGGGCACACACACAGATACACATTGGCTGCTTGAGTGTGCGTGCATTTGTATCTGCGAATTGCGCTCACTTTGGCAGCGCATTAGAATGTCTATGTTGTCGGTTCGAGCAGAAAACTGGTTGCGCCTGGCAAGTGCCTATCCAATCCGATCTCTTGTTGTAGTTGTTGTTGTTATTGTTGTCCTAACACTTGGCAACATAGACGCCTCTGTTGCATGTGGCAGCAGCCTCCAACGTGTGGCGCACTAACGAGCTGCAGCTGGAAGCGATTGGCAGACAGTAAGTTGCAACTGCAACTGCACAAGAATTGCCATGAACCAATTTGATAAAGCACTCACGCATACAAACATAAACAAACAAACGTACACTGAGAGAAAAAATGGAAATCAAAAATTTTGTAGACAGAATTCTTGGAAAAATTCTAAGGCATAATTGCTGACAAATGGAAATTATTGGTGAGCGAAACAAAAATAAGAAAAACTGAATTAATAACAAAAAAGAATTTTAAAGAAATGAATAAGATAAATCATCCAAATATTATGAATTAAATATTATTACAGCAAATAGATTATCTAGTATCTGTCAATTACAAATATGAAGACAAAAAAAGTATTTATTTGATAACATATTAAGTTCGCTGTTGTTCCAGAGCTCCTGACCATATTGCAAAAAAATTCTTATAATGGTATCTTTCATAAAAAAATGTTATATTAACTTTTTCCAATGAATACAAAAAAAGTTAAAACCATCACAATTCCACTTATATTGAAAACTTTGTTAAATTTTTTAAGAGTCGGTATATTTTAATTGTATAAATTTTTATCTCATTTCGAAGATTCTGAAAAGACTAACGAAGTAAAAAGTCTCAAAAATTGATTTTATTTATTTTAATTATTGAATCAAAACACTCAGAAATTTTTTAAGTTTGCATATTTAAATTTAATTTAAAATTTCGATGGCTTGTAAAAATTAATGAAGTAAAAATTCTCAAAAATTGGCTATATATGAATTTTTTAAATTTTTTTTTATAATAATTTGGGAAAATTAAAAAAAAAAATTTAAATCATGAAACAATATGCAATAATTGTTTGAAAAAAAATGTATATTTTACGTAAAACTATTTTTTTTCATTTTAAAACCATTAATAACAAAATAGGAATAATAGAAAATTTTAGATTTATTTTAGAAGCAATAAAATACAAAATAAATTTTACTTTAATAGCAAAAAATTGAGATCAAAAATAATTTGACAATTTTATTTTATAAATTGAACGTTCAAGTTATTTTTTACTTTATTCCAACGTTAATTGGTAGTAAAAATTATTTTTCCATTGAGAAAAAACAAAATATTTTTTACTTTAACATAAAAAATTTGAAATAATAGATGATTTCAAAAATTATTTAATTACAAATACAATTCAAAATAAATTTTGCTTTTCTGTTTTAATAGCAAAACATGGATGGTAAAAATTAAATTATTATTTACCTATTTTTCCATTGTTTTTATAAAATGAACATAAAAGTAAATTCATACTTTTATATAACTTTAATTGATGGTAAAAATTATTTCGCAATTGAAATTAATGAATCGAATATAAAAATTATTATTCACTTTACAGCAAGAATTGATAGCAAAAAATATTTAACAATTATATTATATAATTTAAAGATAAAAAATTAATTTGTGAATTTTTAATTTTTCTCTACACTTTAATGTGCCTGAAGAGGAAAATCAATATCAATAAAAATTGAATTTAATTTGAACTAAAATTAAAGCTCCATTTTTAAGCAAGTCTCTATAAATGATACATATACAAAACTGATGAAAGAATACTATAATAAATAAAGCAAATTTTTATAATTATATACCTAAATCTCACTAAGGGAAGTCTTAGAACTTTAATTATTAATTGGAACTTTACAAAACCGTTCAATCTATTCACGTTTTTTTTTATTAAAGAATCAATAAATTAACTAAAGAAAAAGTAACAAAAAAAAGACTGGGCTCGTATTTTTTGAATAAATTTGATTTTTTTCTTTATATACAAATAGCCGGACGCCGTCCTTTCAGAATGTTTTGGTTTTTTTTTTTATAAAATTGCACTGCAAACAATTTTCTATATTGGAATATTTAATAAACTATGTAACATTTGACATTTGTAAAATGGTTTATTTTTGCGGATTCAAATTAATTTTCATTTCTTTCAATGTTTTTATCCGATTTTAAACTAAGTGACATTTAGATACCAAAAATAAATTTACCCAAAAAAACCCTTTACTATATTACAAAAATTATTTCTATTTTTTTCGCTCTTTAAAATTATATTCGATATGTTTATTCGCATAATTGGCACAAAATAATATTGTTTGTACTATCTACGCAGGAAAAACTGGAAGCTTAAACTTATTATTTTATAATACATTAAAAACTTCTTAATTTATAGTAAAATTTCTAATTTTTTGGAAATATTAAAATAAATTTTTAGAAAAGCACAAATAATTTTTAGAAATTTGTTTCCAAAATAACAATTTTCAATTCTCATCAAGCTACTCTGTTCTGCAATCGTATTGACAAAAATCTGCTCATTCTTTTCTCTCAGTGCATAGACACATTTAAACCGTTAGAAGGCGACATACGGCAATTATCAATGTGTTTTGTATTTGCACTCACTGTAATTTGGATTTCAGACTTAAGTTTGGGTTTGGTGTTGTTTTTTTTTTCAGCTTTTTGTGTTGGCCACAAAAATTGAAAGTTGATGTGCATAATAAATGCGCTGTCGAGTTGTTGTTGTTGCTGTTGTTGTTGTAGTTGTGATTTTGGAATTCTTGAAAATTACTGAAGCGTGAAGTTATTAAACGACAGTCGGCCATAATTTAATTATAATCACGCATACATACTTTTGTATACAACTGTATTACGTATACGCAAGGTGGCAACACTTGACAGTTGACTTGAAGTTGTAGGCCTGAAAAATTGTTTGTTCATGTCCTGTCGTGCCAATGACAACATTATGTCGAAATGGCGTCTGCTGCTCCACAGGTGGCTGTTGTTGTGTTCTAATGGAACATGCTATCCAGCTGGAGTTGAGATTTTGAGAAATGTTGTGTTCCAAATTGCTGTTGACTGAAGTGTTTTGGCTTAAAGATTGATGTAGAAGAGGAATACTAAAGGGAAATAATAGAAAAGTTATATAAACAAAGAACGCGACCAATGGAAGAAAAACAAGTTCCACACGAAGCTCTGGAGGAGCTCGTCTAAAACCTTTCCCAAACAGCTGGCTGATCTCTTTTGCTGACGTAGAAGATGCTCCCACGCTGATTCGGTCATCGGATAAGGAAGCTTCTTTTGGAAAGGTATTCAATACAGAGCAAGCAGAACCCTACATAGGGTTAGACCGTATCTGCTTCAAATAGTTCAGGTACTAGCTACATTTATGGTGGAGTGGAGGAAAAAAAAATTTTTGGATAGAGAAAGGAGGAGGTCTGTGAAGGAGCTCGTCTTAAACCTTTCCCAAACAGCTGGCTAATCTCTTCTGCTGACGTAGTAGAAGCTTCCGCGCTGAATCGTTCATATAGTGCGTAAGGATAAGAAAGTTCCTTTCGGAAAGGCATTCAATGCAGCTTTTGACGAACCCTGCATGGGGTTACATGTCAGGTGCTCAGATTAGATTACTAGTTCACGAATTAGAGAATCTAGATCAGGCCTTAATAGATTACTCCAAGCTTTCAAAAGGTACACTATCTTTTAATTTCTTATTCGTGAACTACTCCACTCCACAAGTAATCTAATCTGAGTACCCGTGGTCTAACCCCATGCAGAGTGCGCATGCATTAGAAAGTTCCTTTTGGAAAGGCATTCAATGCAGCTTTTGACGAACCCTTCATGGGATTAGACATCGGGTGCTCTAATTAGATTACTTGTGAAGTGGAGGGGTTCAACTGCGCCAGTAAAAGTAGGCGATGGATTGGGAAAACCCTTTGGAGATCCAACGAGAACCCCACTCGACAGGCATTTCGTTGGAACACTTAGGAGAGAGGTCGTTGCGTTAGTTCGCCAGCAAAAACATGGAGAAGATCTATTGATCATGGACTACAAACTGCCAGCTACTCATGGAATGATATCTGCCGTGAATCTTCTATTACGATAGAGTTCGCTACAAGGGGATGGTCGAGGTCCTATGCTCCACTGGGAGTCGAGGATGACAGAAAAAGAGAAGAATGAGGAGGTTGCTCCAAATTTCAAAAGCTTCCCCTTCCTTTTAGTTAGAAAAATCCCACACAAACGAAACCAGGAACAGCCTATCGACAGGCACTTCATTGGAACCCTCAGGGGAGAGGGCGTTTCGTTGGTGCGCCAGCAAAATCATAGAGAAGATCTATGGATCATGAACTACATGACGCCAGCTACTCATGGATTGATATCTGCCGTGAATCTCGTAATAGAGTTCGCTACAAGAGGATGGACGATTCCCAATGCTCCACTGGGAGTCGAAGATGACAGAAGAAGAGAAAAAGGAGGAGTTCACGAAATAAACCCTCTAAATCAGACCCTAACAGGTTGCTCCACATTTCAAAAGCTCCACTCCCTTTTAGTTCGAAAGAAAACCCACCCAAAACGAAACCAGGAACAGCCTCTCCCAGCTCTTACAAACAATTCCATATGCGTACATAGGCTTAACGCCTAGCTGGACAAGATTCATGTTGACGCTGTTTGTGGTCAAGAGCAAAATAAATGTCAGTTAAGCGTCAAATAAACACTAATGTTTATCAGTGTAAAAACCAACACACACAACACAACACACACACAGATACACACACACATTACAAACACTCTTGGAGACAAAAGCAGTCAGTGTCCCATCAATTTCACACCCACACCGGATTCCATCAGAGCCTCAAGTGATGCGGCAAACCCCACAACACCGAAGACAAATCATCAACCAATCAACCAAGCGAACAACCAAGCAACCAGTGAGGCGTCTTAGCCAACTGAGCCAGCAGCAGAGCCATCTTAGCCATGTTAATGCCGTTGCTGCACACTTGACTTATTCTTATTGCCATTTTATTTACACAAATTCGTAGCTAAAAATAGCCAACGACTTTGTTTTGCGTGGGCACAACTACTGCAGAACTGAGAACCCTGGAACGACCCCAAACCAAAATCGAATTGAACTCGGGGTAAATAGAAATTTCATGGCGCCCACGCAAAACGTTGCATGCAACTTTTTTTTCGATTATACCCTGTAGCCTAAGGGTATAAAGAGTATATTTAGTTTTTGTTGTAAGTGTTGGTTAATACTTTTGGAGGTGGTTGTAAATATTGGCTTGTTGAGAGATGTTGACGATTACGATTAGAAAAAAGATTAAAATTTGTTGAGAATTTAAAAAAAGGAAAAAATAAGATTTCAAGGACAACTCGCTGCACTGGAGGTATATCTCTTTAAGTCAAAGTCCCTCTCGGGGATTGCCACCTTGTCGTTGTGAGAGGTCTTATTAGGGGCGATGAATCCAAGAGCGACGCCGGCGGTAGCACAGCTATCGGTAGGGCCATCCATGCGGGTAAGGTCGAGGAAGAGTTCTGAAGCTAAGAGCAGTCCACAACAAACCCTGATAGCTTTTTGGCAGCCAAATTGCCATCAGGTAAGCGTCTGTTTCCCCATATCAGGGGCGGCTTCTAATTAAAGAATCTTTAAACCCATCACTCATTGATTCTCATAAACGATGTCAGAATAACTTGGAACAAAACAATAATGAAAACATGTCTCCAAGGGGTACCCAACAATTATTGGTCAATCCCCCTGCTACGGTAGCCAGCACAAAGGATTTGGTGGAGCTAATTTCACGTTATAATGACAACACGATGAATGTAACCAAGAGGCTCTATGCTCCACTTAGGAGTCCAGAATAATTAGTAGTAAGTCAAAATATGAGTTTCTTAAGAGCTGCTCTAAGCAGTACGGATTCAGCTGCTTAAGTGCTTGGCATCAAAGCAAGCAGTCGTTGAAGCAAGCAGTGCTCTGCTTTACGCTCAGCTGCATTTTCTATGTAAAAATGATATAAATTTACGTTTCCGAGCGACTAAGCCTAAGACTATTTGATTTTTATTATAAACCACAAAGAGTATCTCAATTTCAACAGCTCAAAGCTTTATCCTTGCGATACTTTTTTAACTGCTGCATATGTGTACGTGCGTCTTTGTGAATATACATATACGTAGGGACGCTGTTACTGTCGTAGATCCTTGAAGCTGCTGACGCCAACGAGCTTAATGGGCTGCACGCCCTGCTCCCGCTAAATAATGAAAAATCGATGCGCTGGCTGTGTATGAGATACGACTATGCCCGAGTCGGTCCATTATCTGCACACAGCAGCTGCTGAGCAGCCCGAGTAACAACAACAGCGGGGGCACGCAACAGGGGCAAGCAGCAAGGCCTGAGACAGCCTGTGGCAGGCAGCCGACAGGCGCCCACGCAACCAGCCGTTGTCCATTGTGGTTGGTTCGGATGCGAACGACGGCAACCCATCGAGGTAGAGGTATAGGGTGTTTGTTTTTGGTGCTGTTGTAGCTGTTGTAGAGCTGTCAGCAAGGACGTGTAATTGTATTGCGGCGCCGGTTAAGGGCGTGTCCGAAACCACATGTTATATAGAGAGCGTGGGCGTGCAACCAGAGTCAGTAATAACATTCAATTAAGTTCAATTTAAGTTTAACCAAATGCATTACGTAAGCCATGGTAGTATAACCAGTTAACAGTAGCAGCTGGGTCTGGGTCTACTAGAAGGTAATTACCAACATGAGCTTGTAAACGTGGCTAAAATAAAAAACTAAACGCAGACATTATTACACCTTCGGGTCATTGCGAACTGGAGTAGCAGCTTACTCCACTTTTATAGACTGTTTGCACTAAGGAATAAAAGGCAGTTGCTTAAGGTCTTTGAGGAATGAAGAGAGCATACGGTCACACTAAAAAATATTCCGCCCTGCTTTTTATACTAATTACAGCTAAAATTTTAAGATATAGTATATATGTAGAGTATGATATGCTAGCTGAGTACAGGTTCAATCAATATTTTGATACCAAACTCAGCACAAAACACGCTTGGACCTCTCTTGCGGTACAAAGACGGATCACTCACTGATCAAGGAAGTGGCCTGGGTGGTAGTAGGACCCATACCCAAATATTATGAACCTCTAGGCAGAGACACCAGCATTTCTCAAGCTGAAGTCTGTGCTATTGGAAGATGTGCATAATTCAATCTGCAAAAGAACTACCATGACAAGGATATTTCCATCCTGTTTGATAGTCAAGCAGCAATAAAAGCATTACGCAAAGCCAAGATCACATCAAGGCTGGTCAAAGAAGTGAGACCGTCAATGAATAATTTAGGATCCAGGAATAAGCTCATGATTAGATGGGTTCCAGGACATAACAGCATTCCTGGAAATAAGCTGGCAGACAAACATACAAGAACCGGTGTAGCAACAAAGCAACATCATCAAATCGGTCCTGAACCACATTGTGGAATTGGTAACCACGTGGTACGGGACCTTCTGAGAATAGAGGAGCATAAAAAATGGCTGCTTCACTGGGTGCAGTCAAAAACTCTTCTCTCCCACTACAACCGTAAGAGGTTCAAAGCTATGATAACGCACGGGAAGAACACCCTGCGAATCATGACGGGTCTTCTGACGGGACATTGTAGGCTCCGCTGCTACTTTTAAAGAAATTGTCTAGTGGATAGTGGACTATGTCGCTTGTGTAGCATAGAGAGAAAGGAACTTCTTCGTATATATGTTATTATGTGAATGTAGGGCACTCGCCGGTAAAAGAAACAAGCTCCTGGGCATGTACGTGCTCCTACCGGATATCGTTGTTACCATAAGTCCAAAAATATTGCAATACATGCAGGCCTTAGGATTTTGGAAGAGATCTAAGCCATGAAGGGGGTACAATAGATCCACCAGGGCCGCAATTCATTTATGCACCCAATAATAATGATATATGTAGAGTACAAGACTAAAAGTTATGCATAATACTTTTTCAAGTGAAGCTTATCCACTTGAGTCGATATTTACTGCCCTTTCTATTCAGCATTCAGTCTTTGAGGAATAAAAAGAACACATGGTCACTCTAAAATATATTCCGCACTGCTTTTCATGCAAATTACAGAAAAGATTGAAGAATACTATACCAAAAGATACGTATAATGCTCTTTCAAGTAAAGCTTTTCAAATTAAGTCGATATCCAATGCCCTTTTCATTCAGCAGAAGTTTTTGAGGAATAAAAAGGACACACGGTCACACTAAGAAAATATTCCGCACTGCTTCTTATACTAGTTACAGCAAAAAATTAAAGACTATATTCAGAGTAAAGTACCAAAAGATACGCAAAATACTCTTTTAAATGAAGCTTCTCAAATAAGTCGATATCTGCTGCTCTTTTTATTCAGCCGAAGTCTTTCATGAATAAAAACAACACACGGTCACACTAAAAAATATTCCGCACTGCTTTTTATACTAATGACAGATAAGATTGAAGACTATATTCAGAGTTCCATTTTAAAAGATACGCATAATACTCTCTCAAATGAAGCTTATCAAATTGAGTCAATATCTGTTGCCCTTTTCAGCAGAATTTTACGGCTTTTAGCCACGCTTTTAACCCTTTTGACCTTAAGACTAGACGTAGCTGTGCGTCCACGTCAGAGCGTGTTTATTGTCCAGCGCACACTGTTATGTACAAAACAAAATGGTATTAATATTTATTGTAGTTTTAGTAAACAAAAAACAGCTGATTACAACAAGCTTGCAACTGTTCAATGGCTACGCAATTTGGTGCAATTGTTGGCAAGTATCTCTCATAATTTTGTTGTCAAGCAACAAATGTTTACTACTATCTACAATCTATTGTTAAATGTTTAACGCAATTTTCTAACTGCACATATGTGTAGTAACTGTGTGTGTGTGTAGGTGTGTCAACATAACGTTGTTATCGGCCAAAACCGTTATGTATGAACATATATATATTTATTACAAATCACGCTTGCCGCCTTACACACACGCCCACGCCTGCTCATTTGTGCAGGAAAGAGATTACGCATGCTGACGTCATTGTGAATGGCAAACACACACACCGACACACACATAGTTACAATCGCACAGATACAGTTACGCACATGGAACTGCGTCATTCATTCATGCAAAAATTTCAGGCGTCAGTTGGTGGCTTTTTTTTTTATTTTTCGTCGTTTTTTTGTCGTAGGTTGAGTTAAGCTACAGTCAATACAAATACAGCCTGCATTTCATTCATGAAAATCTTACACACAAAGAGAGAGAGAGCGGGAGAGAGCGGGCGCAAGCTAACGAGAGAGAGCGCGCGCGAGCGAGTGCCGGAAGTTTGCCAACTGTGCTATTTCACAACATACTTTCAGGCGCACCCACACATAGCCATAGGGACAGTCACAGCATTCATTGAGCGAGTCCTTCATTGACCTTCGCTCTCACTATGGAAGGTTCTGGCTAAAAAACGTAGCATAGCCCGCCCCCCGCCAACACATTTGTCAAATCCGTCCGCCCTTATGCTCTGCATAATACGCAGCAGCCGCCAAACATATGGCCAACTTTCACGCGCTCTCTCAAACTCTCACTCTCACTCTGGCGCTCTCCCAATGGCGACACTCGCCAAAGCGCATGCTTTGAGTGAAGTTTCTTTGCTTGTGTTTGGAGTGAAAGCTTTTACTTTGTGGCCTTATCAAATTTTGAGCGTTGAGCAGATAACGTGAACAAATTTCAATTGCGCAGCGAAAAGTGCAAAAGTGCAGAGTTCGTGTTACACACACGCACACACCAATACGCCGACACACAAATACACACAAAGGTCGTTCAGTTTGTTTTTAAGTTTTTTTAAAAAAGAGCTGACAATATTTGCGAGGTAAATAATTTGATCGATATGGCAGCAGTTTGTTCATTAAAGTTTGGCAATTCCAATGTTTATCAAGCTGGGGAAATTTGTTGTTTAGAAATTTAATATTTTATTATAATATATTTATTTCTTATTTATTAAATAGAATGCAGACATTTCAAACTGTGTCAAAAGCTATAAATGAATTTTGATCAGTAGTAGTCGTGTTCCAGTAAATTTTTTTTTTTCTCTTTTGCGCAAATTCTATTTGGGATGAATATGAATATATGACTATTTAGATTTTAAAATATTAAATTATTATTAATATTTGATACTATACATTCTGTAGTCTATAAGATAACTTCAATTTTTTCATTTAGTATGGACATTTCTTTTTTGGCCTAAGGCGTACATTTTACGAAAAAAAAAAGGAAAAAAACTTAATCTTTAAAACGTTAATTTATGCCTTAGTATAAATCACTATATTTATTAAAAAATGTGACAACAACCAGACTTACTGATTGAAAGATATCAGTAATAAAGTGACGTAATAGAAAATATATAAATGTGTTCTGGATTGGATTAAAAAAAAACGAATATAATGCTGAAATTGCTTGCGAATATCAAAAATGCACTTGGCGTGACGTTACAAAAATAGCAGTGAGATAAAACTTGTATAATAGAATTGAATATCTTTAAGAATTGTATTAGACTGTTTTTTGAGGGATTTAAAGTAATATAAAAATATTTACCAACAATAAACTAATTATTTTTTAACCCCCGACGCAAAAAAAGGGGTGTTATAAGTTTGACGTGTCTGTTTGTCTGTTTGTCTGTCTGTCTATGGCATCGTAGCTCCCGAACGCATGCAGTGATTTCAATTTAGTTTTTTTTGTATTAAAGGTGACTTATGTCCGAGTGTTGTTAGACATGTTTGATGAAAATCGGTTGAGCCGTTTAAAAGTTGTGGGGAGTGAAAGTGGGGAGAAAAACATCAACTTTGTCCGATTGGCTTAAAATTTGGTCCTATTGTAGCTGACGACGTCACTGATTCGAATCTGAGGTTATTTTTGCTCTATCTCTTCTCGTTTAGAAGTAATGGCCATTTGAAGTTAAAAACAAAAACTTTGTCCGATTGGCTTAAAATTTGGTCCTATTGAAGCTGACGACGCCACTGATACGAATCTGAGGTTATTTTTGCTCTATCTCTTCGCGTTTAGAAGTTATGGCCATTTGAAGCTAAAAATACAGCAAATCTATTAAATATGATAATGATGCTTGTCAACAAATTATGCCAATGGGCTTGCCAATCATTTAATGTCTGTCTGTCTGTCTATTGCATCATAACTCCCGAACGCATGCAGTGATTTAATTTTTAACCCCCGACGCAAAAAGAGGGGTGTTATAAGTTTGACGTGTCTGTTTGTCTTCCTGTTTGTCTGTCTGTCTATGGCATCGTAGCTCCCGAACGCATGCAGTGATTTCAATTTAGTTTTTTTTGTATTAAAGGTGACTTATGTGCGAGTGTTGTTAGACATGTTTGGTGAAAATCGGTTGAGCCGTTTAAAAGTTTAAAAGTATAAAAAAAGGGTGTTATAAGTTTGACGTGTCTGTCTGTCTGTCTATGGCATCGTAGCTCCCGAACGCATGCAGTGATTTCAATTTAGTTTTTTTGTATTAAAGGTGACTTATGTGCGAGTGTTCCTAGACATGTTTGATGAAAATCGGTTAAGCCGTTTAAAAGTTGTGGGGAGTGAAAGTGGGGAGAATGCGTAAAAAAAGCAAACGAGCTTGACCTTAAATGTAATCTATACCTTAACAAGAATCTAAATTATAGTAAGTATATTTTAATATAATAAAGTCTAACTTAACCTAACGTACCTATAAAAAGTATGAAATAAAAAATTAAATTAAAAATTTAAAAAACCCCCGAACTTAAGTAATTTTCATTTAAAAAGTAAAAAATAATAAAAGAAACTTAATGTTAAAGTACTTAAGAATCTATTAATAATTCTAAAAAAAATACGTCGCGTTGGGGGACCGCTCCTAACAATTTAAATACAAATAGTCTAATTAAGCAAGAAAGATTAACTTAAAAAAAAAATTAAGAAAATACTTCAAAAACTTTCATAGAATTACTTCAAAAAATTTGCATGTAAGACCGTCAACGACGTCTGCCCTCGCGTGTCCCCCAACGCGACGTATTTTTTTTAGAATTATTAATAGATTCTTAAGTACTTTAACATTAAGTTTCTTTTATTATTTTTTACTTTTTAAATGAAAATTACTTAAGTTCGGGGGTTTTTTAAATTTTTAATTTAATTTTTTTTTCAATTATATTATCTTATATATAAAATTCTCGTGTCACAATGTTATGTTCCTTCTAAGCTTACTTACTCACGAACGGCTGAACCGATTTGGCTAATTTTGGTCTTGAAATGTTCGTGGAAGTCCAAGGATTGTTTAGGGTTGAGAAAATATAACAAAATTGCGACGCAAATACTAAAAAGGACAATTTGATTTTCCAATACAATTTTTTTTTTAATTTAGGTTGGCATTGTGTACATTGTCAGATTAACTAATATTTTTTAGTTAATTGTTTTTGTCGAAAGGAATCACAAAAATTATGAACGTTATAAATTTTATTTTATTGAAGCACACAAAATTTCATGAAAATCGGTCCAGCCGTTTCGGAGGAGTATGGTAACTAACATTGTGAAACTAGAATTTTTTATATAAGAAGAAACTTATGTTTTACGTGCTATCGGTGTTCTCATGAACGAGTCGATGAATTTAAAATCTGATTTTTGCGTGTGTTAGAGGTCAATGCGGAGGTTTTAAGCCTATTGCGATGTGTTTGTGTGAATTGGTTGGTGAGATATACGAATTTTTGTGAATATTGGTTTTTACTCCTCCGAAACGGCTAGACCGATTCTCATGAAATTTTGTGTGCTTATTAGGCAGGTCTGAGAATCGGCCAACATTTATTTTTCATACCCCTAAGAGATAAGGGTTGCCACTCCTAACATTCCTGGTAAATCAAGTGAATTTAAAAACTCGGTAGGATAATTTACAATTTCATCAATTTTAGAAATTAATATTGATTTAGTTATTCCTTTCCAAGAAAGTTTTCTTAAGAAGAAAGGAATTCTGCGATTTTTGCTTACAATTCATGTTTTGATTTCTGTATAAAATACATATGATCAGATCAATATTTGCACATAATGCAATTTCGTGAATTCGCCACAAAAATAAATCATTGGAAGAAAATAAAGATCTAGACGAGCGAGCGAAGCGAGCGTGCCGAAGGCCGGCTAGTGTGAATATAAATGTTTCCTTAATTGATTTACAAAATCGAATAAATTGCTTTAGTAGCAGTATATTTAGTAAAAAAAAATGAGAACAACCGTCTTGTGAATATATAAAATGCATTTCGCGTGACGTTACAAAAAATAAAAATGGGATATGATTTGGATTAAAAAAAAAAATATTTTTTAGAATTGTATAAAACTGTTCGTGGGATTTAAAATAATACAAAATTTCTATCAATAGTAACATCTTTTTTTTTAAATTGTTAAACACAAAAAAAAAATGAATTTTGCCTCCAATATTAATTATTTTAATAAATGTTTATTTTTTTTAAATTTTTTAAGAATGTACTTAAATTATATGAATATAAATGTGTTCTGGATTCAATTACAAAATCAATTATAATGCTTAAGCAGCAGCATATTTAGTAAAAAAAAATATGAGCACAAGCGTCTACCAGAAATCAAAAATTTCACTTGGCGTGACGTTACAAAAAAGACAAGTGGGTTATAAGTTGTATAATAGAATTGAATATTCGTGCAAATTGTATGACTTGTAAAAACTGCTTATCGTGCAATTAAAAAAATATTTAAATTTCCATCTACTATAAGCCGACTTCCAGAAATCAACAGTGCACTTGGCGTGACGTTACCAGAAAGAATAGTTGATTATAACTTGTATAATACAATTGATTATTTTTGCAAATTATAAAAGACTGTTTATAATGCGATTTAAAAAAAATTTTAATTTCCATAAATTTATTATTTAAACTAATTTTCTTCAAATTATTAAATATAAAAAAATATTAATTTTGCCATTAATATTATTGTAATAACGTTTTTTTTCAAAAGATAATAATATAAAAATTTTTTAATAAAATTTACTAATACTCTTAAAAACCAAAATATGAACTCTTAACTTTTTGCCCAGATTCCTAGTCAGCTTACAGTCTAAGCAATATGAAAAGCTTCAAACTTTTTAATGCTATAACTTTTAAATATTTTTTTAAAACAAGAATGAATCAAGGAAGAATTTTCTTTGGAATTTATCATATAGAAAGGAAAAGATTGCATGCTGTCCAAATATTAGATTTGCAAAGATTATCATCATCAAGATTTGGAATATTACGACTTACAAAAGTCACTACAAAAACTAAACATTGTTTGCCAGTGAAAGATCATTAGCCAAGATTACATGAAAATTTAAAATAATCTTCTTTCCACAGCGAATTAAACATATAATGCCATCGGGCACAAATCTCTTTTTTTATATATTTATCTTAAAAATCGGCCAAGGTTATTAAAGAAAATTTTATATATATATACTTATTAATTTTGAGCTAAAAAATTCTTTAAAGGAGCCGTAAGGTATTCCATTTTGGCTCAAATTTAAAGATTCAAAATTCAAAGAACGAATATGCAGTCAGAAAAATAAAACCCCAAATAAAAATTTTCCAGAGAAATTACACGGTAAAAAATAAAAGTCCCAAAGGGTTAATGCTAATGACGTCGATACATTTCCTAACTTCGAATAAGCATAGCTTTACGAAAAAAATATCGTAATTTATCTCTTGAACTCTTAATTGAAGGATACGGTGCTACGAAATGGAATAACTGCAGAGACAGACAAAACAATAATTTTGCCCTGTACACAGCCTTAAAAGTAGGAAAATTAAATTTAACTTAATTTTTCGAGTACATAACCTCAAATATTTCAAAATTCTGAAGTGATGGGCCCAAATCGACGCCAGATTCGCATTCTACGCAGTAAATTTCTTGTTATGAGTGTTTCTTGTTGGCCTGTGCTATGAGAATGAAAATCTTTTTAAATTTAATTTTTTTCACAGCAGTAATGGAATAAAAGCATTACGAAGTTTTAAAATTCTTTAAAAAATCGTAAGAGTTCCTGATATAAAATTTAAAGTCCGTTAAGAGCTAAAAAGTAAAAAAATTATTATAAATCTGTTTATTTTATTTTTTAAGCTTGCAGCAAATCAGCCCCATTTTAAAATTTTATGAAAAATTGCACAAATTTTTGGAACATAGAATCTAAAATTCTTTGTCAATAAATTTTCGATTTTATAAAATTTACAGAAACTTTTAGCTTTTCTGTTTGTCGATTGTATAGTTACTAAATTTTTTTCTAAGATCGCAAATCCGTTCCATTTTAAGCAAAGTCGTATTTTAGTATAATATTAAAAGTCTAATAGGTGAAATTATTTATTATTTCGACGGAATTAAGGAAACTGTACTGCCATTTCGACAAATCTAAAACCAGAAAATATGGTATTGTTATAGAATTGAGAGTAGTATATGAGTAATAGGGATGCGTGATACCGATCCGATATTCGATTCCGATGTTTTGGTTCTCGATTAATCGTCAATCCAATACCAATTTGCTTAGTATCAGCATCGAGACAAATTTATTTTTACATTTGACGCTTGCTTTCAGTATATTATGAAGTTTCGATAATTTTGGTTTCTTTGTCGAGCAAACGCCTCCATTTTGTTTAGTATTCCTTTAAAAACACGTAGAAAAGTACCGAAACCGTCGATATCGATTTTTTTTTTTTTGGAGAAGAATCAGTATCGAGTTTTTTGGAATACTCAATACTTCGATTCGATTTTTATTATTGGTATCGAGCAACCCTAATGAGTAAGTATAAGTTCAAGGACTTCCAGCCGCTTATTGGATGCCTTTTGTTATCCACCGCTCCAATTATATTGTCTTCCTATTTCGAAAGAATAGGTCAAAAGCTTTTGAGTTTCAAAAACATAAAACACAACTTCTTGGTAAACACAAACAGAGCTCATCTCATTTTGTACATAAAAATGACTTCCTAACATAGCCATAAAAACCAAAAAGCCAAACAAGATGTCAGTAGCCCATCCTTTTTGAGTTATGGCACCTCAACTTGTCTTAAAAACGATCGTTAGACTTCCAACAACAACAACAATGTATATAAACTTAAACTACAACAATGTCAAAGCCAATGATGCCAACGGCATTTTGCCAAGCGCCAAGTGACCTTTAAGCGCCAATGTAGCCAATGTGGCCAATATGGCACTCCGTTATTGGGCACAGCTGTTTCTACATTTCTTGTTGCAGTAGCGCGTTGTTACCAACAACTGGAACTGGACAATATGTTTGTTGGTAGTACAGTGTTTAGGCGGCAAAGTGGCAGCAAGTTCTTAGTAAAGTAATCATCATAAACTGAGCAGTTTATGCACTGGCCCAAGGAGGTGCACAGAAACCCCCGCCAACCAGAGCTAGTCAGAGGCGTAGGAAGTCAAAAATTAATGAGGATGCTTTCCATGCAGCATTTCCGCCGCCTCGGGATTTACGAACTGTTTCGACGCCTCTGGCCAGAGCTCATTATCCAATGAAATGTGATCAGATGTTTGGACGACGTAGATCGGTCGATTTATATTTTTTTTTTTTTTTAATTTCAAGGTCTGACTTGAAATGTCAAAATTGCAGATGCGATTCTGGCGATGGCATCTTGTCGTAGTCGGTGCGGCGGAATCAAGTTTTTTAAACAAGTTTCAAAGCAGAGCAATAGAGTACCAAACTGACTTAATATGAACATGACTATACTAAATAATGTTGTTATTGATAACGATAATCATGTTGACAATAAACATTATCATCATCATCATCATCATTGATGATCATCATGATGGTGCGCATGAGGCGGCATTAACAAAACCAAATATATCCAGTATATATAAAAGCCTAACTTTGCTTTTGTGGCTTAACCCACTAGAATGACAAAAAAAAAACAGCAGCAGCAACAACAACTTGGCTATAAACCCAATTATAATTTATTGTGTAATGGCCCAAAACCGCCAACAACAAAAATAACAACAACTTGCTAGACTGAAACAAGTCAAGTGTGCCTCAAGAGAGCAGCGCAGGGCGTTACCAATGTTCAATGCAAATAAGCAAAAAAAAAAAAAAATAAAGATACAGATACAGCTACAACAACAACAACAACAATTTAAAAATACATACAATGTACCGTTGCTTTGCGAGCAGCGCGGCAGCAGCAACGATTACTTTCAAAAAATTTACAAACAACGCAAAAATTTAAAAAAAAATACGAAAAAATCTTGAAAAAAATCTACAAACCAAACCAAAAAAAAAAAAAAACACTTGAAGCTTGTTTATCGCAGTTGCCGTTGGCGTTGACGCTGACGTTGACGTTGACGTCGCTGCATGTATCTATAAGTGCCGCCAGGCCAAAAGCGCTTAAATTACTTGCACTTTCTGAAGAGCCCCAAAATTATGCTTAATATTATATTTAGTCTTTTACCGGAGATAATGCTCAAAAAGTCTCGTTTTTGATTCTACATAAAACTAGGTCCAGTTACTTATGCAAATTTTGAACCGCTTGGACTGCGGGCGGCGACAACACACAACACTGCTTGCATTCGAACGGTCTTTAGAATGACTTTTATACTCTCACTTTGCAGTGCATAAGAGTAGCCTTATTTTGGTCAAGCAGTTGGCCTAAAGAAAGCAGTTACTAGGGTGATATGTTTGGGTACTGCCCAACTCTTTATTTTAGATCAAAGCATTCAAGTGTTGTAAAAATGTTATTATAAGTAAAACTTATTAACTTTAAACATATATGGGATATCGATAAGTGTCTCATTAACTGCTTTGTTAATCGATTAGGCGGAATTTATATTCAAAATTAAGAGCCTAAGAAAATTATATTTCGAAATGTGATTCAATAAACATTTTATACACGATATTATTTAAAAAAAATACATTTAATTGTAAAATATAATAACTATTAAAAAAAAAATTATAGTCTAGAAATGTGATTCTAAATAAATATTAAAAATGTTTTTGTATATCTTAGAAAATCGTTAAGATACAAAAAAAAAATCGTTGTTTAAGCATAACTTTTCAGGTTTTTTCGGCCATATATGGGTTATCGATAACTGTCTATTTAACTGCGTTTTTAATCGACTAGTCGGAATCTTTATTCAGAACAAACCATATCGTATAAAATAAAAATGTTATTGTCAAATAAATATATATTGAGAACCTAACAAAATTCTAGTCCGAAATGTGGTTCAAGTTGTCTAAATAAATATTAAAAATGTTTTTATATATCAGAACAAAAAACATTTTTTGAGCAAAAAATTTAATTGTAAAATTTAATTACAAAATAAAAAAATGTTGAGAGCCAACAAAAATTCTGTTTCGAAAAATTTGTTCATATATCTTAGAAAATCGTTAAGATAATAAAAAAATTGTTTAAGCATTTTTTATAAACCTTGCGGGCTTTTTATGTCGAACTGTAACACTAATCAGATCGCATTTGAAGCCAAAAACAAAAATTAAAGAGCTTGGAAAAATTAATATTTTAGAGTTTGGAAATTTGGAGAGGAAGTCCAAAAGGGTCGGCAATAAACTCATAATCAAAGATCTTTAATAAAATCATATTTATGAAGAATAAACAAAAAAATGTTGGTTTGGTAAACTTACTGGATCCTATTCCAAAATATTTGATTAAAATCTCATTATCTCTAAAACTTAAATCGATTCATTTTGTTACACAACCTTTGCTAATAAGGCTTTCAATTAATCTGGAAACTCTCACTACAATAAAACCTGTCACTGTTATAAAATACGTGATACAGTCGAGACGGTGCCCGACAGTGGAATACCCTATACCTTTTCTCTCTAAAAAATTGATTCAGCATATTACTACTAAAAATTTTCCAATTGGAATTAATTTTTTTTTGGCGCAATTCGATAATTATGTCTATAAGTTATGTAAACTTTTATCGATTGTGACGATAAAGTTTGGTAACTCTAGCTCTTCTAGTCTCCGAGATCTTGGCTCTCATATAGACCGACGGACGAATGGACGGACGGACAGGCTGACATGGCTCAATCGCACCCCGAGGTTATAATAAACATTTTGGTATAAAGGACTTGGAGTCTGCCACGCCTCCTTTTGACCGTTACATACATTGCACAAATCTAGTATACTCTTTGTACTTTTTAGTACAGGGTATAAAAAATATTATTTCATTCCAGTTGACTTACATATTATTGATTGTAGACAAATCAAAATATTTATTTACCTGAAATTAAACAAAAATAGAGTTTTATTAGTATTTGTATAAAATTATTTACTTAAATTGTGAAACAAAATTTTATTTTATATTTTTTCGTCAAATTTTTAGCATCTTTACGTAGAAAATACAGCTACGCGTAAAGCAGTGCACAAAGCATAGAACTGCTTGCTTTGCCAACTGCTTGCTTTGATGCCAAGGCACGTAGGCAGCTTAGTACAAAAGTGGCGCTTATGAGAAAAAATTATTAATTATTAATATTATTAATAAACTCATTTTGTAGGTAATTTCAATTACTTTAACAAAAAGTTTGTGTGAAATTTCCAGAAACCCTACCTTTTTTGAGATATTTGCAAATTATTCAAAAAACTCCAAACACGATTTCCAATTTTTAAATTTAAATAGATATTGTGCTGAACCAAATGATCTACAATATTGATTTAAGCCTTTTGTGGTAGATAATTTTATTGGCAACAAATTCAAAATTTAAATCATAACTCAAAATTTGAAAAGAAAAAAGATTTCAAGCAAAAGCCGCACCAAAATTTGTTGTCAGGTGGCAGTGCCACGCCCCCTAATCGCTAAAGTTTTTATTCAATATGTATTAAATTACAATACTGTACTATATTGAAATGTAAAATTTTGTTTTCGTTATGTTTTATTTGATCTTAAAATATTTTGGTCTGAAGTTTCATAACTTCTTCCTGATCTTCTTATTTTTAACTCTAATTTATTCTTTAAAAGCCTCTTTCTTCTGATTATGAATCAAAAAGGATTTTCCGGCCACGTATCCGTAAAATAATTTTAATTATGTTGCAACTAAAAAGGTATTCGCATAAAAAATATCAAGTTCAACTTCGTTCTCAGAAAAGTCAACAAAAATAGGTTAAGAAACGCTATAAAATTTTAAAAAATGAGAGAAATATTATCTTAAAAATTTAATTATTTTTAAAAATTTGTCCAATTATTCTTTACTTTGAAAGTTTCCCAATTCTGAATGAAGTATTAGATATTTGTAAATTATTTTCGAATCTGCATAAGGTTACAAAATGTTGCTAAAAAATAATACGCTAACAAAATATGGCAATGATATTAAAATGCAGATCCAGAAAAATTGGTGCCTCATAACATTTTATTACTACGAGTTTTACTTCTTTAAATTATTAAAGTTACTAGTTCAAAAATTTTAAAAAATGTTGGTATTCTCAACCTGTTTTCATCGTTTCCGTAGTGAAATGGTACCTTTAAATCGAAAATGAAGTCCAAAATTTTTTCATGGAACAAATTTCAAGATATTTTGAAAATCTACTTTTCGACCCTTCGGAGATCCGACGAGAACCTCGCTTGACAGGCACTTCGTCGGAGCCCTCAAGGCAGAGGTCGTCGTGTTGCTGCGCCAGCAAAAACATGGAAAAGATCTATTGATCATGAACTACTAGCCACCAGCTAATCATGGAATGATAATAGAGTTCGCTACAAGAGAATGGTCGAGGCCCTATGCTTACCCAGTGAAGCGAGGATGATCGAGGATGACAGAAGAAGACTTTTCGAAATTTAAAAAGAAAACTTAAAAGCAAATGTTATTTTATTAAACCGATTTTGATTATTTTTTACCAAACTGTAGATAATTGATCGATTATACTTGGAACATTTTGGAAAATTTTCGGTTTGATCGTTATATATCTATTCTTTGAAATATTATGTAATTTTCAGAAAATTTAAAAAAAAATTATATAATATTTCGAACGTAAATTCAAAAATGTAATTTACGCAAAGAGAGTTTCAAATTAAATTCGAAGAATATAATGCCATAATTCGACGACAGGGTAAAAGCAAATCGCTTTAACATAACTTGGCTTAAAGAAACTATTTGGTTTAGTCTGAATTGACAAGTTTTTAAGCCCTGTCCCTAACATAACCAATGCCTGTTTTCTGTTGCATTTTGAGCCCGAAAGAGTATATCAACTTTGTGGCTTTAAACTTGGCATTTTTTCGTTGTTTTTTCTTTTTGAATTGGCATAATATACGGTGCAGTGTGCCACTCAGTCAGTCAGTCATTCAGTTAGTCAGTCACTCAGCCAGTTGTAGCAGTGTAGCTGTTGGACAAGAGCTTAAAACTCTTACAAACACAAAAACCCCACTGCCCCTCCCACCGCCCCCAAGTAACCAAGAAACGAAGCAAACAAACACAGATGTGGGCTGTAAAGCAGCAGCGGCAGCAGCAGCGACTTGTTCTGTACTTGTCTTGGCCTGGCCCGGCCTGGCCTGGCTGACTTGGCTTGGCTTGGCCTGACTCGACTTGGGTTGGCAAAAGTGAATGTCCACCGAAAGTCCTTGAAACCTGAAACCAATCTTTCCAGTTTGGCACAGCAGCAGCGCGCAGCGGCAATGTACACTGCTACACTACTAACATACACTACATACACTACTAGTAACTGGTACATAACTAGTAACCACTGTGCACAGTGGACTGTGCAATGTCTGTTGAGTGTTGAGTGTAATTGTTGCTGCAAATTTTTGCGACAAGCTGCATTGATGTTGGTTGGATCTGGTTGGGTACTTGTTGTTGTTGTTGTCATTGTTGTTGTTGCTGGTGTTGGCCAACAAACATTTGTTTGTCACAAGTGCGCTATAATCCTTCAATGTTGGTTGTACTCTGGTCTGGCTGCTGTATACACCTGACCAAAACATTTACCAACTATTGAAAAGTGAACCAACAACAAGAACCAAAACCAAAAACCACAAAAGATACAAATATTTAGGTTGCTTTGGGTGCGGCTTTTTTTTAAGCTGGTGAATTGCTAAACTGCAGATAAATCAAACTAAAGAGCAAAAAATAAAAATAAAATATTGTAACTAACTAAATGATTGGCACAAAATTGAAATTAATTTGCACGCACACTGCTACATAAAGTACATATCTATATATGTTACCTATCGACAGCTCTGATAAGCTATCCTTCGTTAATAGCCAAGTTAATTGCATTGCCAACACGCCTTAACCGGATCTTTGATATCAGTTATGATAAAAATGCTAAGGTCGTTTGGGCAGTTACTATTTATACTTGAAACTGCTGCTGACATAATAAAATCGATTTTTCGCGAAATTTATTTTATATTTTATTAATAAATTTTAATTAAATGTTCTTTAAATAAAAATGTAAACAATTTACCAGAGAATTTATGGGCATGGTGTTAAATTTTTTGGAAGGCATTTTTGCAGCCAAAAAATTGTTTTTTGTTATGCAGCTGACAAAAATACTTCCCTAAAAGAACTTTAACTTAATTTCTGCCAGCACAAACAGTGTGTACCTATTTTAGGTATTTTTATTTTTGTGTTTAAAAGCTCTTATTTATTTACAATTCTTTTGTTCTGAATAAATATTATTTAAGAACTCTATTACTTGTATTATTTCTATTATTTGAGTACAATAAAAAAAATATTGGCTGCTAAAATAAATAAAATTTTATTTATTTAATTTGTTTATAAAAAATATTTTATTTATTTTGGCAGACAAAATATTTATATAAACTCGCACCACCATTGTTCACAAATAATAGAAAATAAATATATTTTTTTATTGAATTTGTAAAAAATCTATTTTATTGTTTTATTTTTTTCTTTATATTCTTGTTATATTTTTTTGTATTCTTTATTTTATTATTACTTCTTAGTACTATTTTTATAGCTTTTTAAGAAATAAGATGTTATTCATTTAATTTGTTTATAAACAAATTGTAATTATTTTTTTATTTTTATTTGTTTTGTACAAGTGTTTTTTTATATTTTTGTTTTATTTTTTGTATTTTTTATTTTATTATTTCTTAATTATTATTTATTCTTATTATTATTATTCTATACAATTTTTATTGCTTTAATATTTTGTTATATTATTTTTTTGATTTTTTTTATATGCAGCAATTTATGGGGTAACACCGATTTGTTTGGAAGTCTACGTATTTTTTTTTTATTTATTTATTTATACCAATTTTTTGCTATTTTTGTATATTTTTGTTTTATTTTTCGTATTTTTATTTTATAATTTTCTACTTACTATTTTTATTGCTTTTATATTTTTATATAATATTATTATACCCTGTACTGTATGGTACAAAGGGTATATTAAGATTGCGCAAGTCGAAAATGTATTAACATATAGAAGAAGTCGTCGAAGACACCCCAAAATGACCTAAAATGTGATCAGGGGAACTAGAGAAGTCGATATACCCATGTCTGTCCGTTTGAACGCCTAGATCTCAGAGATAGTTACAGCTATAGTAACCAAACTTTCACGCTATATCCCATATTATTCCATAGGAGACGAGTTTATTTTATTGTTTTAGATGTCGGGGTTAAATTATATAGCTCCAATAGGGGTGTTTCAGACGACCTCGAAAAAAAAAAATTTTAGATGAATAATTCGTGTGTTTATGAAGATATCGTTACCAAATTTGGCATTCGACAGTTTTTTATAGTTCCCAAGCACTATATCAAAATTGATAAAAATTACTTGACTATATATCATATATCCCATAGGACCGATCGGACGACTATAGCATATAGCTCCCATACGAACAATCGGTCAAAAAAACAGTTTTGCTTAAAAATTATTTTGTTTTTGGTTTTTTAATAAGGAAGCTAATTTGACAATCAAATATCTTTGATGATTTGAAGCAATATACCAGATCTTATTGCAAGCTAGTGGTACAGGGTATCCCAAAGTCGCCTGCGCCCGACTTTACGTAACGCTATTTTTTTCTAAAATTTTTTTTTTAAATTTATTTAAGCAATTTCCCTTTCCAATTTTATTTTTAAATCAGTTTAAAGCTATTGTCTATGTTTATAGCTAATGTCTAGAACGTATTTATCGTGTAAAAAGAGAAATACCAAAGCGTTATTTTCAGCTGTGCATACTTTCCTTATATTAATAAGATGATATAGAGAAACATTTTTTCTGTAGAGTAATAATTCCAATTCTACCCTATGCGTCGACTATATTAGTATTATACATCATATCAATTTGTCATTTTAAAGTTTTCTTCTTCTGTAGTCTTATTTTGTATCTATATCTTTGCACTCGCCAATTCGAAAGTGAAACAAAATACCGAACTATGTTCTTCAATAATTTCAATTTTTATACCCTGTACCGTATGGTCCAAGGGTATATTAAGTTTGTGCAAGCCGAAAATGTATGTAACATATAGAAGGAGACGTCGGAGACACCCCAAAGTTACCTAAAATATGATCAGGGTGAATAGAGAAGTCGATATACCCATGTCCGTCTGTCCGTCTGTCCGTCTGTCCGTCCGTCTGTCCGTCCGTTTGAACGCCTAGATCTCAGAGATGGTAAGGGCTAGAGTAACCAAACTTTCACATTAGATCCCATATTATTCCATAGCAGACAAGTGTATTTTATTTTTTTGATATCAGGGATAAATTATATAGCTCCCATAGGGGTGTATGAGACGACGTCGACAAAAAAAAAAGTTTTCGATGGATTATTCATTGGTTCATGAAAATATCGTAACCAAATTTGTTATTCAAAAGTTTTTAATAGTTCCCAAACACTGTACTAAATTTGAGCAAAATCGGTTGACTATATCATATAGCTCCCAAAGGACCGATCGGCCAAAATAACTTTTTAAAGAAAAATTCGCTATATTTTGTTTTTCAATAAAGATATCTTGACCAGATTTGGTATTTGGAATTTGTTTAGAGCACTTAAGCAATGTGCCAAATATGAACAAAATCGGTTGACTGTATCATATAGCTCCCATAGGGCCGAACTTCCAAAAAAATCGTTTTTTGAACAAAATTTGTTGTTTCGTTTGTTTGTTAAGATATTGGGACCAAATTTGGTATTCGTAAGTTTTTAATAGTTCCTAAGCACTGTACTAAGTTTAATCGAAATCGGTTGACTATATCATATAGCTCCCATAGGAGGAATCGGTCCAAAAATAAGTTTTTTATACAAAATTCGTTGTGTTTTGATGTTTGTAAAGATATTTGAACTAAATTCGGCATTCAGCGTTTTTTTTCAGCTGCGTACTCCCTCCTTATATTAATAAGATGATAAAGAGAATATTTATTTTTAGAGTATTAATTCCAATTCTGCCATATGCGTCGACTAGGAACGATCTCTTGTATTATGCATCATATCAAGAAAATTGAAATAATACCAATTATGTGTGAATGTTCAATGGGAGTCCTAAAAGAATTTGTCATTTTAAAACCCTTTTTTTTATGTGAATTGTTGAATGTGTTGTTCTTCTGTAGTCTTATTTTGTATCTATATCTTTGCTCTCGCCAATTCAAAAGTGAAACAAAATACCGAACTATGTTCTTCAATAATCTATATTTTTTTTTAGTTAAATATTTTGTATGACTAAATTTCAAATATTTATTGCGCTTGACCTATCAGTTGTACATTATTTTCAAATGGCTAGCATAAGAGTGTGACCAATGTCACAAAAGCTTGAAGGATATTAATGAAGATAAGAAAAATGTTTTAGATTTCAAAATCCTAAAAGGCTTTAACAAAATCAACTAGGAGTAAAGCCCAGTTTGGGAACTTGCAGCTCCGGTTTAACTTTTGGGAACTAAAATTGAAATTATACAAACGCATAGAGTAATTTAAGTTGCCGAAAAAATATTGGGATATTTCGAAAGCCTCTATACTCGTATGCACTTTAGAAACACAGAATACAAGTGCTTCAAGCCCAATTTGTAATTATATCGTTATGAAATAAATATTTAAAATAAATAATCTAAGCTCACTTAACTTCTTTAGACATCTATTTAATTTCTATCTTTATCTCTTTAGTCTATCAGTACAGTGTTCAAGTGCTCTTAAAATTTTAATTTTTATACAATATTTATATTTAATCATTTTTTTTCTTAGGTAAAAATATTTCACAAAATGTATTCAAAGGTTTTGAAAAAATATGGAGAGATTATAAGATTATCTTTTTAAATTATCAGTGAAATAATACTCCAAAAAATGTATTATACAATACTTATCATCATAATGATATTATACTAATATTTTATTTAAAATTTATTATTACTAATGGAAATTATTAATCTTAAATTCTTAAAACGTATTTTAAGCTCTTTAAAAAAATATTGAGATCATTTCTTTAAAATATCAGTAAAGAGCACAAAACATTACTCTCTTTATTATAATAAGTCATAAATTCTCGCAAAACTCTACTTTTTATTATCATTAATAAAAAGAATTTTTAAAGACATTATCTCAACTCATTAAACTTCTACTTGAAAAAAATGAATGAATTTTAAGATTAAAACAGTTGTTGTCAGGTTGGTTATCTTTCACAAAATATCTTAAAGTTATAGCCTAAAGCCACAAAAATGATAAGATAATATTTTAAAAAATCACTTCCTTCACATATCGTGGAATTCGGTTTCTTCTTGCCTGTTCCCCAAATTTTAGTGAAATTCTTGCCCCGATTTCTTCTCTGTACTTTACTTTCCGATTATTCAAATCTAAGAAAAAGTTATCAAAATTCCAATTATAGAACTTGACGCTCCATTATACGTATTTATCAGGTAAGTGTTTTGTTGTTTGGGTATAATAAGAATTTCACAAAAAAAAATAATATAATAAGAAATTATAAAGAAATGTGTATTTATGATGTCACAAAATGAAAGCTGAATATCAAGAATGTGCGTAAAACATAGGAAAATATAGGAAGAAAAATAGGAAAAAATATAGGAATGAGGAAAAAATAATAGTTGTAAAGATTATTTATAAGAAAAGAGCCTAAGGCTAAATAATTTTAATAAACAAATAATATTATTACTTCATCTCTCGGAGTTCCAGTTTAAAAATTTTCAATTTCTTTTTTAAATTTGAATGCCGATAAGATATCCCAAAATCTATTTTCCAAAAGATCTAATTACAATTTGCTTTATCACTCAAGGCAATAACTTGTAAACATTTTTTTTTAACATAAATATATATTTAAACTATACAAAAAAAGCCCCAGCTCAATAAGCCAAGTTTGTATTGAGTTGTGTTCTACAACAATGTAATAACCCAAGTTCCACTTAAGCATAACGAAATGTTATGACAAATTGACCAACAATTAGTTGACTATAGATTGGACCCACCCAAAGTCCAGGCCAAGTGCTGCGTTTTTATTTTTTATATAATGTAAAAAATAAATATATATATAAAAAACAATTAAGCGTACTCACAACAACAACAATAAGTTGGCTCAAAGCGGATCGTAATTGTAGCTGTTTAACGGAGTGAGTTTTGACCAAAAAGCTTAACCAAATCGAAAGCTGGGTCGGACCAATCTCGACCAGCCACCTGCATTATATTGACATTGAAGGTTGCCAACTGACTTAGTGGTTGTTGTTTTTGTTGTTTTTGTTTATGGTCTTATAAGTTAGGTTTGGCCTGCCTTTCATTTCTTGCAATTTTGAGTTATGTCTTATATACGGTTAATATATATATATATGTTTATATACTTATATGTAATTTGCGTATTCATTGATTACATATATGTATAGTTTATAAATATGCATAAATTTAAAGTAAAATATGCTAAATAATATAAATCAGTTGGCCACGGCTACTATTTAACAATTTCTCACGGCTTTTGTTTATTATTATTGTTTATATTCAAGAACATTTAAGCCATCGTTAATAAATTTTTTTTTGTAAACATTAAGCAAGAGTTTTAAATTCCAAAAGTTTAAATAATGAATGTAAATAAGTTTGGCATTTAATTATAAGAGCAGCGTTTAAGAGCCTCTCATAGATACAAACAAACCACTTGATTGTTGTAAATCTTCACGCACACACACACAGCTACCAACACACATAGATACAGTAGCATTCAATATGTACATATATGTATTATTTACTACATATATACTACATAATAGTAATAATAACTTTAAAGTTTAAGCACGCAATGTTTGACTTTTTGCGCATTGGCAGTTAAATAGAAAAATAAAGAAAAAACTAGAAAGAAATGAGGAGCAGGCTATGCCGACTATAAGATACACTGTAATGGCTCAGGGAGCTTATGAAAAGTAAAAAGAGCGGATTGGAATTTAAGTTTGAAATTGATCAAAGTAAGATTATTTTTATCTAGAATTTATGAGAATTTTTTCTTCTATAATTTTCTTAATTTAAAAAATACTCTTAATCTCTTCCTCAAGTAATAATTTACAAAAAAAAAAGATATATATAAAATAGTATTCATTATTTGAGACTTTATAATACTTGAAATTGATAGTTATTAAAAAATTATAAATTAAAAAAATACAGGGTGCGCCATTTGAATGTGGTCGATGGAAATATTGAAGCAGACACCGGCCCAAACTTGTCACTTTCTGATCATGCAGTGGAGTTTGATGGATAATATGAGGATTTTCTTTCCCCCAAAATGCGACAGTTTTGTTTATTTACAGTGCCAGATAGCGTGAAATGGGCCTCATCAGTCATTAAAATTCGCTCCCAAAAATCGAGGCAATTACATTTTATGAACATTGTCACCATTTCCGCGCGTTCTTTGGGCGTGAATCGATTCATGGTTAAAATTGTAATGCAATAACCTTTTCAAAAATCTGTCAAAGTTATTCAATATTTCCATCGACCACATTCAATTGGCGCACCCTGTACTAATTAAAATGTATATAAATTATAATAGTTATTTGAATTTCCATCTATAATTTCCATAATTTAAAAAATACTCTGAATCTCTCCCTCAGTCAATATTAATGCTATTTCAGTTCTAAAAAATAATATCAGAAATTTAAGACGACAAAATAAAAATAAATAAGCATATAAATAATATTAGTTATTTGAAACTTTATATAACTATAATTGATAGTAATACAAAAAATGTATGAATTCAAAAAATTACAAATTAAATATATATATAAATAATTTTTGTTATTTGAAACTTTATGTATGTAAAAATGTTAACAAATAAAACAAAATAATTAAAAAAAAAATTAAATAATATTCATTTATATACATTTTTTATTACTTTCAGTAATACAATGATTTTTTCTATTTTAAGTATCTCTTATTCAAATTTTTTTAAATAAATATTAAACAATAATTCTTTTTTTTTATTATAAAAATTGAAAAACAAGTGCTATTTCGAAATTTTTAATAAAATTTATATTTAATTACTATTGCATGATTTTTATTTTTATATAAAAAATAAGAGTTAAAATTTGATTTTTGATATAAAATAAAACGTTATCCCTTTTTCGTAAGATCCTTTCGAAAAAATAATACTTCACTTTTTCCGGTTAATTTATTTTTCATAACTTTAATTTGCGTTCCTTGATAGAAACTATAAAAAATATAAATTAAAAAAAAAGTATTTTATTAACTATAATTTTTTTTGTTACTATTTTTTTTTAAGTTAGAGGAACTTAAATATATATTTTTTTTCAATTACAGTAAACTAAATAAAATTAAATATTGCTATTTTTTGTATTATTATTTTAAAAATATTATTATAACTGCAGTAGCTAAAAGAAATGGAATTTTTTAATAATAATAAAAAAATTTACATTGAAAAAATTAATTATTTTATTTAAAAATTTATAATAAAACAATTAATATTTAAAAAAATGTAAAATAATTTTTTAGATTAATTTTTTAATAAAAATTTAATAAATTTTAAATAAGAAATTACCTTTCTTTTGAGTATAAAATATTTGAATATTCTCTCTTAACTTAACTGCACCAAATTGAATCGATTCATAATTAAACCCAGTTAAGAAGGTTTAAAAAAAAGAGTTAAAAAAATGCAGATTGCCATTTAAAATTAATTAAAAAAATTGTATGCAATATTTAATAAAAAAATTATTAAAGAACCCAGTTAAAAAATTAGACTAAAAAAATTATTTCACCAATTAAATCACTATAAATAAAAAATAAACTTTTTTTTAAACTAAGGCACGCATTAGGGAAAAAAAATAAAAATGTTAAAGAGTCCCATTGAAAAATTTGATTGAAAATGAATTCAACTCTAAAAAAATTTAAAAAAAAGTTATTTTAAATTGAGCCACCCATTAAAGCTTAGTTTCAAAATCAAAAATGTGTGACAAATTTTTTTTTTAATCCTGAAACGATATGCTTTATTACCTTTTAGAAAAGGTTTAAGGGAAAATTTGTGATATAAGAAAAAATAAGACCCTTTATATATTAAAAATTAAAATATTAAAAAAAACCGGAAAGGAAATATTAAGTCTTTGTTAATAAATTATATATTTTTCAACCTTTATATATTTTAAATTAAAATATATTAAAAAATTTCAAATTTTGAAATAATTTGTCAATTTTTATTTACAAATCATACTTAAAAAATAAAAAGTTGCCAATTATGCAATTGCATAAAAATAAAATTTGAATTTGTAGGAATTTTTTTTAGAGCCAAGTTCATCTGTGCAATTATTAATTATAACGATAATATATGACACAGACTTTATTGCCATATCATTCATAATTGCTTCGATTTAATAAAAATTATATTTCTTTAGCTAACAAAAACCTTTTAAGCTTTCAACAGTGAAGATACTCCTTATCTTCCAGTCTAAAGGGTATAAATAACGCCAAAGGCTGGCTAAGCAAATATGCATAGCAAACTAATAATAACAAAATACATACAAATACTTTCAGCAACTAACATATATGTAGTTCCAACTATATAAAACACATCAAGCATTTAATATAAAATACATATAGTATATATATATATAGTGTACTTGTATTGTTCCAAGAAAAATGCATAACAGTTACTGTGCAGTGTCTCTGTATCTGTGTGTGTCTGTATATGTGTTGGCCAAACGACCTTGCCAAAGGCAGTCTTTCAACCTCAATTGGTTTTTTTTTTTTTATATAAACAACAATAAAAGAATTAGCGGCGCTAACTGCGCAAGCGTAACTTAAAAAAATATATATATAATATTTAAAAAATAATAATAATAAGAATTTGTTAAAAATCGTTTTTTCATTTTCTTTCACATATTCTTAACAATGGCAACAAAAACTTGAGAGTTTCGGCGTAAATGCGCCATTCATAAGTACGTCCGTTTCAGAACAAGAAGAAACTTTTGAGTTATATTAGGTAAATATGCTTATAAACTACTCTATATAGAGCTAAGTTTTTTAACATCCGCATTCTGTATCTCTTTTGTCAGTTGCCAATTAATTTATTTAGATTAAAGTTATTTTTTAAGTGTTCCATTTAACGTATAGAATATTCCTATAAATATTAAGCACGTGTTTTCTGAGACTTTGAAGCTGGCCATGACTCAGAGAGACTCAAAGTCAATTGTTCAACGGAGTTTAAGCCGTAACTGTGACGTTTAATTTCGGATTTAGTAAACTACAATAATATTTAATAACTAATATAACGTAGTATTTAAGCCAGGTAGTAATTAATGGGGGGGGGAGGGTTAAATAGCAAAGTTGACTTTTGAATTGTGATGAATCAGTCAGTCTAATACTAATAACTGTGCGGAAAATTATGAGAAAAATCAGCAAAGCATATCTAATCATTAGAGCCCTCCCTCTTGAGCTTTAGAATTGGGAGTCTGAATATCGATTAAGCCAAGTAATACGTAGAGGGAGTAATCGTGTTTTCTGGAGGTACCCTTTTATTTTAAGCCTATTTGTTGATATTCCGATTAGTCCAGTCAGATTAACTTTCTTCTTCATTATCCTCTTATTTTAAGCTTATTTGCAATTCTTCCCATCTTCTTCTCTGGTAAAGCGTAACGGGAAGAACCGTGTCCTCTGGACCTATTCCTTTATTTCAAGCCTATTTGTTGATATCCCGTTTAGCCCAGTTAGATTAACCTTACCATCTATCAGCCGTTTATTTTAATCGTATTGGCTATTCTTCCTAGAAGCCAAGTTCTAAAGCCTAAAGCTATAAAAAACCAAGAGCTATGCTATCCGTTCACTGTGTACAGAAAAATATTGACATTTTCAAGAATAAAAGATACTTATATCTTCCTCATATGAAGCTTAGATAGGATTTATTGCCATCACGCAAATTGAGTGAAGAAAAGAGACCTTTCAAATTTTAGAGAAACGCTTAGCTGGCTAAAAAGGGTCTCGATACAAAGCCCAAGGCAAAAGACCTACTAAGCCAAATTAAAACGCATCATATTAAAAAAAAAATCAAGATTTACTCATTCTTAATCTCCTTCATGTAATTCTAAAATTGAATCAACACGATTGTAGTCAATGAGGGAGATTTCTTTTTGGCCCGAAGCTGTCTGAGGGACCCGAAAATTCAACATTTTTATGAGCGAAATTCTGTTTCCTGAAAGTTGAAAAGAATCAGAAGACTCCCCAATTCCCCATTCTTTCATAGTGGCAGAGAGAAGTTCATGAGAACCCAAGTATTCTATGACATTTCATAACCTTATCTCACCTCTCAGACCAAATAATTGGGACTTAAGATCCTTGCATTAGAAAAAAGAGTTTAACAAGAAAATGTTACCCATGGAATCAAAATTTTAGTAAACAGAAAAAATTCCAGCAGACATAATGAATTTCCCTAGACCCTTAGTCCCCCATGAGATCCAATGTTTGCCAAAATAAACTTTCCTAAGAGAAACAAAATTGGGTAGATAGAAAGAATTTCATGAGATCCCAAGTCTTCTATGATATTTCATAAACTTATCACAACGCTCAGACAAGATAATTGGGATTTAAGATCGCACATTGATATAGTAAGCTCCCATCCTCAAAATAATATTGGTAATAGGTCTATAGAGGCTTAGCTGGATTTTAATCAATTGGCTTATTTTTACAGACCTATGGGCAAGTCTCAAGTCCCTTCAGCGTTCCGCACATTCGACGACTAACGCGCTATGTACACCTACCACATCTTCTGGTACCACTAAGGACTACCTAGTGTATATGTCCCTCCACCAGGGTCAACCGGTGAAACCTAACCTAAGCTATGGGGTGGTTGAGAACATAGTTTAACCACCGCAACATACGTATACGTAACGTAAGTACTCACAATATGCGTATACGTAATATATGTATACGTAATGCAAGTTTACGTAAATTTCTGAAATCATTTTTAGTACAGGCAACTGAGAGCCCGAGAGGATTGTCGATAAAGCTTATAATGTAGCTGATTCATAAGCATTCGAATAATATCAAATAATTATGATTTGTAGCCTAGAAGATGAAGGAGCCATTAATAAGCTTCCAGTCTTGATATTTTTCTTGTCAGGGGACCCAATGAATGGCTCTAGACAACAATAATTTTTGGAGACTCTTGCGAAACATCCGGCCAGAGAGCCTTGACAGAAAATTTGGACAAGAAAGACTGAGCGTATACTTAATATTTAATATTGAGGCATAATTATTGGATTAGTTTTCCAATTGTTATATTTTTCTTCCACTTGATTTCCAAAATATTTTGCCGAAAGGCAAATAGAGTTTGAATATGATAGATCCCGAATTTTATATTCTAATTGTGATCGAACTCAACCATCCTTTCAGATTTAAAGATTTGCTGAATATAAGTGTGAGATCCTTTGCTCCAGTGGGAGATACAGATATATTTTTTTGAAATTTAATGCATATTTTAATGCATTATCTGTCAAAAAACCATCAGTTAATTATATAAAATTAATGAAACAATAACAGGAGCAGTTAATCTCCAGTGAGACTAGATACTGTTTGCGAACTAGTAGGAAATCAAATTCAAAATTAAAGTCTGCTTGAAAGATCAAAAACATGAAACCTTTTACCCTCTTAAACAGCAAGTGCTCCACGACGTTTACGAAACCAAGTATGAAAATAACGACATCATTGATTACTAACAAATATGCAGAAAATTTTCAGGAGCCAGTCTCATATCTCGCATCAAGAAAATCTCCTCCACATTGTCCACGACTGCAACTACTTCAACAATTCCCGCTGATTTGCATTCAATGCCTGTTTGCAAGAATTCGACCGTAGAAGATTCGCTAGAAGAGTTGTTCCAAGCTGGAAATTCATAATCCAACAATGGATTTATCCATCTATCTGCAGAATGATTCTAGGCAGTATGTGTACTATAATCTCGCCAGCCGAACGTGGTTACCAAGTTGTGAAGTTAGATGCTTACGATTTTTCAAAGATCTCCAAAAAGCAGAAGGAAGCAAATTTTCGTTCAACTATCAATCTCCAGTGGATTCTCATTATCAAATGGTAATGAAATTATTGGTTTCAGTGACGAACCAAATAAGCAAAATTGTGGGTTTTATTATTATGTTTGACTATTATCTGTCAAATTTATGGGACTGATACAAGTAAAATTTATCTTAGAAAGCATTCAGTGTTAATTAGTTGTTATTTAGAGGTGGAAGAAGTTTATAACTTAAGGAAAAAGTTGTGTACTCTATAGTGTACCAAAATTATAGAAAAAGTTCAATAAAGATATCCATAATTGAAGAAAGAAGCTATACATACGTTTAAAGATCTCCTAAATAGCAGTTTCGAAAAAGTGGTGAAAAAGTTGACTTTTTTGGGTTACAGAAGCTAACTCAAGTAGAACTCAAAGAAGTAGAGCTTTAATTATTACTGTGATTAAATACTAGAAAAAAAGCTCACTAAAGACAACTACTAAAATAATAAAGCAAAATCTCTAAAGGTTCCAAAAAATATTCGCTTCACAAGAGCCCACCACATTTGATTATAACTTGCATTACATACATTAATTCAATTCTGATGAATTGCTATTCTATTCGAAAAGAATTCCACATTTCATTATCTATGGTATTACTTTTTTTTTGTTTCCAATCGTCTGAAATTGTCTCTATTTCTAAGAAGTAATTTCCCATATTAAAAATAGAAATAGACCAAAGCGGTTTCTTGATAAAAAAAATAAATAACCATTACCAAAAAAAACCCAATAAGAAAATGTTAGATACGTGTAAATATCTTTTGTGTGTGCGTGAGTGTGTATCTGTGTTTGTGCATGAAACAAGTTACTTCCGGTAATTATGAAATTTACGAATTTTTTTGTTGTAGTTCGTAGTATTTCAGTTGTTGTTTTTGTTGGTGTCTTTCAGCGCTTGAACGGCATAATAAATAAGCAAATAATAAAAAGGTTAAATCAAATTTTAACAACAATAATAATAATAACAAGTGGGTTGTACAAAGATCGCCGTTGTTTTTTATGACTTGCAAAAATTAAAAACAATACGAAAAAAAGACAGAAAATTGTTGTTGACCATAAACAAATTATTTTGTTTTTTTTTGGGTATGTAAATACTAACAAGCTTAAATTGAGCTAGTATTTAGTATATTAATTATTTTGTAAGTGTTAGATATTTCTAGTATTTTAATACTATGTAAACAAGTATCGAGTGAAATTCGGCAACGTTGCATATGCAGTTAATGCAATTGTAGAGGATAAATAAAAATTATATAGAACGCAAGGAAATCGGAACTTTAAGTACTTAAACAGTAAGTAAAATTTATTTTAAGTACAATTTTATTTTGGTATTAATTAGAAATATTGTTTCGGAGTTGTCAAAATGTTTTGTTTGTTTTTTTAAGCTTTTAATTTATGGTATGTAGTTAAAAAACTTTTTGTATTTGTGTACCAAGTCAAATTGTTAATAGCTGTTTTTTTACATATAAAATTTTAAATTTAATTTTAAATTACGCAATGAAAAATGTGCCTAATATTTAATGAGTGGAACGGTTACAGTCGAGACATGTCAACAATATTATGTTTGCCGATAACTCCTAAAATTTTTAATGGTTGGCTAGCGCTGGAAAAATCTGTGAGTTAGCCGCCAAGTGATTTCTGGCAGAAACGATAAATACTAAAAAACTGAGTACAGGTGAAGAAAATCATCTTCTGGTATTCAAGGAGCAGACAATGCGAAGAGACTGTCCGATAAAAGATAGATGCAACTACGCAATCGATTTATTTTATCGATCATAAAAAAAATTGTTTTTACTTCGACACACATCTTGTAACCAAATTACGTGGGTTAATGTGTTAATGTGAACCCATTTATTACTTGTTTATTATCCCTATAAAAATATTTTAAAAAAACGACTCGGGACTTAAGTAATAGCAGTTTTGGACATCACTAATTTGAAATATCATTAAAAATACCATAGCAAAACATAACGAATGGCAATAAAACCAAATGTTAACAAACTTTTTGGCCAAAAAAGTGGTTTTTTAATTGGAAACATGAAAAATGTGCTAAAAAATGTTTTTTTTAGTTTTACAAAATACTTGCTCTCTGCAGGTATTGAACATAAATTTTAAATTATTATTGTACAACGAATTTTCGCAAATAGTCAATCAATTTTGATGCATTTCTGTTGTAATGATGATGATAATAGTTTCATCACCTTTTGGTAATAAATCAACACTAAAGAGCTTTTGAGGAAGCAAATCTTGCATGTCCGAATGTTTCGGAGTATCTATAAGAACGTTGCATACTAAAATTTTAACATTTAACTATTGACAATATATTACTTTCGACCTTAACTAGAACCACCTTGTCTCCGATAACTACTCCGAAATTCGTGCGCAGTCTTATCTCAGACAAAACTATCAGTTTGACCGCAGCTCTATAGACATATACGTTGCATTCGGAGCTATATTTATTATGTTTATTTATAAGCTTTGAACGGTAGGTTTGACGATAAGAATTTTTATTAGATGATAAGCTAGTTGTCTGAGCACAATGAACTTTTGTATTTGAAAGCAAATACTTAAGGAAATTTACAACAAGTAGATCTTATCAAAGTGAAAGCAACAAATTAAAGCCCTTGAAATATTATCGGAAATGAGTTTTCAAATTGTAGTTTTGGAAATGGACAATCTAAATTGTCTGTCTAAGAGTTCCTTAAATGAATAAGATATATTAAGATTAAGACAATTGTTCCAATAAATTAATTTTAGGAGTAACTAAAACTGCATCCAACTGGTCCCAAAAATTATTTTTAAGAGTTACTACATTGCAATTTTGACCTTCACAAAAGGCGCGAATCGAGCTCAGAATAAAAAAATATGTCAGATGCTACAAAAAACAAATATTTTTAGGAGTTAGATGGAAGTCGAGCTTAAAATAAAAATATATGTTAATTGCTAAAAATACTTTGAGTTGGTATGTTAAAATTTTAAAACTTCATACTAGACGGAAATTAGCTCAAATGGTAAAAAAAAAAATATCAAGTGCATCCAAAAACATATTTTTAGGAGTCAGTACATTGAAATTTTTGACCTTCAAAATATCCGGAAATTAGTTCAAAACCGTCAAATATGTCAATTGCTACCAAAAATATATATTTTTAGGAAGGACAACATTCAAATTTTTAACCTACAAAAATAGTAAAATATGTTTATGGATCCCAAAAATTATTTTTAGGAGTTACTACATTCAAATTTTTGACCTTTAAAATAGACGGGAGTCGAGTTTAGAATGTAAAATATGTCAATTGCCTCAAAAAAAAATATTTTTAGTTACCACATTCAAATTTTTGACCTTTAATATACACGACAATTAGATCAAAGTTTTAAAATATGAATGTGAATTGCTTTCAAAAAAATATTTATTATGAATTACCATTACCATTTTTTACCTTCAAAATATCCGGAAATTAGCTCAAAATCATAAAATATTTTAATATCTTCCAAAAATATATATTTTTAGTAGAGACTTCAGAAATATTTCAATTGCTTTTGGCCTTTAAAATAGACGGAAATTACTTCAAAATACTAAAATATGTTAATGGTTCCGAAAAAACACTATTTTAAGGAGTTCTAAATTGAAATTTTTTACCTTCAAAATGGACGGAAATTCGCTTAAAATGGTTAAATATTTTAAATGCTTCGATCAATTATTTTTAGAGCTACTACATTGAAGTTTTTGAGTTTTAAAATATACGGAAATTAGCTCAAAATTATAAGATATGTAAAATGCTTCTAAATAAATATTCTGAGAAGTCTACATTGACAATTTTGATCTTTAAAAATTGGCGGAAATCAAGCTTAGCAGTTATTTTTAGGAGTTGCTACGTTGCAATGTTTATATCTAAAAAATATACAAAATATGCGTCTAATGTGGATAAATTTCATTTGTTCCAATATTAGTTTTATGATTTACTACATCGGATTTCTTGTCTTTAAAAATAGACGGGCATTGAATTCCAAGAAATATGGTTTTACGAGTAACTAAGTCAAAAATTGTGCCCTTGAAAACAGACGGAAATCGAGTTCCAAATAATGAGATATGCTAATAAAGAAGAAGGAAAACTATTTCATAAAAATGGTTAAATATATTAAATAAGTTTCAAGAGTTGCCAAATTGGATTCATTGCCGTTGGAAATTGACTAGAATCTTACTTCTTCAAATAAAATTTGAAAAAAAATGTCTAGCAATAATTTGATTTCGGAGTTCCAACATCGCAGTCCTTGTACATGAAAATATACGAGATTCTAAGAAAGCTAAAATATGGCAATTGCTTCAAAAAAAATAGCTTTCGGAATTGCTAAATAGGAACCTTAAAGGACCTTAAAAATATACAAAATTCGAACTGCCAAAAAAATGAATATTTCTAGGAAAAAATAAGTTTTAGGAGTTGCTGCAACGGAGTTCTTGCGGTCAAAAATTTACAAAAAAAACTACTTTCTTCAAATAAATTAAATTTTTGACTGCGAAAATTAATTTTCGGAGTCCTTGAAAATATACGTGCATTCGGTTTCTAGAATGTTAAAATATGACATTTGCTCCAAAAAAAAATAGTTTTCGGAGTTACTATATCGGAATTTCTGACCTTAGAAATAACTGATATTCGAACGGCCAAAAAAAAATTAATATGCAACGTCTAGCCAAAATAAGTTTTAGGAGTCGCTGCAAGGGAGTTTCTGCCTTCAAGAATTTACAAAAATCGATTTCTTTCTAATAAAATAAGGCCTTTGTAGGCAAAAATTTGTTTTCAGAGTTCCTTCATCGGATTCTAGAAAGTTTACGTGTATCGAGTTTCTAAGAATGTTGAAAAATGGCAATTGCAATTTCTATGAAAAAATATATTTTAGGAGTTGCCACAACCTTCAAAAATGTACTAAAATCGATTTCCTTAAATTAAATAAGTCACTTGCGTGCAAAAATTAGTTTTCGGAGTTACTATATCGGAATTCCATAAAAATAAATGAAATTCGAACTGCCAAAAAAAAATTGACATACATATTGAAAAAAAACTCGAACGTATTTGCTTGCAAAAATTACTTTTTCGTAGTTCCTACATCGGAATTTCTGCTGCCGTTCTAGAAATATTTTATTACCATAAACCTTCATGGCAAAAAAATTCTACCATTTTAATAAGACATTTGCAGCTCATTGGCCAAGTGACTTATGCAAAAATTGCCTCAGTGCAATCAAAGTGCTACAAAGTTAATTTAAATGTCAATGAGTTGGCCATAAAATACAGGTAACACATACACTTACACACACACCAAACATGCCTGTGTGCTTTATGTGTTTATAAATGTTAAATGCCGCTTAAATATCAAAAGAGGTGGCAAAAAAAATAATATATTACAATATAACAACTAATATAAATATTTTATACGATAATTTGTAAACATTTGCAAATTTTACTACCTTAGCTTGGCGCCTTTAAACATAACGCCCCAAAACAATAAGAAAAGCTGCAAATAACGACGCTGACGTCGACGGCGGCAGCAACGCCGACGCTAACGCCAACGACTCGTCGATTGCAAAGTCAAACTTAGATTATTTGAAAAAAATTTGAAAGGTGCACGCGAATGCATTGCAAAAAATTTGAAACAAAGAAACATGTGTAAGTATCTCCTCGAATAGATGTGTATTGGTGAAAATGCTTACGGGTATTAGTATTAGTTCATTCATTTATAAAGCAAAGCTTAAAAAAATTATATCGCTTAAAGATATAAAACTAAAAACCAAACTAAAGGAACTACGACATTGTAATACACTTAAATGTTTTTGGGAATAAAGCCATTTCGGAGTTACATTTTTGTGGGATGAATTCAATGCTAGATGTTTTCAGCAGCGTTCCATTTCATTTCGTTCCTATGTATTTTTTTTAGTTTGAGTATAGTAAAATGGAAAAACTTTTTACCATATTCTTGAAAATCGTATACATTTGATTAGACTGCAGATACATAGAAAAAATGAAAGTTAACTTAGATCGCATATTCCTCTAAAGTATGTATTATGCCAATTTTGTACTATCAAATGAAATCGAATGGAACCAGAGTCAAAATTGCATTAGCACGTTGTAAGTTACAAAATTTTTTTAGTTTCGAGTATAGTAAAATTGAAAAAACCTTCTACGATATTTTTTAAAGTCGTTTAGATTTTTTTGACTGCAGATAAAAAGAAAATTATGAATGTTACCTTAGAACACCTAGTCTTTTCAAGGATGTACTATGCCTAGCTAGTACTTTCAAATGAAATTGAATGAAACCAGGGTCAAAATTTCCTTAGCACGGTGTAAGCAATATTTTACCGATTTTTAGCGACAGAAAATATTTTTTCAAGCGTGTTCCGTTCCATTTCGTTCCTAGTAACTACAGGCGTCAACGCATAAGGACTAATTAACACATCAATGTATGAGCTTTCACACTGAGAGAAAGCTCGGTCTCAAAGGTTCTCACACAGAATAATATCCAGAAATCAGTAGCGGCAATGGTTCAATAATACATGGTGGTGTCGTCCGCAAAAGCTGACCCTTATGGTACTTGTGGAAGTGAGATGTCAAAAACTTTTCCTTAAGGAAAGCTTTCTTATCATTGCTTTTAATACAGTAAAAATAGACCCAAAAAAAGGATTTGACCAGAAAAAATTGCATGCTGGAATTTCACTTGCTTAACGTATTAAGGACCAATGTATTTAAAACCAAAATGTTTCAATTAAAATTTTTTTTTTGTAATAGAAGGTATACCCAGAAATTCGTATTTTAGGCAGTAGAGGTCGCCAAAGTTAGTAAAAAGCAGTTTTTTCTATTTGTAACCACCCCCTTGCCATATTTTGTGTGTATTCTCGTAGCGCCAATCTATAAAAATATTAAACGGCAGGTGGCGCTAACTTGCTGATCGTAGCGCTACGTTTGCAGGGTTTTCAAGGAGCGGGAAGACTTTAAAGCGTTCTTTCTTGGGAACTACTAGATATAATTACATGATTTCAAATGCAATTTTATACATTTTTTTGAGAAGTAATTTTTGCTTTATACCTTTTGTATTACAAAAATTCTTGTTTGTAAAAAATTATTGTATAAGTCAACAAACCGCTGCAATAAATTTCTTCCGTGAACAATCTTATTCGTTGCCAAGCAAAATTGCAATGATGATAAGGAGCCCAAAAAGAACGAGAGATCACCTTATTATGACAATATGGTCACGGCATGCTGGTGGTCTGAGATAATGTGTTATATGAGTGCAGATATATTTTATAGGAATATTATGAATCATAACAATTGGACTTTAAAAAAATAAGTACTTCATTCCAGATATTGAAATTATGCACTATTTAATCTATTCGAAAATATCAGAATTATACAGCGTACAAACTTTATAAATCTGTGATAAAGTGTGCTGGGAAATACAGTTCCACGTAACATGCATCAAAAATAAACTGTCCAAACTTTGATAATGAGAAAAAAATAATTGTACAATGGGTTTAATCAAAAGGAGAAAATTAAATTAAATTACGGAATCTTCAGATATTATCTTAAGGAATCTTTAGCACATATCCCTCGATATCTGCAATTTGTAGTCATGTATTGCTTAGCCCTTTCATAGAAAAATTAAATATTATACCAAATTCATCTAATTAAAATTAAGTTTCTGTCTTTGTAAGTATGGATCTATAAAAAAACGAAGACAATTAATTAGAAGAAGAAACTTTTGAAAAATATAAATTAAATCTACGAACGTATCATTATCTTACGGACAAGCCATTTAAGAAAATTCAATATGATACCAAATTCATGTAATCAAAAGGAGAATTCTCTCTGTGTAGGTATGAATCTTATAAAATATTGAAAACAATTAATAAGTTAAAGTAATTTTTCATGAATATTTATCCAAATATATTACGAACATTTTTTTTGAAGGATTTTCGTAATTGAAAATCTTCCTTTTCTTTCGCTGTCCAAATCAAAGCTACTTTTTTCTTCGCTAAGAATTTTTATACAATTTGCACTAAAATGCTTCTCAAAAGATAAAGTAAGGCTGCAATATAACATTTGTCAGCGATGATATAAATAATGATTTCACTGTCATAATAATGAGCTAGCAATAAATCTTATCAATAAACAAAAGGTCACTAAAAGACACAAGGTGGTCTTATTGATAGATTTTGAGTAATCGACAAGTTAATTAAAGTTATTAACTACTAAAAATTATTTTTATATTTATTTATTTATTTAAAGATAAACATTGTATGCATACAGTTGATTGATTTAAAAACTAACTTTCTTTTAAAAACTTTTTATAAATGTTTAATTAAATATTTCTTTGTTACCTTAGTATAACAGATTAAAAATAAAGGAAGGTTTTATCTATCTTTTAAACTAGGAGACCTTAAAGCAGTGTCTGGCACAGCCCTTTCTCACGTATAAAGGAATTAATGGAATTGGAACATACGTACAGTATTCAAACAAGAAGCCGCTTTGCCAATGCCTACTGTATAAGGACGCGTGAAGTCCCAGTGCCGCCTGTCACAAAAGCAAGCTAGCTTGCGAGTGTATTTTGTGAATGAATTGCAATTTTAACGTGGATAAAAAGTTGAGTAAAAAACAATATTTTAATTATCGGTGGTAAGTACTCTATATATCGACGCGCCGTGACGTCACTGTGCCACTGTCGAAAAAAGTAAGCAAGCATATGAGTGTATTTAGATCCTTAATTCCTAAGTCGACGTAGATCAAAAATTGGGTAAAAAAAACTGTATCTCCAATATCGGTGTTAGGTGCTATACAAATATTGACGCGTCATGACGTCACTGTGCCTCTGTCTCAAAAGCAAGCTATCATATGAGTGTATTTAGTGCATGAATGTCGATTTTGACTTGGATCAAAAGTTGAGAATAAAAACTATATCTCAAATAGCGGTGTTAGATACTACATAAATATCGACGCGTCGTGACGTCATTGTGCCACTATCACAAAAGAAAGCTAACATTTGAGTGTACCTTATTCCTGACTTCCAGTTTTGAGGTGTAGCAAAAGTTGATTGAGAAAATTATCTAAAATATCGTTGGTAAGTGCTTTAATATCGACGCGTCTTGACGTCAATATGCAACTGTCACAAAAGCAAGCTAACTTATGAGGGGATGTAGTCTCTGAATTTCGATTTTGAGTGTTTCAAAAGCTGAGTAAAAAAAACTATATCTAAAGTTTCGGTGCTAAGTATTAGGAATCGCTTATTTACAAGAAGAACGTCATAACTCAAAAAAATCGACCTCTCAATTTCATACAAAAATCATTGAAATAAATTTTCGATTCTCTTTTCACAGCGGAAAGTATTTTTGATATCAATATGAAATTTTTAAACAATGCATAGTTGTTCATAACGAATAAATCTGCATTATTAACTCAAAAAAAGGAATTCTTTAAGTTATGACACTCTTTTTGTAAATAAGCGATGTATTTATAGTATATCGATGTTTTGTGACGTCACTATGCTACAGTCACAAAAGTAAGCATGTAGTTTATTTTGTTACTGAATTCCGATTTCGACATGGATTTAAAGTTGAGGAAAAAAAGCTATATCCAAAATATCGGTGGTTAGGTTCCAGTGCATATGAAACAGGTAAAGTCGGTTAATCGCAGGAGTGATTGGATCGCATCGAAAAAAGTCGAGACGGGTTAGTTTACGTTTAGGTTTAGGCCATTTATGGGTAAAGATGAAATTATTAAAGCACGAAATTCAGCTACAGAGGGACATTTTGTGGATTTTGATCTTTTAATGACTGAAATCTAGATGTTTATATGGAAGGCCAGATGGATGTAGCTGAAGCGCTATCCGAGGTTATGATAAGCGTTTTGGGGTAGTCTGACCCGATCCTACCTTCTGTCATACAAATCTAATATACCCTTGACCTTTTTGGTTACTGGGCCTAAAAACTTTAAATTCCCCATAAGATTTTCTTGCAACAAATAAACTCTTTTATAGAGTAATCCTACAAGCTAGCAGTATACTACATAAACATTGGCATCCAGGCACAATTGCAATTTGTTGTTGTATAAATTTAACGAGTGGATTGATTTTTTTACTGTTTTTTGTTGTTGTTGTTGTTTTTTTCAAGTTATCAGCAGATTACGTAAATGTGCAAACAATTCATTTAGTTCATTGACTTTTGGCTTGCATTTAAATCAGCAATTTACATAAAACTAGAAAAACTCTGTCAAGAACTTGGCAATAATAAAAAAAAAATGTTATAAATAGATATTTATGAAAAATATATATAAATTGACAAAAAGCAATGATTATTATCAGTTGCATTTCTTTGTATATACATTTTTAAATATAATAAAAATATTTATTTATTTAATTCAATGACAAATACATTGTATGAACGAGGCAAACACAACAAAAATCAAAGCAAATAATAGACTCAAAAGAAATGTTGCTTATCAATTAACATTTAAAATGTCAGAGTGTGTGTATGTGTGTGTATCTGTGTGTTTGTATCTAGCTGTGTGTATGTATTTTTTTTGTTTAAACGTGGCCAGTCTCTTATCGCCAAATGGCTGGCCACATCGAGTGACTCGCATACAAGCAAATAAATTAAAACACATAGACAAACCTGTGTGTGTGTTTGCTACTGTGTGTGGTTTGCTTGGTATCTGTGTGTGTGTTTATGTGTGTATCTGTGTGTGGTAAGCAACACCACAAACATTTCCACTTAACTTTTAAATTGTTTCACATTTCGTTTGCGTGGTGCTTTTTTTGTTATCAACTTATGTGGGCTGTGAAATTAAACAGCGCGTTGTGTTTTTTTTTCTTTCTATTTGTTTAATTAATTCTATTTACTTTTATTTAATTTACATTCTATTTGAGTTTATCTAACATTAAAACGTCAAACAATTTGCACGCTGCCCCATTTGTTCTTATCAAATGCATATATTAGCTGTCTATCAACTGTCACAAATTGATTTCTTCTATAAGTACTTTGTGGCTTAAAAAAAAAGAACAATTTACAAGTAGGCTGTCATGTTGGCTTAAATCAGCTTAGACCATAAAATGACGTTAACTGCAGTGGCATTATTTGATTATAAATAATATAGAGAAACGTAAGATCTGCATCAGTTGTAAACAACTGTCATTAAAAAGAAAATTTCCCTGGCTTGACTATTTTTGTCAGTCGCCGCTAGGTGGCGCATGGGGATATTTATTAATAACTGTTCGAAGTAAACAGAGAGAAAATGCATTCATGCATTTAATACAAGGATCGCAAATAAGAGTAAAGAGTTTAAAGGACCTTACGAAAAAAGGATCAATTTTTATTTTTAATTTATATCAAAAAATCAAATTTTAACTCTTATTATACCCTGTACCGTATGGTACCAAGGGTATATTAAGTTTGTGCAAGCCGAAAATGTATGTAACATATAGAAGGAGACGTCGGAGACACCCCAAAGTTACCTAAAATATGATCAGGGTGAATAGAGAAGTCGATATACCCATGTCCGTCTGTCCGTCTGTCCGTCCGTCCGTGTGAACGCCTAGATCTCAGAGATGGTAAGAGCTAGAGTTACCAAACTTTCACATTAGATCCCATATTATTCCATAGGAGGCAAGTTTATTTTATTTTTTTGATATCGGGGATAAATTATATAGCTCCCATGGGGGTGTTTGAGACGACCTCGACAAAAAAAAATTTTAGATGAATATTTCGTTTGTTTATGAAGATATCGTAACCAAATTTGGTATTCGAGACTATTTTATAGTTCCCAATCACTGTACCAAATTTGATCAAAATCGGTTGACTATATCATATAGCTCCCATAGGACCGATCGGCCAAAATAACTTTTTTAAAGAAAAATTCGTTATATTTCGTTTTATAACAAAGATATCGTAACCAGATTTTGCGTTTGGAAATTTTTTAGACCACTTAAGCAATGTGCCAAATTTAAACAAAATCGGTTGACCATATCATGTAGCTCCCATAGGTTCGATCTTCCAAAAAAATCGATTATTTAACAAAATTTGTTGAGTTTCGTTTGTTTGTTAAGATATTGGGACCAAATTTGATATTCGTGAGTATTTTATAGTTCCTAAGTACTGTACTAAATTTAATACAAATCGTTTGACTAGATCATATAGCTCCCATAGGACCAATCGGTCCAAAAACACGTTTTTTATACAAAATTCGATGTGTTTTGTTTGTTTCTAAAGATATTTGAAATAAATTTGGTATTCAGATCTTTTTTAAGGTATTTAAGCACTGTGTCAAATTTTATTGAAATCGGTTGAATATATCATATAGCTCCTATAGGAACGATCGGTCAAAAAAAAAACTTTTTGCTTAAAAATTCTTCTGTTTTTGGTTGTTTGTGAAAAAATCTGACTTTATTAAATAAAAATTGTTCTATAATTATTATTTTTGATTTTTTTTTTTTTATGTTAAAAATTCGAGTAAAAATTTGATTTGAATAAAAAAATCAAAAAATAATAATTATTTCATAATCTTTATTTTAAATATTATAAGAATTACGGTCCCTGATTTAATATATAAAATAACTTCAAAATTAAGAGACTATAAACTACAAAGTAACGCTTTCATAATTAAATATTTGACTTGCCCACAAATAACGCCAAAAGTTTTTGTCTGAGCTTGAAATGTAGCTTTTAAAAAATATTACTTAATATTATTTTATAAAAATATCATAAATATAAAGTCAGTAAAATCCTTTAATTTTCGCCTTCATCCCTTTTATATTGCTTAGTATTGTTTTTATTGCTCTTTTTCATTACTATCTCTTTGTAAATAATTAGGGTGCTCACGCCTGTTGTTGTGCAAAAATGCAACTTGTTTAGGCGTGAATCCCTTTTTGGTTGGTTTGTGAGTTAATTGGTAGGGTTTGTATTTCTTACTTTCTAATTTTATAAATTTTAGCACCTTGCAAGGAACTTTATTATAAATATTTTTAAAAAATTCTTTATATGGTATGGATTACAAGATATCACTCCTTGTCGAAGCATAGTGCAGAAATTGATTTTAATTGATTTCTACCAAGACATTTGAGATTAAAAATGAAAACACCAATATTTTTGTCTTTAAAAAAACAAATAAAGTGAAAAAAAAATAGTTTCTTTGCCTTAATAAATAATTAAGTGTAAAAAAAATATTATTGTTTAAATAATGATGAAAGATTTATTTACTTAAATTGAAATTATTCAACTTTACACACAAATTTACACAAATTAAATCTATTCTGGGTATTTTCCAATGTAAAAAATTAATTTCCCTAATTACCTAAGCATACGTCAGGCATTAATTAGCCATTACAAACAGCTTAAAAAGTCAACAAAACTATAAATATGTCAATATGGCAATTTAATTTAAATAATTTTACAAAGTTTGCATCAGCTCAGAATAGATGTTTTGTCACGTACACCATTTATAAGAAATTCTGGTGTGTGGTAGGTCTGGAACTACTTCTAGTTCAGCCATAGTAACAAGTGGAATAAAATTATAAGAATTTGTTCCACTTATTAGAGCCTAGATTCTGCCTTGACTGTAAATTTTTGAAGTAGTAACAAGCGGAACAATTTCTTAAAATTATTTTACAATTTTTGTTTAACTATATTATTTTAAGATGCCATAATTCAGAGAAATTTTAGATTTAAAAAATAGTCTCGTACTGGAATGACATCGAAGTACCTAGAGAATTTCGGCAAAATAGCATTTTTTAATTATTTTACAATTTCTTTAAATTATAAATTTTGTTTTTTTCAAGATGCCATAATTCAGAGGAACTTTAAATTAAAAAAATGGCGGACGTAAAGTCGGGCGCGGACGACTTTAGGATACCCTGTACCACTGGCTTGTAATAAAGTCCGATTTCTTCACAAAAAACCAAAAACAGAAGAATTTTTAGCAAAAATTTTTTTTTTGACCGATCGTTCCTATGGGAGCTATATGATATAGTCAACCGATTTCAATAAAATTTGACACAGTGCTTAAATACCTTAAAAAAGATATGAATGCCAAATTTATTTCAAATATCTTTACAAACAAACAAAACACATCGAATTTTGTATAAAAAACGTGTTTTTGGACCGATTGGTCCTATGGGAGCTATATGATCTAGTCAAACGATTTGGATTAAATTTATTACAGTGCTTAGGAACTATAAAATACTCACGAGTGTCAAATTTGGTCCCAATATCTTAAAAAACAAACGAAACACAACAAATTTTGTTAAAAAATCGATTTTTTGGAAGATCAGACCTATGGGAGCTATATGATATAGTCAACCGATTTTGTTCAAATTTGGCACATTGCTTAAGTGGTCTAAAAAATTTCCAAACGCCAAATCTGGTTACGATATCTTTATTAAAAAACGAAATATAGCGAATTTTTCGTTAAAAAAGTTATTTTGGCCGATCGGTCCTATGGGAGCTATATGATATAGTCAACCGATTTCGATCAAATTTGGTACAGTGATTCGGAACTATAAAAAACTTTTGAATACCAAATTTCGTTACGATATCTTCATAAACAAACGAATTATTCATCTAAAACGCTTTTTTTTTGTCGATGTCGTCTCAAACACCCCCATGGGAGCTATATAATTTATCCCCGATATCAAAAAAATAAAATAAACTTGCCTCCTATGGAATAATATGGGATCTAATGTGAAAGTTTGGTAACTCTAGCTCTTACCATCTCTGAGATCTAGGCGTTCACACGGACGGACAGACGGACAGACGGACAGACGGACATGGGTATATCGACTTCTCTATTCACCCTGATCATAGTTTAGGTAACTTTGGGGTGTCTCCGACGTCTCCTTCTATATGTTACATACATTTTCGGCTTGCACAAACTTAATATACCCTTAGTACCATACGGTACAGGGTATAAAAATCGTTTTCTTCTGGGATGACATCGAAGAATCTGGAGATTTTCGTTATGATTTGTTAACGCATCTGCGAGAATGGTGGAAAGAAGTTGCTACTGTTTAAAATAATTATGGTATATTTATATTTATTGCACCATGCGATTTTTAAGGCTTAATTATGAAAGTTAGTTTATAATCGTCCAAGTTGATAGCTTATAGCATATTTTGCTACTTTTTGTTTGAAATTTTAACAAAATATATTTGTATATTTTTCCTACCCTACACATCCATTTACAGGGCAACCCTACGAGCCATTAACTGTCAACAACTGTCATTAAAATAAGTATATTTATAATAATTTTCCCTGACTTGACTATTTTTGGCAGTCGACGCTAGGTGGAGTATGGGGATATTTATTAATAACTGCTCGAAGACAGAGGGAAACACATTAATATATTTAACATATAAAATAACTTCAAAATTAGAACACTTATTTTAAAAAGCAACACTTTAATAATTAAATATAAATATAATATATAAAGCCCACAAATATTGTCAAAAGTCTTCAGCTGAGTTTTCAATGACTTTAAAGAAATATGACACGCTTTCAAAGTTTAAGCAAAGCTTTCGCCACATTGAAGTTGTAAAAAAATTTGTAGCATAACTTTAGGCTCTGTTTAAAATTGTTTTTCAAGCCGGCAATGAAAATTTGCATATTTGCCAATTATTTAAACAAGTACGTATTCGTGTATATTAATTTAAAAACAATTTAAGGTTTCAATTTCAAACACATATAGATAAAAGATACGTATGCATGGCTGTAATTATTGTAAGGTCAGACCATAATTATTAAACAAAAATTCCCCAATGTTAGGCAATGCATTAGTCAAAAATTGTCTACGTTTTGACAACTTAAGTGCCATCTATCAAAATTAAAAAACAAACAAACAAAAAGTGGATCATATTTTTTGTTTTAAAAGAAATCAAAAATGTATTATATATATTAGACTTCCGTTTTAGAAAATGGGTTTTTTAACGAAAAGAAAAGCCCAAGCTGCCAAATAGTGTGAATAACACTGTCCAACAGTGATTTAGAACTTTTCAAGTGACCTAGTGTACGTTGTAGGTCTTGATGAGTAGATCACGATAGTGTGTTTCAAAATTGTCTAACACCCCCAAAATCGCAAATTATTGCAAATTGTAATTACAAAGCAACTACGAGATTTTTTAAAAGTTATCTAAGACTTACTTTTTTTTTCGTTTTTCACACTTTGAAGTCATTTTTATATAACATTTTGTTAAAGCACCTTTACTTTTTTCCATTTATTCTTAAAGAAATATTGATTCCGAGTAAGAAAAGTCATGGTTTATCAATTATTAAAAAATCTCGTAGTTGCTTTGTATGAAGTAAAAATAAGTGTATATTATCTTAAAGCTTGAATCTTCTTCTTTTCAAAACCGTAAAGCAATCGAAAATCGGTTCAAAAATGGCGACGTTGTGATTGTGGGAGTGATCGCAGTACCCGAAAAAGGGTTTTTAAGCAATAACTTGCGATTTTGGGGGTGTTAGACAATTTTGAAACACACTATCGTGATCTACTCGTCAAGACCTACAACGTACACTAGGTCACTTTAAAAGTTCTTTTATTTTTTTTGATTTTGTAGGACAGTGTAATTAATTAATAAAATTGTTTACATATTTTTTTGTTTATGGGCTAAATACGTGAAGTTGGGTACCTGTTACACAAACTATTTTTATTTGGGGAAATTTTATCTACTCTTAAAAATATAATTTGTCATTTCGATTACGACGATGTAATCGATTGTACCTGCTCGATAAACAGCATGGTTTGCAGAAAGAGTTCGTATTGGTACATTAATCGAGTTATCGGCAGATAGAAATATTAATATTCAAATGCGAGAATTTTTTTTAGAAAATAAAGATATATTTTATCATTTTTTTTGAATGAAACTTGAAATAGATTTTTTAAATATTTTTTGCGTTTTTTTGCCTCTTTTTCAATTTTATCATATTAATTCTTATAAATAAAGATATATTTTAAAAACATTTTTTTTTTTATGAAACAGAATAGCTTTAAAAAAATAAAATTTTTTGTTTGCGTTTTTTAAACTCTTTTTTAATTCTATCATACTAATTCTTATTGTTCAAGTAGAAAAAGGAATTCAGTCTTAACTCTTTTTATTTAAAATATAAAACTCCGCTTATGCTTCATTATGTCTAAATTTAGTTAAATAAAGTGAATTAAAATTATAATAAATATATTTTCTCGAAATATAAATGCTCAAAATATAAATAATATTTAAGAGCATAAGGGTTTGCAAAGAAAATAAAAAATCGGTAAATCCAAAAAATAAAATTGGTTTCAATATGTTTTTCTTAAGCATTTAAAAAATAATTAAAAAGAGAAAAACGATCACGTATATTTTCATATAAAATTGTATAATTTAATGTCAATAGTTCTAAAACAAAATTTTATAGGAGACTAAAAAAACTCAAAATTGGGTTTAAAAAAAATTTTTTTTTTTATTTCATAATAAAATTAAATGAAAATAAAAAAAAACAAGCGTAAGCACTCTCTTTTAAATAGTCCGCAAAAACTTTGTTTATGCAAGATTACGATTATTTATCAAGTTCTGGAGTAGCATAAAAACTCTCAAAATTGGGACTTGAAAAAATGTTTTTTTTTTTATTTTTTAAAAATATATTGAGCTCATAATTTGCCAAAAAAAAAAACACTTATATTTGTTTTGCTTTTCATTATTCTACCAAAACTAGCTGGTTCAGTTCGCAAAAACCAATTTTATTTGATTAAAAGTGACAAAATTTTTGAGTGGGTATAAAAATACCTTAAAATTTGAATTTCAAAAAATTTTATTTTTATAATATTTAAAAAATATAGTTAAAACTTTCGACGTAACCTTGCTGGCTAAATTTTGTATGATAGCTATGTGAAATATTGGACCAATTTTGATCAAACGTCACAAAAATGTGTAGTCCAATATGAAAAACATATTATAAATTTTTTTAATATCGTACATTAATTGTAAAATATTGTGATTTATTTGAGTTGTATTTTGTTTTACACTACACAAATATGTGAAGTTTGATCAAAATTGATTCACTATTTCATATAGCTGCCATAACATTTTCTTTCAACAGTATTCAAAAATCGTTGGTAGCCATTTTTTTTTTTGTTTCTTAATAAAATTTAAAAAAAAGGAAGGTATAGCCGATAGTCCTTTGAGACTTTTCTATTAATTGCTGGGGTGGGGTATATCTTTCAGTCATAGCCAGTTAGGATCATTTTATTTATTGGAATAATTTAAAAGAATCTTTGAATATCAAAGCTAACAGGCCATATGAGATAACCGATATTAAGTTAAAGAAATTTTATTAGGTAAACAAAAAAATGGCGGACGTAAAGTCGGGCGCTGACGACTTTAGGATACCCTGTACCACTAGCTTGTAATAAAGTCCGGTTTCTTCACAAAAAACCAAAAACAAAAGAATTTTTAAGCAAAAATTTTTTTTTTGACCGATCGTTCCTATGGGAGCTATATGATATAGTCAACCGATTTCAATAAAATTTGACACAGCTGCTTAAATACCTTAAAAAAGATCTGAATGCCGAATTTAGTTTAAATATCTTTACAAACAAACGAAACACATCGAATTTTGTATAAAAAACGTGTTTTAGGACCGATTGGTCCTATGGGAGCTATATGATCTAGTCAACCGATTTGGATTAAATTTATTACAGTGCTTAGGAACTATAAAATAGTCACGAATGTCAAATTTGGTTGCAATATCTTAACAAACAAACGAAACACAACAAATTTTGTTAAAAAATCGATTTTTTGGAAGATCGGACCTATGGGAGCTATATGATATAGTCAACCGATTTTATTCAAATTTGGCACATTGTTTAAGTGGTCTAAAAAATTTCCAAACGCCAAATCTGGTTACGATATCTTTATTAAAAAACGAAATATAGCGAATTTTTCTTTAAAAAAGTTATTTTGGCCGATCGGTCCAATGGGAGCTATATGATATAGTCAACCGCTTTCGATCAAATTTGGTACAGTGATTCGGAACTATAAAAAACTTTCGAATACCAAATTGGGTTACGATATCTTCATAAACAAACGAATTATTCATCAAAATATTATATTATATTTATTATATAATTTATCCCCGATATCAAAAAAATAAAATAAACTTGTCTCCTATGGAATAATATGGGATCTAATGTGAAAGCTTGGTAACTCTAGCTCTTACCATCTCTGAGATCTAGCCGTTCACATGGACAGACCGACGGACGGACAGACGGACAGACGGACATGGGTATATCGACTTCTCTATTCACCCTGATCATATTTTAGGTAACTTTGGGGTGTCTCCGACGTCTCCTTCTATATGTTACATACATTTTCGGCTTGCACAAACTTAATATACCCTGGTAGCAAGGGTACAGGTACAGGGTATACAAATATTAATTTTTTATAGCACTATTTATGAGAATCTTTCGCTTTCTTCGAAAAGCCTACAAAAACAAGGCCGCTAATTGATTTGTAGGCATTTTAATGAAAATAAAAGAAATTGAGTAAATTCCGAAATAATTTCTTATCTAAAAAGTGGGCTCAGTTTTGCTATATTTTTATTACTTTTTTTTTGCTTTAAATTTATTATATGTGCGTCGGCATATAGTAACTCTTTTTTGGCTGGAGCACGTGATAAACTCCTCATGTCACTATCTTAGTGCTCTTGTTAGACCTATATAGTATATAGTGCGATGTAGCTGCCAATTTTAGCAATCAAAATCAAACACCTTTGCATTTTGAAGAGTTCTTCAACTTGTTTTCGACTATTTCAGCAAAATAAAAAAACAAAACAAAACAAGGCCACAAACAAAAAATATAAATAATAATAACAAAAAATGATATGCAGCATATTGCGACGCAATTAATTTTTAAGTTTGTTTTTTTTTAGTCCAGCGCTAATAAATTAATTAAAAAAAGTACCTAAGTACCTTTAAGGCCTACGCACAGTTTGAAAATATTCGCTTAAATGCAATTTATTGTGCAAATATTTAACATGTACTAAATTACAAATAAACCAAAAAAAAAATACCAAAAAATTTTTTTCTGCGCACGTCATAAATTTTTGGTTTGTGCGTTGTTTCAGCGTCTATTTATGTATATAGCATGTATGTATATATATATTACGTATATAAGTAATGTATTTATTTGGCCATTTAGTTAATTTATACCTTTAGCGCACGAAAGCAAAAGCCAAATAAAAAAGTTGTTATACTTTTTTGACGTTTCGAGTATTTAAAACAAAGCAAAAATAAAACAAAAACATTAAATCAATAAACAAATAGCTATTTGAAGTGCAGCTGTGCAGATGTGAATATTCATTCCTGAATGTATTTCCGAATGTATTCGTTATACAATGGGAATTTGTCAATAAATTTTAATTAAATATTAGCTTAATTATTTGCATGACGTGCAACTGCCACGCGCCTATTATGGCAGATTCTTTTAAATTACAAAGTAGAGGAAGCTCTACTAAACAAAATATATTAATTTTTTTTAGCATTTATATAAACTGAAGTTAACAAATGTTTCAGAGATTGTTATTTCATTAGGTCACAGCCTATTTAGTTTAAAACTCATTTCGTAGCGTACTCATAAAAAGTACTTACTATATCTGATTAGTAAAAAGTGCTTCAATCAGCCTGAATGACTGACTAGTCGGTCATCCATAAATAAATTCATAGAGCGTTAAAAATTTCCTCATTTATTAGGTATTGTACAATATATCATAAACATAAATTAGCTACCAAACAACGAAAATTTTAAAATAACACATTGCCCTCACAAAAGTTGAAATAATTTCTAGCTTTTACCTAATCAAAAAGTGAGAAAACAAAATTATGAAATTAGACAAATTTATGGTCACACTAAAAATTAGCTGTAAACGCCATTTTATCGCAATCTGGCAATATTGGCAATCGTTGAAGCTTTAAGATCGGTGCTTTTTTCTTCAACAAATTTTGAATTTCTACGTAGATCGCCTTTATTTTAATTCCTTGATACAAATTACAAAATAAAAATTTGTGAAAGTTGTATCGCTTCTAGCTGAAACACAGGGAGGAGACGCTTTAGTATTTGGGGAAGCCAAAATAGCTGCCCGTTTTAAAGAAAAGGGAACCAAAAAAAAAAATTTCTAAGAACTTATGCTCCAATTTTTGATTTACAAACCAATTTAATAGTTTTAAAAGTTAAGAGGTTTGCATACACAGCCGAAAAAAAATAAAAATTATGAAACCGAAACTTTGGAAAAATTATACATCTATTCTAAAATCCCTATTTATTGCAAGAATTCCCAAATGTAAGGGAACAACTTTCTTAATTGAACTATTTGTTGATAAATATCACGATGCAAGAAGTATTTAAGTTCAGCTTAGTCAAACACTGTTTAAATTTTTGTATTGTAGCTATAAAAAAATGCACTCAAACTTCACACAAGTGTTTGGTCTCAAACAACATAAAAAAGCCAGAAATTTGGTCACATTAAAAAAAAAAAATTGTTTCAATGTGTTTTATGTATGTTTTGAGTCTACACATTTGTGTGAATTTTGATCAAAATTGGCCCAATATTTCATATAGCTACCGTACAAACCTGAACCAGGTTCAATATGAAATGGTAGCTATACGAAATAGTGAACCAATTTGGATCAAACTTCACTAATTGTTTAGTCTTAAACAAAATACAGCTGACATAAATTTGGTGACAATATATAAAAATAAAAATAAAATTCTTTAAAATGTGTTTCATCTTGGGCTACACATTTATGTAAGGTTTAATCAAAAATATTTAAAATATAAGAATATTTAACATGTGCTACCATACAAACATGAACCAGGTTCAATTTTGTATGGCAGCTATATGAAATAGTGTATCAATTTTGATCAAATTTCACATAATTGTTTAGGTTAGGTTAGGTTAAGCTGGCTGGCCACACAAGAGAGTACAGCCTAGCATAGACCTTTTGGTCCTTAGCTGTGCCAGGTTGGGGGTTATTACGCTAAGTGATGGTAGGTTCAAAATTTTACTTTTTTGGCGAAATTAAGTAGACGGCCAACTTGCAGCCTGGCCACCTCTTCAAGACCGACAAACGCTGGTTCTCCTAGGGTAGCCAGACGATGTCTAGAGATGGCTGAGCTTTCTTTAATCTAAAACAAAATGCAACTGACATAAACATGGTTACGATTTTTTATAAAGAAAAAAAAAGTTTTAAATTTGTTTCATATTTGTGTGAGATTTGATCAAAATTGGTTCAGTATTTCATAGGGCTGCCATACAAAATTGAAACTGCACCATTCTTTCCCGAAAGACACGAATAAAGCCGCTTTGAGTAACCTTTTAATTTTTCGACCACGGGTAATTTTGCGGATGTAAGCCATTCCAAGCATTTTAGCATTAAGAGGAATTAAAAAAAAAAAGATTTAGATTCATAATATTTTTTAGTTGTGTAAATTGCTTCTTGATAAAATGTGTTGGTTTAAAAAATTTTAAAATCGAAACAAAAGTTTTGAGAAAAATGGGATGTATTTAGTAACTTTAATTAGCCATAACTTTTCGAAAAAAAGGAATTGATCTCCTGAACTATCAAACTAAAGGGTAAAAGTTGTACTTAATGATGCAACTGAAGAGACAGACCTGCACATAACCTCAGAAGTTGAAAAATACGCTGTTTTTAACCTCAAATATCGCAAAATCCCAAAGTGGTAGGCCAATTCTAACGCCAGATTCGAATTTTAGGCAGCAAATTATTTCGAAAATAATCCTTAGCTTTCCAACAACTAATATGACCCTGTTATTTGTAAACCTGAATTATTTCCCTCTATTATAAAACAGCTTTTTTTTCTCATCTTTTTAAAAAGGTAGAACATGCTGCGTGTATAGCAGAAGATATTTGTTTCTCTTGATTTTTTTTTCATGTTTTTATAAAATAAGGAAGTTAGCGAACTGGGAAGAAAGAAGTTGAAGTTAAGAGGAAATAAAAGAGCCCCTGAGCCGCTTGAGGCGATGGAGTGGTGGGGGTTGGTGAGCGAAGCGAGCAGGGGGCGAAGCCTCCTATTGTTAAAATAAAAATGTTTTTTGAAATGCAAGATTGTAACTGAGAATATGAGAGTTTCAGCCAAATCAACAGTATACCAATCTATATCAAATATCTTAGGTCAAGTGAAAAACTAAGAGCACTTGACTCTTCTGGAAAAATTTGATATAACTGGTAGTTCTATTGATCGAAATTTAGTCGGGCTTATCATTTTAAAATATACTTTGTTGTTCTCTTCTAAATGCTACCCACTTTTTGGACACAGATAAAAATTACGTAGCTATAATTCTCTATTCTGACGTCTTTATGTGAGTCACAGCAAACAACGTCAAAAAATGAATTTATTAGCATCATCATGATTAATGGAATTTCACTCGGTGATCCCCAAAGTTTCCCATTGTTTTTTGCCCCTATTACTTAAACCTAAAATATTTTATCTACAGTAAGTATAAAATGCTACCTCGTACTTCTTTAGTATGAACTAGATCCTTATTTACTTTGTTTAAGATAAAAAAAAAGCAACACCTGTTACTCCCTCATTTTTATTAAACTGCCGTTAAACCCGCCCTTTTTCAACTCTAGTTAGTATAACAAAAAACATATAGATAAAACCGGTTTCTATTAAACAGCTTAAACTTCTCAAACGCAGTTTTTTAAAACTTAAATCACGTTTAGCCTTTTGCTCTCAAAAGCAGCCACCAACAAAAAAAAAATGTCAACTCTTAACGGCTTTGATCAGTCAATCTGTTGCGTTGATCATTTCATCAGCTGTTTTATTTACTTTTTATACAAACTGTACTATAATTAAGTATTACTGGAACTGAGTGCATGCTTATCTTATCTGGAAGAGTTGCCATTTCCGCTAGTTATCCACGTGTTTGTGGGCCTCCCCCGCACGTTGACTGTTTACATCATTTAATCTCGCTCTCTGCGCGCTCTCTCACTCTCTCTCTTTCTGGCGCTCTTTTTTCTAAAATGGCGTCACATAAAAATGACGCCGCAGCAGCCCAGTTGAGCATAAATGGAGGCAGTTGAGGGGATGGGCAAAACATGTGTACTATAACGGCATGTTTATAATGTTGGTGATTCATTTAATTTTTAAACAAATAAAAATAATAATAGCAACAAAAGCGCGTGTGTATTTGTATTTGTTTCGTTTTGTTTTTTAAATAATGTGTATTGTTTAATAATTTTTGGAGGTCAGTCGGGCTGCGTCTCGCGTGCTGCGGCAGTTGTTCAAACAGGAAGATGGTAACCCTAATTTTGATTATTTCTTATTCTTTTTAAATGGGTCGAGTTTCAAGTACATTTGCCAGCTATCTACAAATAAAAAGCTTTGTCATTTAGCCTGAGGGGCTTCGCTAAGTAAAAAAGAGTTCACTTTCTAAATTGCGGAACGTTTAAAAACGTCTTAAGACTTGAGTCCAATTGATATTCATTGATTTTTTTTTATGGTTTGTCTGATTTTGGAAGTTTAGACCAGGCATGTTCATAGTTTTGCTCTTTAACTAAACACACTTCTCAAGTCAGTTGATTTTGTTGTAGCTCCACAAACAAGTTTCACTTTTTTGCGGCAATTTGTTTTTAAATTTTGAATTCATTTTAGAACTAGTTTGTGTTTAGTATATTCTCAGGCTTATATATACCATAGTTGCCAGCCGCCAACTAAATGACGTGCATGTTAATTAAACCACTTTCGGTGGTTTGATTTTTTGGTATTTATTTATTTATCGCTTATGCAGATTTTTGGATTTGAGCAGACGCGGTTTGATGTTAGCTTTATGGACTAAATATTAATTAGCATAAATAAAATGTAGTCAAACTTTACTAGCTATACTTTATAATGGCAGAGAAAAAATTTGATTTGAGTTTCAAATCTATTCAAGGTTTCTATGATTTCCGTATTTTTTTGACACAATGATAGAACGATTGCACACACCTAACTGAGAAATTAGGAAATTCCAAATTGCTGCCGCCATTATCAAAAACTTTACAAGACGTATACGTAATATTTGTTAACGGAAAAGTGCAATCTGTCAATTCGTAAAGTATCTCGAGTTATGTGAGGCACTACAATGAGTCAAGTAATAACAAACAAGCAGGTTTTGCGATAAGGTAGTATAAAAACTTAACCAAGTCATATAAATAATGGTTTTAACCAGGTTGTAACTTACATAAAGTAGCGGCTATAATAATAAAACCAGCTTCAGGTTTACACTCACTAAAAAAAATATTAACAGTCGAGGAGGTTTTTGGAGTCTGTTAATTATATATATTCGAAGCATCCGAAATTAGAGACCTGCATGAATGCACCTCAAAGCAGCTTCTGGCTAACAATGGCTAACAAAATTGATGAATGAATTTGGTCACAGTCTAATGAATTAAAGTAATTGTCTATACAATTATTTATATTATTATTATTTATATTTATTAATTCTCTATAGAAGTTTTAGAACGCATTGTGAATGAAATTTGGACCTACAACGAAGTTTTTTTTACTGAATTCGCATAATTTGGCATAATTGTCACAATGACAAAGCCGAAATAATAAAAAGTTTGCGAAAAGTTAATTCAGGGCGACGTAAGAATTTATTTTTTATAGTAATCGAATATAATTATCGAAATTTGTGGGTTAAGGGCAGAAACTTTAAAAAATTAAATTTAAAAAAAATCTACGAATTTTCTATTTTCCGTGACGAACAGAAGAAATTGCACTATTTTATTTTTATTTTTTTTTATAAAGGGTGATTTTTTTATAGCATCCAGATTTCCAAAAGGCATATCTCTGTCACTTTTAAAAAATTTTATTCAGTAATGCTTATCAATTCATCATGCAAAGATTTACCCCACAATTTAGGATTTACAATCTTCAAGATTTATAATCAAATCAAATCAAACTTTTGACAAATTTAATTCAGTGCGGCCTAACAATTCATCAAGGAAAAACCCACACCAAAATTTAAGATTTTAGATCTTCAAGATTTATAATCAAATAAATTCAAACTTTTGACAAATTCTATTTAATAAGGCCTATGAATTCATTATGCAAAGATATACATCACAATTTAGGAATTACAATCTTCAAGATTTATAATCAAATTCAGTATTCCGTTGTAAAAACTTATAGAGCTCAACGTACAATAATAAAATAAATAGGGTATTCACGCTCACTGTTGAGTTAAGGAGTCGTATCAATGCATTTGTTGTAATGACAGATTTAACTTTCAAGTTTTAACTCTACTTTTCCTCTAGTACTATTGTCCTCTTCTCCTTGTGGAGCTTAGGGCCTAAGAACTTTTCCTCTACCTAGACCTGATCTACTTTTAAGCTTAGGAGTTGTCGCATTTTTCACACTGCAACATTTAATTTTTAGCCATTTTGTTACCTTATACGCTTTGATAAAGAGCGGAAAATTAAAGTAAAGTGATTTTTTTTAGTACAATTATTACACAATTAATACTCAGTTAACTAACCAAAGGGCATTCACGCTTTTGCTTACTGAGTTTTTGTGTCATCTATCAGCTTTTCAAAGCAAGCGTGAATACCCCTAATATATTACTTTTTAGAATAATCCAATTTCATAAATAACATTCACGCTTTAGCTTGTTGAGTTTTGTGTCACTCAGCAGCAAGCGTGAATACCCTTAATATTTAGTACAAAAGCACGTTACACCTAATTCTCTGTTGCTGTGCGAACTTTTACGCGAATTTGATTTAACCGATACAAAAAAATCATTCCGTTAATTTTTTACGCTATTTAATTTGATTTAACGCGATCCAAAAATTCCTCATTTATTTTAAGTAAAAAGTAACACCATGATATTATTTCAGTTGCATTTTCAAGCGAAGAATCAACTTGTTACGATTACATGAATACTGTATCTTTTTTAAGCGTATTTTTTGGGAACGTATCTCTCGCGGAAAAAAAGAAGTAGGTGTTTAGCATAAATAGAGATCTTGCCCAAATTATCAAACAAATATGTCCTACAAGAAATAGTTTTTATAAAGATCAAAATTAAAAGAATATTTACATTGCGGCGTTTTTCTTGGGAATAGATTTCAAGCATAAATTTCCCAGTTTTTCAGAAATTGTCAAAAACCTAAAGTTAAAAAATAGTACATATTGATCTGTCAATCTGCATACAATAAACTTTCTACTCCTCCTCTGAGAAAACACATAAACATTCATTCATAAATGAGCAGGGGGCTACGCTACCTGCTCGCTACGTCCGTGGTGAATTCGAGACGGCTCTTTGTCATATAGTAGGTTAGATCATGAAAATTCTATTAATGAAAAATGATCGGTCCTATCGGTGCTTTATGAAATAGTCAACCGATAAAATTCAGTACAGAGCTTGAGTACTCTTAAAAAACTACCGACTGTCAAATTTGCTTACGATATCTTTATAAGCAAACGATTTACTCCTCTAAGGCGTTAAAAATTTACATATTTCACTTTTTACAAAAATTCCCGTTGATTTCACGTTTTTTCTTCGATTTTGATAAATAGTCAATAATTTCTATTCGTAATCGATCGAATCTTATAAGCTATAAAAAAAAAATGTATTACAATTTTTAACAAATTTTTGAATTTACTTCTAAAATATAATTTTTTCAAAACTTTCCTATTATTTTCACATTCTTTCTTCGATTTTGATAAACAACCACTCAAATTTTCGTAATCAAACGAATTTTACGATTGTTGTAAAATTTGTAAGCTAGTGTAATCATTATACTTTCATAATTTAAAAATTCAAGGGTCATTAAAAGCGGACATTTTGCTCTTGAGGCATAAGATGCTTGAATAAACTAGGAGGTTTCACCCCTTGTGTGCTTTGGTTGGTAAGCCCTAGTCTACTAAGCCTTAAAATCGATCATTTATCTCTCTTAACAATTTTAAAAAAATAATTATCGGTAACTTTTGTCAGGTTCGTTTTTTTAATGAGATTTTTTCGCTTGTCTTTAATCTCTATAATGTGCGAGCTGTAATTTAATTTGATGAAAACAATTATTGTCTCTTCTAAAGCGTGATTTACTGATGTAGAAATAGCTTTAGACATTATTTGTAATTTATTATAGCTAATAACGCTAATTGTAAATTATAAAAATTATTTTCAAGCGTTGACCTGCCAGTTGACTTATAAAGGGTGCTTTTTTAAGCACATCTGGATTTCAAACTTAAATAAACACAAAAAAAATTAAAGTAATAATCTCAAATATAGTTTTATTAGTAATGTATATGGGCGAAAATAAGTGAAGCCCATATATAATACACATAAATTTTTTTCAAATATTTATTTATTGGCAATCAATCGATAAATTTAAAAGGTTTTAATCCAATATTGACAAAAATAAATTGCTGCACATTAAATAAAACTTAGTATGTGATAGGGATTAGAAAGACAATTTTATCTTTAAATATTTTTTTTTTACTATGCTGTTTTTATTGTGGTTTTTATAATATTATTATTATCCAACCGGAATCGTGAAAAGTCAAATGAGTTCGAATATGATCAAGAACACGATGAATGACATGTTCTGATCGATGATTATTCGGTAATTTTATATTATTTCCAATGATAAGCTAGTTTTTTCGAAACGAAATTAAAAAAGTTCTTTTGTATTAAATATATTGGGGGCATTCACGATGTTAAGTGACGCAAAACTTAACAAGCTAAAGCGTGAATCCCTTTTGTTTAGTTTGTCAGTAACTTCAATTAATTTTATTAAAATTTGCTCAAATCCAGCGAATGATCAAGTTATTTCAGCTCATGGACTGTCATAAGGTCTGTCAGGCCTGGCCCTATAACCATCGGTCGATTCCTTTAAACACAATTAAACTGGTATATGAAAAATTTGAAGGAAATCCAAGCGCTGTACCCCAGAACTCCGATCCCGACTTCCACTCGTAAAAATAAGCTTATTAAAAGAGAGAAAAGTGATAAATAGCCCAAATGTATTTAATAAGAAACTTCTTTCCAAAAATACACTATGTGAGAGTAGACGACGTCCAACAATGCCTCTGAGGGCAAAAGTAACAAGCACGTGCTAAAGATGTTTCGATTAGTGGCAAAATTTATATAATTTTTTAGTACATAGGACAAACAAGGTATTTCACCGTGGTATGTAATTCCCAATAAAATTTTCGTGTCTATTGCAATATAACAAATGCATTATAAAAAAACTAGAAACGTGACTAATGCCATTAGAAGGAGATGGGTGTTTACCAACCAACCAAGATAAGGCCCAAACAATACCGAAAACAAAAAACAACAAAAAATACAACCATGTTATTGCTATTTTTGTTTTCAATGTTATCAAATGAGTTTTCTTCAGCAGTTGGCTGATTAGAAGTTGCCAGAAAGTAACGAAACTAAAACTATGGAAAGTAATTTTAGATTAGGTTGGCCCAATAAAAAGAAGGCCTAGAGTATGTGCGTCTTAATTAGTCTCTTTTAATAAAAGACACCGCCGTTCGGATTCGGCTGTAAACTGTAGGGGCCTGTTCTGCTCGAACAGTTGATTATAGAAATCCTCATGCCACACCTAGGGGTTCGTCAGGGAATTATATGTATACTCTATATGAGTGTCTTAAGGTTATATAGTATGGTAAGTAAGTAAATTCTTGACTTACCTGCATTATGGGATAGGCGACGCGTGCTTTACTCAAACGCTCTATAATCGTCAGCTTGCTGCTGCTGGCCATGACGCCGCCAACATTGGATGAGGATAGCACTGGACGCGCCGGCTGCACAATGGGCACAAAATCCCGATTACGTTCGGCAAAACTGCGATCAAAGGAATTACGGCGATCGCTATAGGAACGTCTATATTGGACGGAACCGGAACCATATTGTGACTTGTTGTTGTTGTTTTGTGTGTTGGAGCCCATATAGGATTTGGATTTGCGATATTGCTTGTTGGTATATAAGATGGGCTCTATGGCAGGATAACAGCCGCTATCGGCGGTGCTTAGATTTGTGCCATAACTGCTGCCCGCATCGGAGCTGATCGAGGAGGCGGAGGATGGCACTGCAGAGAGTACGGTCGGCTTGGAACATTTGGCGCAGGAGACGCTAAGAGCGGCAGTCAAAAGCTCAGTGGGATTTAGTTTGATGTCGCGCTCCTGTGTGGTATTGGTTTTAATCGAAGCCAATTCTGTCGAGTTGGCAGCACTGCTGGCCTCCTGGGCCTTGACAGTGCTGTTATTGTTATTGTTGTTGTTGCGCGTTTGTGTGTTGTTCAAGTTTAGTTGTTGTTTTTGCTTTTGCTGCTTGTTCTTTTTGTTGCCGTTATTGTTGTTGTTGTTCCCGTTGCGCTGTTGTTGCTGTTGTGCTTTGTTGTTGTTGTTGTTGTTTGCTGCCTTAGCACGATTTGTGTTGTTGTTGTTGTTATTATTATTATTATTGTTGCTGTTATTTTTTACATTGTTATTGCTGCTTTTGTTTTTGGTATAGACGGCCATGTCACCCAGCTTCATTTGTTGTTGCGTTGCAGCGCCTGCTGACGTCACAGCTGTCGACTGCAACTGTTGCCGGCCGGCCATTTTGTTATTTGCCTGTTTCACCATCTTTGCTGGCAAAACACTTTTAATTTAATTACTTGCACTTTTATTTGTTTTTAGCTTAGCAGTCTTTTATTTAGTTAAGGAATTTAAAAAAAAATAACGCAAAAACTCGACACTTGTTGCACAAAATTTTGTTTTTAAAATGCGGCTTGTTTTTCAATTTGTTAAAACTATTTAGTACTATTTAGTATTTTTTAGTACGTTTTTTAGTTGTTTTTTTTATAGTTTTCAGTTGTTCAATTGATTAACAGCTTTGCTTAGCGCTTTACGCTGCTTTGCTCTTTACGCTACTTCGTCTTTCTCTGTCTCTGCTTTTGTAGTTGTTTTTGATGTACCGTTTAGAAGTTTTTGCGTCTGCTTCGTTTAACGGTTGAGTTTAGTTTGCGGCCACGTTTATTTTGTTTTTACTTTTGCTTTTGCGTTTTGTTATTGACTAAGCTTTCGTTGTACCTTTTAAAATACTTTTTTAATCAAAAAAAATTTCATTAATTTTTTTTTGTGTTTTTTTTTGTCTTGTTATTGTTGATACCGTACTACACTTGTTAATTTCTCGCGCTTTTTTTTTGTTTTGTGTTTTAAATTTTTTTTTGTTGTTATAATTATTACGCTTTGGCTCTCTTTGCTGTTGAGAGCTTTTATTGCTTTCTATATAATTTAACGCAAAATGTGGCCAATGTCAGCGCGCCGCTTGATATGTAAAGAAATAGAAAGAAGAAAAAATAAAACATAAAATTAGCACAAAAATGTGAAATAAAAGATATTATTTATAGTATTTTAATCATGGCTTTTCCGCTTTTAAGTTGCTGCTAGCCAAAAAACAACAACAACAACAAACATGTATGTGGTTTTGCATATTTCATTTATTTCGATTTATTTTTAATACGAAATTAGTTGTCAAAGTTCTTTGCGCAAGCTCTCTCACGCGCTCTCATCTCTCATCACTCAATTTCACGCTCTCACGCTTTTTAAACTTTTTTTTGGCGCCTACTTTAAACAGTAGCAACAACAGTTTTTGTTTTTGTTGTTGCTTTTTTTGTCTCATTAGTTTTTATCATTTGTTGTTGCGCAAGTGTGTGTGTGTGTGTGTGTGTGTGTGTGTTTGTACTTTTTGTTATACCCTGCAATTGTTTGGGTAAGTGAGGTATACGAGGTTCGTTCAAAAAGTAAGCGCAATATGTGATTTCTTGGATTAAATTAGGGTAAATTTGTTTGGGCAAGTGAGCTATACGAGGTAGGTATATTTAAGAAGTCAGCACAATAAATAATTTCTTGGATTGAATTAGGTAATTAGGTAAATTTGCTAAAGAAGTTTGAGCAAGTTTTTTGGGTATTTTGTTTATAGCGTATATTAAATTTTTTTTATTTTTAATCAAGCTATAAAAATATTTCCTCTACTAAAGGAAACATGCCTTCTTCAGAGTTCAACAGTCCTCTGTTCAGAAATTGTTATTATAGTCAAAAATTCCCACAAATATGTATACAAATTAATTTAAAAAATACTGGTTTATCGGATGACTTAAGGTTAGCTTATCTACTAGCCATCTTAATTGAAACAAGAATTTAATAAGCTGCTCATGAATTTTAAAAAGCACAATTTAGAGCTATTTTTGAATATGCAATAATTTGCAATAGAATTTTTTTCAGGGAACCGCTTGGGATTACTAATAATAATGACTGAATATTTTGTCAATCGCCCTTGGGCATGGGATTCATGGGCATCATAAGGAGCATGGGGACCTCTATTAAAAAATGAACAGAGTAGTAGGACCTGCGGCGATTTGAATTAATAGAGATTTTCTATTAAAGTACTAATAAAATACCAAAATTACAATTAGCTCCATGGAATTTAGGCTCAGCAAAATTAATTTATTAAAAAAAACGGCTTTTGGGTAGGATGGTCTCGAAATATGCAGATATAAAATAAAATGCTCCATGAAAGTGAAACTATTTTATCCATTTCTTTTAGAGAATTGACGCAAGCAACTCTTTCTATATAAATATAATGCCTCCTGGAAATCTGGAAATGAGTACTTATGGTTTGAGTTAATTTGCTGTAGGGGAAATTATGGCTTATGAGTCCTATAGGCTTTCTCAAGCAAGTCTTAAAAAATGTGGATAAGGATGTTCACACTGCCATAAGAGAGAAAAACCAGGCCTGGGTGGTAATATCTTCCTTTTCCCCCTTCTCGTCTGCATGATTATCAAAACTACGATCAGCTAAATTGTTAATGACACGAAATTTTTGCACTGAACCATATCGGAGCAGAAGTTATATCATGGGTCATCGACTATGACAACTAAACTAAGGGCCATTCGTCATAGTGGTTGAGTTCTGGAGGGTCAAAACCCAAAAAGCAAATAATTTCTATTATAGCCACAAAAAAGTAACATAAAAACGAGACATTTCGAAGGTTATGTCAGAACCTTGACCAGTGGCGGAACCACGAAAGGTAGGTCGAGTCCGAACCCCCCAAAAATTGGAAAAATAGATTGACAATTTTTTTGCAATCTCTGATGTATAGACACATTTGAAGTGAAAAAAAACCCCTTATGAGCAATGAATATGAATAAATGAATATGGATGAAGATAACGAATTATGGTCGGTTGATGACAAGAAATTTTTGCTCGTTTACTGAACTACGTCTGAACATATTGTGTATCATGGGTCGTCGAGTATGACAACTAAACTAAGGATCAATCGTCCTAATGGAGCGATTCTGGAAAATTTAGACCCTACAAATAAAAAATTTCTATTATAGCCACAAAAAAAGTAATATAAAAACGAGACATTTCGAAGGTTATTTCAGTACCTTAACCAGTGCAGAAACAACAAAAGGGTTTTCGGGCTGTATTCTTTCGGAATGGGGGCCGAAAATTCGTGGATTTTGCCCGACGATAACACGCCATCTCATGGAGCCACGATTGTGAACGCATTTAAGGCAATACACTCGATAAATACCATCGAACAGGCGCCGTACAGTCCAGATCTGGTCCGGTGTCACTTTTTCCTGTTTCCAAAACTAAAATTGTCACTCCGGGAAACCAGTTTGGACTCCATACCGACCATAAAACAGAATGCGACGAGAGAGCTGAACGCCATCCCTGCCAAAGCCTATAAAAAATGTTTCAAAAATTGGAAGAAGCTTGGCATACTTCAGAAGGGAAATATTTTGAAGGAGACAAAATAAATATTGAAGATGATCTTTTGGGTTTTATTTAGAAATTCCGGAAATTTGTCACAATGTATACTCTCTGAAGGGATAAAAATTCCTTATAAGCAATGCTCGATCCGCTACTGACACTGACTCTGGAAACTTGAATCGAATGAAATTTAAATAAGTGCTTTTTTAAGGTAATTTCAGGCCCTGAGTGCTCTTGGTATAAGACTATTTAAGCGATCCCTTTTTTTTCGTATGATTTCAAAAAAAGCTTATATTTAAAAAACAAAATGTTTATTATCAAAAATAAGAATAATCGCTGCCTCTTAAAAGTTCTGAAAAGTTAAAAAAATAAAATCATAGTGTTATCGGCGATCTCAAATAAGTATAGAGCATAGTCGGACTTTCACACCCCAAAATTTTGTCTAATTACAATACAAAAAAAAAAAAGGTTATATTTAAAAAACAAAATATTTATTATCAAAAAGAGCCTCTTAAAGTACTCAAGATCTTTAAAAAAAAATTCTAGTGTTATCTGCGAACCCAAATAAATGTACAGCATAGTCGGACCTCCAAACTCCAAAAAATAATTTGTATATATGGCTTTATCATTTCAAATTAGTTTCTAATAAACTTACTACTCTTATAAGCATCCTTCAATTGAAAAATAAATTACAATTTTGTTTTTATTTTAACACCTCATTTTATCCTAATTTGCAGAGTATCCTACAGTCGTTAGTACCCTCCTTGTTATTATATTTATTTTTTACTATGCTATGCGTTGCCACTAATTTAATACCCATACAATTTTGCCGATATGTGCTTCCAATGCGCAATTTGCATTACTTTCGCACATAGTTCGCACCAACCTGACCCTCAATTCCCCCAAAAATTCCCCCCATCACACACACAGATACACGCCCACTCTTAGAGGTAGGTAGATATGTACTAGAAGGTACCAACAACAATAACAATTTAGCCATTTTGGCGCTCTCGACGCCCCATGATGATGTAATTTTTTTTAAATGCGAATTTTTAAATTATTTGTGTATCGTATTGTTTTTGTCTCGCCTGTAATTGAATGTACCTCATATATCATTGCAAAATTATATACATATATGATTAGATGTAGTATATGGCTGACTTTATATATATTTACAATGTGCCATCTTTCATTTGTGGAATTGTCATTTATTGTTGGAGATCGTTAATTGACTTGGCTTATACTTTTTTTTCGCAGTAAACTCTTTTTATTTGTTGTTGATGCCTTAGATTACAATTAAACCCGATACAAGATGATTTGCAAAAAGATTAGATATAGATAATTTATTATATACTTACTACTACTCATAGTAGTAGCCAAATACACACACTTACAATGACAAAGAAAAATCCCTGAGTTAATTTTCCTCAAATAAAAAAAAAAGAAAAGCAAGCCGGAAATACCTTTAAGACACAGCTGAAGTTCACACATTTGTGCCAGCCCCTCCAATGAGAGAAATATTGTGAGAGACCGAACCTGACATTATTTTATATAGTATATTTTTCATTAATTTATTTGTTGATTTGCCAAAACCCGGCAACGCCGTTTGCAATATGAGCACGTAGGCACAAATGAGAAAAATAAGTAATTCTTAAATGCAATAATAATAAATGTAAATAGGAAATTAAGTTTGGCTACAACAAAATTTGCATACGCTTTGCTGAGAATTTTACAGCACTTCTCAACACTGTAAATTAAAATTCAATTTAGGTTGACGAATTTCGATAACTAATTTTCAAGATGATGACTTGTTAACAAATATCTTTGCTAGTAAATCAAGAATTTTATGCTAAGAAAGATTAATTTTTTGTATCCCAATAAATTGAAGTATACAAATTCAACTATTCAATTCCATTCAGATGATGAATTTAAGTTTGAATAACTAATCACAATGCACAATTTTTCAAGATGATGCGTTGTAATAGAATATCTTCGCTAGTATAACAACAATTTTATCTCAATCAATTGTAGTATAGAATTTAGTGAAATTAAACTGTTATACAAATTGAGATGATGAATTTCAGTTAATGAGTTTTGATAACTAATCACAATCAAATAATTTTCAAGATGATGCCTTGTAAGCAAATATCTTTGTTAATAGATCAAGAATTTTATGCCAAGAAAACTTACTTTTTTTATATCTCAATAAATTGAAGTATAGAATTTATGTGAAATTAAACTATTATTCAAATTGAGATGATAAATTTAAGTTCACGAATTTGGATAACTAATCACAATGAACAAAATTTCAAGATGATGCGCTTGTAGACAAATATCTTTGCTAGTAGATCAAGAATTTTATGCCAAGAAAAATTAATTTTTCTATATCTCAATAAATTTAGGTATAGAATTCAGTGAAAATAAACTATTATTTAGATGACGAATTTAAGTTATGAGTTTAATAATTACAATAAACAAATTTTTAAGATGATGCGCTTGTAAACAAATATAGTAGATTCAAGAATTTTATGCTAAGAAAATTAATTTTGTATGTCTCAATAAATTTAAGTATAGAATTCATGTGAAAATTAAACTATTATTCAAATTGAGATGATGAATTTAAGTTGATGAGTTTTGATAACTAATCACAATGCAGCTAATTTTCAAGATGATGCGTTTGTTAAACAAATTTCTTTGCTAGTAGATCAAGAATGTTATGCCAAGAAAAATTAATTTTTTTATATCTCAATAAATTGAAGTATAGAATTCAGTGAAAAATAAACTATTATTTAAAGTTGAGATGATGAATTTAAGTTGATGAGTTTTGATAACTAATCACAATAAACAAACTTTTAAGATGACGACCTTCTTGAACAAATATCTTTGCTAGTAGATCATGAATTTTATGCTAAGAAAAATGTATTTTTATAAACTATTATTCAAGTTGAGATAATGAATTTGAGTTGGTGATTTTGGATAACTAATCAAAATGCACAAATTTTGAAGATGATGTCTTTGCTAAGAAAAAATGTATTTTCTCATCTTAAGAGATTGAAGTAAAAAATTCAGTAAATATCTTTATTGAAATAAAGATGATGAGTTTCGATAACTAAACTTACTAACTAAAATAGGTTCGCGAGCAGATCAGTCATTCTTTGCTAAGAAAATTGTATTTCTTGTAATCTATCATATTTTAAACTTTAGATATCAACTATTAGTTTATCGTTAATAAATACTATCTATATGAATATAAACTGTAGCAAAAGCAACCCTATACTCGCTTTAAGATGACGAATTTTGTCTAAAGATGTTAGAGAAACAATTTTTAAGATAATGTGCTGTAGCTAAATCAATAATTATTTGCATACAAAATTTGATTTGTTACTCATTAAATTAACGTGTAGAATTTAACGAAAGTAAACTAATTAATACCCAATATAAGATGAGGATTTTTAAAAAATAATCTCAGAAATCTAATTTTAAAATGAATTGTTAATAAATATATTTACTTTGCTGATCAATAAACCTTAATTAACCTTTACTTTCCTCTCCTTATATAAGTAAGTTATTTAAGTAGTTTTTATTTAAAATTTAGATATCGACTTTTAATTTATTATCTGGTATATTGACAATTTTTTGATAAGATAAATGCATTTTCTCATCTTTAAAAACTGAAGTAAAGACTTCAGTAAATACAAATTATTATTGAGATTTAGATGATAAGTTTTGAGAACTGAACTTATTTCAAAGACCAAAGAGCTTCGCTAACAGAACAATCATATTTACTAAGAAAGGGTAATTTTTTTAATCTCAACAAATGACTTATTTAGCTTTCATATTTTAAACTTAAGATATCAGCTAATAGTTTTTTATCTTTAATAAAAACTAACATTTCAACACTGTTGCTATGAGAATTGACGTATGAACTTTAGGGAAAGTAAACTAAGATTCACTTTAAGATTACGAATTTTGTACAAAGATCTCAGCAAAATAATTTTTAAGATAATAATTTGCAACTAATTCAATAATTTTTTGCATAAAAAATTGTATTTTTATTTGCATACTAAATTTTATTTGTTATTATCTCATTGACGGTAGAATTCAGCGAAAGTAAACTAATTAATATTCAACTTAGGGGGAATTGTTAATTATTAAATCTGAATTCCCATTTTTCTTTCTATTCTTTATCTTAATAAGTATGTAAATTTAAATATCGAATTTTAATTCATCATCTTTCATATTTGTTAATTAGTAAAAGATTTTTTTACTTGTTAAAGTTATATTATTTCACTTAAAATAAAAGTAATGAAAATTAAAAATAATTTTCTGCTCAAATTTTGTCAAGGATTCTGCAGATTTCTTCAAAACATTTAAGACTGGCTTAAGGTAAAATGAAGTAATGAAAAAAAATTACAAAAAAAACATTCTGTTCAAATCTGTCAAGGATTTTGTAAATTTCTTTGAAATATCTTAGACCCTCTTTTTTAAAGCGCAAAAGTAATATAATGTTATAAAAAAAAAATTATAGAAATACATTCTGTAGATTTCTTTGAAATATTTAAGACTGGTTTTTCTAAAGCGTAAAAGCAAAATAATATATATTTTATTCTTCCTAAATCTGTGCTCAATATTTGAATCAACTGAAACAGTTCGTTAAGAACTTTGATTTGGGACATTGATTTATTAACAGTTTTGGCTGCAGTTTTTGCTGAATGAGGCACTGCCAACTTTTATTAAAAAACTGAGGCAATTATTTTCCAAACTAGTAAATGTTTATTTTAATTAATAATTATTTTAATTCATATAAATCTAGCTCTAATATGTTTGAAACATTGAGTTCTTTCAGCAGAAAAAGTTTGCCATAAATAAAACATGGTAACTCTTGACCCTTTTAGTAAATTTTGCAAGTATGGCAACTTTAAACAGAAATGGGAAATTCATAGTAATCTAAATAAAATTAGAAGGCATTTGAAAATAAAGCAAAAGAAAAATTTGACAAGAGTTTGCTTATATTCATAATTATAAATTTAAATAAAACTGAAAGATATTTAGTTAATCAAATTTGCAAAATATCCTTCCAAGCAAAAAAGAACAGCGTTGCCAATACATTAGAATAGCCACTGAGAAGAAATGAATGGCTTTATTCATAGTGATTTTAAATAAATTAGAAGGCATTTGATTATAAAACAAAAGTCAAATTTGACAAGTGCGACAAAGTCAAAATTAAATTATTTATTAATTAATTTAAACTTTAATTAAATTGGAAGGTAATTAGTTTCAAAATTAGAACATCTCCTTCCAAGCAAAAACGAAGAGCGTTGCCAACTCATTAAAATTGCATGTGAAAAGGAATAAATTGCCCTTAAGAAAAAAAAGCTCATTGTCTTCGTGCTTAAATAGCAAATATCGATAACTCAATTCGATAAACCAAGTTCTTTAAGCGCAGCTCTAAATTCTTTGCATTTTTAGACTTGTACAAATCTTTGGTTGGTCATTATAAACCTTTTGAGTGTATATCCCTAAAATAGTGTACAACCAGTAGTTATTTTTAGAAAATTTCAATATTTACCATGCCCTCAGAAGTTTTGTACCTAAATTTTCCAATCACGTTTCCTTAAATTTGAGTCTTAAGCTTTACAAATGGTTTCTTTTCTTTTGAAATAATGTAGTTAAAACAAAATTGGGCCGCTGCGTTGAAATATATTCGTTGAAATGGTATTTCGTTACACATTAAGTAAGTTCGAGCCGCATTTATCGATTAGAAATGCGCCTATCTTGCTGTGCTTGTAATCGATTCTTTGCTTGAAACAAATGCTAAGAAAAGGACTTTAGAAATGGTATGCACTAAAAATACGGCTACAAAACGAAGTCAGAAATGGAGCTGAAAGCCAACCCTGACTTCACCATAACTTATTCGATTTTAATAATTACCTGAAATACCCAAGTTGAAATGAAATCTTGAAATCACGTGCCTTTGAAAATTTCACTGCTTTCGGCTATAAGCGATTTTGGCTAGGTTTTCGAATACGACGGAAAAAAAACGTGAACGAAACGAGCGAGCAAACTGAGCGGCTGTACGTAGGTAGACCCAGGGAATCTGGTATTTGTTGGCCGCCAACGGGTCTATATCTTTTAAATTTATAACGATTGTATTAAATTCTATATAGATAAGTTTACAGATCTTTTAATACTTTTTGCAATGAGGCGTCACTAGTTTCACCGACGGAGAGAGATTGCCGAGCTGTTGCTCGGATTTTCGCTCTTTCGTCCGTTTCCGCTTGTTGTTTTTGTACTCAGCCAGAAAATGAGCGCACACGCGGTGGTTAGATTTGTTTTTATATTACGTGAACCAAAAATAACTAGAAACTAGTGTAGACCTACCTACATACAAAAATTTATATAAATATGTATGATTTATATATCTTTCAATTTCAACTGACACTTAAAACTTCGCCTAAATTTTAACCAAAATTCAATTTCAATTTCACTTTTTATGCTAAACTAACACAACACGCACACACTCGCACACTTTGACCGAATAAAAACAAAATCTCGCTCTTAAATCGGGCAGGGAAGGGAACGTCGTGAGAAGTCGTCGTTGGCAACAAGCGTTAAAAATCGAAAGAAATGTTTGAAAATAAATTACCGATAATACCGTTAGTTATGGAAAACGAAACTTTGAAGTTTTTTTGCACTTTTAGCTTTTAAGCTATTTGCGTACAGTTGCACAATAGATATATTATTTTATGGTATTTTATTGAGTATTTTTATTTGTATCTTTCTTTTTAATGCACTCACTTACTAACTTGGTTAGTGGCCTGTTATTAACTGCAGCAATAGGAATTGATTGTTTGTTGTTGATTTGTTGTTGTTATTATTGTTGTTGTTATTTAGTCGTGATATCGAAATCTCGAATCGAATTCGGCGTTGCGATATTCTCTCTATTAAATTCTGTCTACTTGAGTGTCGAACATGTGACGAGCAACTGATGGCACATTGGCAAAGCAAAGACGTATAATTCGTGTGGTTGGTTCGATTCGTTGGGTTTGGTTTGGTTTGGCGGTCGGTCTCTCATGCGGCACCGTCAATTCTAGAGACGTTTCGCTTTTAGTAGCTGTTTGTTGGCCACAACAACAATAATAAGCTACAAAAAGATAAGCTGCTTGGCTAATGGGCGAAAATGTGTATACCCTGAAAATTGAAAACTTGCTGGCAGCTCAACAAAAAGCAACATGAAATTAAGCTTTCATTTAAAACGTTAAAGTTCACGCAATTTCTTAGGGCATTGCCATGCTCAACATTTTCTTGGAGGCATTGCCATATTTAAAATTTTTGCATTATTTCTCTATAGACCAATGGCCTATTTTAAAAAGCATTTCTTTATATGATAGTATTTATTTTAAATGTTGGAAATACAATACTAAGGTAGCTTTGTTTTGGGAATAAGTACATCAAATATTAGATCGTTTTAATGTTATAAAAAAACTTAAATTCAATTTATTAGACGTTTATTATATTTCAAAGTGTGTTGTATATATTACGATAAGGTTAAGAATTCATTCTTTTAATAATTTTTCAACTTAAATATTAACATTATTTTGATATTAATTGATGGTCGAGATTATTGACGCTTATTAGTTGTGGAGAAATTCAAGAGAATTCGTAATTGGGAAAAATTCCCTAACCGGTATTTTTTGCACTTATACAGTGCCGTTTACAGAAAAGTTGGGCCCAGCGGGGCCTGTCGATGTTAGGATCCCAGATGAATCACATTTTTGCAATCTAGTAGGGATACGCGATACCGATCCGATATTTTGAACATCGAGTATATCGAAATCGATCCTGAATATTCGATACTGATATTTTGGTTCTCGAATAATCGTAGTTCCGATACAAATTTGCTTAATATCGGTATGAAGATCCATTTTTGACACTTGGCGCTTGTAATTTATTTTCCAAAAAATCTCTTTAAAGTCCTACATTCGATATTCTGGTCTAGTCGGCTCCATTTCCAAAAAATAATAGTTAACATAATAATTAAAATAAATGAATAAGAAAAAGTTTATATTATTCTTAGTTTAATTTTAATTTATTATAAACATTACAAACTTTTGGTTTCTTAATCGAGCAAACGCCTCCATTTTGTTCAGTTCCTCTGAAAAAAAATGCCAACAATTTGATACCGATACCGCCGATATCGATTTTTTTTTTTTAGGAGGAATCGAATCGGATCAGTATCGAGTTTTGTGGAATACTCAGTACTTCGCTTGGATTTTTTTTTCGGTATCGAGCATTCCTTTAATCTACAAATTTTAATTATTTTTTTGTTGATGGTTCCCAGACAGTTCCTGTCGACGCTGGGAACCCGAGATTAATCACATTTTTGCAATTTTTGATTGATTATTTTAAAGTTTGCAATTAATTATATTTAGTTATTATTCCATTTATTATTTAGATTATAAAGTAAATTAGATAACACTGTGTTGTCGTTATCATTAAGAGCATAGGACGGCAAAACTAGAATAAAATAAATTAAAACAATAATAGATACTAGTTATTATATATATGGGACAAAATAAGTAAAGCAGGTCACTTTTCGATTAAAATAGTCCTAAAAGAGCGCTGAAGAACTACAATAGTAATTATAAATGAGCAATTTAAAAATTATTTATAAAATAAAAAAAATATAACGCCTTATATATAATAACTTTTTCGTAAAATAATTAAAGAAACATAAATATTTTGTTAAATATGTAATATATATAATTTTTCAACTTTTGGAAAAATGTTTAAATAAAATCAAATTTTTTCGGTTAAATTTACCGGCCCGTTTTTTCAAAATTATGTTATATATAATATTTCAACTTTTGGAAAAATAATTAAAGTAAAATAAATGTTTTGTTAAATTTCGCCGGCCAATTATTTTTAAGATTAATTGTATGAACTGTCCAACTTTTCAGAACAATCTAATTTCAATTTAGAAAATTTGAAGATATTTTGTTAAATTTACGAGCCCATTCTTTTAAAATTATGCTATACAATTTTTTTTAACTTTTTGGAAAAATATTTTGATAAAATTACCGGCCCTTTTGTTAACTTTTTTGGAAAAATATTAAAAAAAAAGAAATATTTTGTTAATCATGTTATATATAATTTCATCTTTTTGGAAAATATGTTTAAAAAAATAAATATTTGATTAAATTTACTGTCCCATTATTTCCAAATTTTTGTTATAGTTTTTTTCAACTGTTGGAAAAATGTTCATACCTAAAAAAATTTTGGAAGTAAAAATTTGGTCGAAAAATTGGGAAAAAAAAGGGTAAATAACTTAGGGGCCACCCTGTCGCCTTAATCCCTCAAGGCATTAACACAAATTTCTGCACGATCCCAAAAATCTACGGGGCACAACAATCCCTTTAGGCTTTATCGGAAGCGTTTCCAAAAAAAATCACCCAAACAGCATCTATCTTACTAAAATCGATCTTCTTATACAAACTTCATTGCATAGCCAACATACTCTCCCTACAAGCGTACAAAAACACTAGCACACACACATATTCAAATCAAATGTATTAAAGCGTACAAAAACGGAATGAAAAAAAAATTGAGCAGCGAAAAAAATTCACAAATAGCCGCAGCAACAACAAACATTATGTATAATAATCAGCGTAAAACTCGGCAACAATAACAACAACAATTACATACATATAAAATGAGCTAATGTTAATGTCTCTCAATTTACCGGCGCCTTTTTTTAAGCGTTCTCATCTTAACGGCGTTTATCAGTGCTGCCAACTGAGCGTGGTTTTGTTTAAAGCTTCAACTCACACTTTTTTTTGCTAACAGTGGGTCAAACGTGCTCTTGGTCAGCTGCTGATTTCACTTTCACGAGTTGTATCCAACATTTCAAATATAACGCTTCGCTGCCAGCCTATCTGGCAACACTAGCAAAGAGCGCAAGCTTTTCAAGATCAACAGAAGCTTTTGGATTGCTCCATTTTATGACTTGTATGTAATTTGTTGTTGTAAAAAGCAAATGCCGGCAAAGACTTTGCCGGTAAAAGTTTGCATGCAAGCAAAAGCTAAAAGAGCAAGCATACGCAATAAGCTTACTTAAGAGCGGGGAATAAAGTGCTTAAGAGTAATGCGCTAAGTGGACAAATAATAATAAATAAAAAGTGCTTAAGCAGCATAACAAAAAAGCAATTAAAAGACACAGAACGAAAATCTTGTAGACCAAAAACATTAAGCATACGACATGTTAGCCGTATTTCACATATTTCATGGTATTATGTATAAAAATCGTGCATAATAGCAGCGCATTAAATACGGCGTATTTTTCCTTTGCTGTTGTTAATCGCATAAAATCAAAAAACAAAAATAGCAAAAATAAAAAGAAAAACATAAACACAAACACAAAAAAATGCGATGCGTAGTTAGCCAAACAAACGCGACCAAAAACGAATTTTCAATTATTTTTTTTGTTTTGCCAGAGTGAAATGTTTTTCTATGCTAAAAATTGGCTGCACATTGCATAAATAAATACATAGACAATACACAGACATGCATACTCCCACAGACACACACACACACGTACACAGACACCCACGCACGCTTAAGAGCACAGAGTATCAACTGCATACAAAGAAATTTCCTTTTGTGCATAACGCAATTTCCGTTGCAAATTTTACAGTGTTGACATCAACAGCAAAACGGAAACGGAAGCTGCTGCTAAATGTCAAAGTGCAGGTAAAATACGAGGGTTGCCGTTGATATTATGAAAGCTGGTCACTATAGTGTGGCCAGATCAGAACTGGATGGCTTAAAATCGATTTAGTCTATAATCACTGGAAATAAAGTTGTAACAAAATGGAAGAGAATGGGAAAATAGGGTGTTTATTTTTGCAAGTTTTAATAAAATTACTTTGAGATAGGTTTAAATTCGAGAGAAGCTCAAATTCGCTTAACTTAAAGTTGTTTTTTAGTTTAATAATATATGTTTTCGTAAAAACTGAAAGACCTCTGTCAAAAGAAATAAACAATTTTTAAATATATTTACTAAAAATAAAATTTGTCATTTATGATAATCATTGATGTTTGAGTTTCATTCATCCTTAAATTAAATTTTTTTTGTTTGATTGAGAATTAAGTTTATCGATCATGTCAATATTATCTTTTAAATGTAAATATTTTCTTGAAAAGTTTTTTCAATTTAGTCCAAATTCAGTTAGTTAATTATTGGTTTCGAAAAATATACAGAAAGCTCCGATTTTTAAGCCTCCTCAAAAGTTGTCACGTTAGGAATTCGCAGCGGAGAATTTGTCTTGGATGTATGAATAATCAGAGGTATAAAAATTACGCTTGGCTTTTAATCTATTTAATATTGGATTTGAAAGGCAATTCCAATTACACAGGTCTACAAATACAGGGGTCATGTGAGTTGTTGGAAAGCTAAGAGTCATTTCCGAAGTAATTTGGTGCGTAGAATCCGAATCCGGCGTCAGAACTGGCCCATCACGTCAGGATTTTGAGATATTTGAGGTTATGTACCCAAAAATGGCGTTTTTTCCTACATTTGAGGTTATGTACAGGGCGCAAAAAATTTTTGCGGTCTTTCTTTCCAATTACATAATTTAGTACAACTCTTACCCTTTAATTTAAGGGTTCAAGAGATCAACTACGATTTTTTTTCGCAAAGTTATGGCTTTTCGAAGTTACGAGATATAGCCCTTCGACGTCATTAGCATTTGCAATAAGCCTTTGAGATAACATAGGTCAACATGGTTCAGTTGTTGGAAAGCTAAGAGTCATTTCCGAAGTAATTTGGTGCGTAGAATCCGAATCCGGTGTCAGAACTGGCCCATCACGTCAGGATTTTAAGATATTTGAGGTTATGTTATTTTTTGGGTACATAACCTCAAATATCTCAAAATCCTGACGTGATGGGTCAGTTCTGACGCCGGATTCGGACTCTACGCACCAAATTACTTCGGAAATAACACTTAGCTTTCCAACAACTCACATGACCCCTGTATTTGTAGACCTGTGAAATGCTAATGACGTCGAAGGGATATATCTCGTAACTTCGAAAAGCCATAACTTTGCGTAATAAAATCGTAGTTGATCTCTTGAACCCTTAAATTAAAGGGTAAGAGTTGTACTAAATTATGTAATTGGAAGAAAGACCGCAAAAATTTTTGCGCCCTGTACATAACCTCAAATGTAGGAAAAACGCCATTTTTTGGGTACATAACCTCAAATATCTCAAAATCCTGACGTGATGGGCCAGTTCTGACGCCGGATTCGGATTCTACGCACCAAATTACTTCGGAGATGACTCTTAGCTTTCCAACAACTGAACCATGTTGACCTGTGTTATCAATATCTGTTTAGTAATTGGCAGCGTAATTTGAAAGAAACAACTGAGATTTTTGTTTTAAGGCCCGTACGCAGTTCGAAAATATACATATGGAAATAATTTTATATTCTTTCAAGTGGAGCTATCAGTGTGTGCATAATAAGAAAACGTGATATTTTTGAACGAATACTTTTTTTTTTTTGTGGTATTCATCGATATTTTTTTCCAATACTTTGGGTTAAGGCGTGACCGTAATTTTTCGCGAGCGTCTTTTTTTTTAGATGAAGCTTTTCATTACATACGTAAATTTTTTTTTTGTGGTATTCATCGATATTTTTTTCCGATACTTTGGGTTAAGGCGTGACCGTAATTTTTCGCGAGCGTCTTTTTTTTTATATGAAGCTTTTCATTACATACGTAAATTTTGTCATGCCGCGTAAGGGGCTTTGCGCCAAATATCCGTGTCGGGTAAATTATGGTATCGGTGGTATTTAGAAAATTATTAATAATATAATATTTAAATTATTATTAATTTAAAATTAAATAGATCTATGCATAAAATAAGAAAATTACCAAAAAGTGTTTGACAGCCTGAAATCCTACTTCCGTTGAAACCTTTCCGGAATAACTAGAGTTAAGACGAATATAGAGTCGGAAGGTTAAAACAACAATTTCGATTCTTAAATGAGCTACCGTCTGCCCCGATCCTTATCAAATTTAAAAATATGTGGGACATTTACATTTTTCGATAACTTGGGAAAATATTAGCGATACTGAAGCATCTCAATAACTCTGGTATTTAAATCCATTTCAATATATTAAGAATAATGTTTAGAGGCTGGCCGTTATCATAAGCTACCTAGAAAAAAATGTATGATTTGTTTAAACTTTATGAGGAAACAGATGAACCTTGGGCAGGTCAATTTGTATGGTTCCAAGTAAAACGTTATCAAACTTCTTACAGTGCTTGATAACTATGAAGAAGTGAAATATTCGTTGATTTTCGCAATAATTTGTCTCTGAAAAAATATAAAAAGATCTCTAAAACGCAAGATATATGTCAAAAATGCGATTTCTTGATCCGCATACCAAAACGCTCAAATACACATTTAGCTACAGAAAAAATCACGTTTTGTGGCCTCGTGAATGCAACGTCTAATGCGATTTTTGAATATTTAGGAAAAAAACCTATTTTGAAAAAGTGAGCGACTCGAAATTCATTTTCGACCCACAGTTTCTTGGACAAAGTTACTTAGAATGAGCCAAAGAATCAAAATCACCTTTGACCGAAAAAAATTAGCCTACCCTAATGAACATACATACACATCACACACATAGTAGTCTGTTTAAAAAAAAGGTTGACTATAATAATTTAGGGCGCATTATATTTGCTTTCCAAAACAGACTTTTGAACGTCAAGGAAGTAGAATTGATGAGTCTTCTACAAAATAATCCTAATTTGACTACCAGAAATTTCTTATTGTTCCCACACATCAAAATCGTATTGCAAGATCAACAAATTTCGACGCCTTAAAGACTTTATGGGGCAACCCTATAAAGGTATTAAAGAGATTTGTTAATTTAATCACTAAAACAGATTTCAAATCTATAAAGCCTTAAACTTTATTATTTAATGAATTATTATTTTACTAAATTAATTTATATTAATTATAGCAGCGATGCAAAATCTTGCTCAATTTATTTATTATTTAATTAATTATTATTTTTAGCAACAATTAAAAAAATAAGTTAGTTAGTTGGCTAACAGCTATGTAAGCACTTGAACAATTTATTTATTAATTAATTTATTATTATTTTAAACAACAATATATAAAAAAGTTAGTTACTTGGTTAACAGCTATGCAAACACTTGCATTTTTTTAGTGTGACCAGATTGTGTCACATCATATGGCAAAGTTTGCATGGCCAGAGCGTGACAGCTGCTGTGTGACCAGACACTCAAAAAAGTTAAGCAATCGAATACAAAAAGGTGCATTAAACTCTATTTAGTCTTTTGTAAAATATTTAATTGTCCATTATTTCTGTAAACATTAAAAACAGCCCCCGCTTGGCAATAAATTTATTTATTTTTAGCATAACAGGCGGCGGTAAATGCGCAAAAAACGGTTACAAACGTAATGCCAAAACGTTTCAACATGTTATCCTGCCACTGACGATTCGCTATGCATTCGCTGTAAGGCATGCTGGTAAAGGACACGCTGTTATATAAAGGCACCCAGTATTGGGGGAACCAACGAAACAACTAGCGTGTCCAACCATTTCCGTAAGCGAAAGGACCAACGCTTAGTCAGATCCCGCATCTGCAAGCATAATAGCAAATGTCAGTTTTATATAAGCGCTTAAGGATTAAGATAGAACTTACCTCCACATAATTATACATGGCCAAATCGCATATGGCATGTGCATCCCGCCAGCGTCTCTCGCTAAACTCCAACAAGGCCGCCTGTAACTTTTGTTCAGGGTCCTGTTGCAAAATGCTATTTAGCAGCGTTAGATCTTCCATGCCCGCATTCATACCCTGACCATAATAAGGCACCATGGCATGCGCTGCATCGCCCAATATCAAAGCCTTATCAGCATAATGATAAGGCTTGCATTTAACCGAAAGTAAATACTGTGGTTTGGCTTTAAAGAAATCTCTGATAAGCTGTTGCTCTCCAATCAAGGGCAAGGCGTCCACATAATGCTGCCTAAAGAAGTTCAAGAGCTGCTCGTGCGTCTGAATGGTCTCAAATAGCTTAAAGGGCATGGATAGTGTTACGGTAAAGGATTTATCTTGATTTGGCAGCGCTATCATCATAAAAGAGTCACGTGGCCAAATGTGTAAATAGTTGGCTGGCATTTGAAACTCGTCGTCCTTGGCGGGTATGCAGAGTTCCAGATAACCAGTGTCTATGTATTGCTGGGAGTAATTGAAGCCGCTGGTTTTAAGCAATTGCTGACGCACTGCACTGAAGGCGCCATCGCAGCCCACAATGAGATCAGCCTGGGCAGATACTTGAGGTGCTTCGCGGGGCCTGAAAGACATGAGTTGGGATTTAAGATGTTGCGTTGTAGATAAATTTAAGTCATCTTTGACTGAAAAGTGGACAAAATGGAAAACGAACGCGTTTGGAACCACCAGCAAAACAGTTTTTAAGAAACTCCAAAATTTTGGGGGTAATCCATGTTGTTACTTAAAAGAGGACATCGAAAATCGTACAAAAAAAGCGAAGCAATCATTCGATGCTCTAAACGCTGTGTGGAACTTGGAACTTGTGTAACGATCATCTCAGGACGCACCAAAAAAAAAATATTTAGCTCCACCGTGAAGTCCACTCTTTTTTATGATAGGAACCTTCCAGCCTCTGAGCTCCAACCGCTGCAAGTTTTCGTCAATCGTTGTCTCCGAAAAATCTTGAGAAATCTTGGCCTAAACGATTTCAAAGGCTGGCCTATGGACTCTATCCAACCAGATACCGATGCGCCTTGAAATCCTGAAAACGAAATGGGGCCGTCTTGGGACGTGCTAAGAAGAGACCCAATCGACATCAAACGTAGCGCTTTCGACTGGAACCATCAAGGCAGGAGGAACCTCGGTGCTGCCCTTTGTTCCCCCCGCGGAGCCATAAGATCATATATATAGATTGTTCCCCCTCGGGGCTAAGATTTACCAATAGAAAGATGCCAGTAGGTAAAGCACACAAAAAATCAGTTACTATTCCAAAACCTAGCCTGGAAAAAGATTTCGATTAGTACTAGAAGTGGTAGGAGCATCAAATTTTCCCACAAGGTGCGTCTTATGATATTAAGCGACAAAGACCTCCCTTATTTTTACCCATCGTTTAAGAACTTCGCGATTTCAAACGGAAATTGGAAATGTTTTCATATTATCAATTTTAAAGTGTCCCCGAGTCAAATCTTGAATCCACCACTGTAGCAGCTACTGGCCAAGGATTTTAAAATTTAGACACCCCTTTATTGCCAAGAAGCTCCACTAATTGAATGTTTTTTCAAAACGCCTCAATGGAATATATAATTATGTAATAGTATAGTCTACCCAGGGTCGTAGAGAGAATATCCGGGCCGGGGTAAAAATATACCGGCTCCTCTATAACACCTTGAGCTTGACTCACGATATTACGGCAGTAATTGCCCGGTGGCTCCTGAGAAAACTCCGGACTCAGGGGAAACCGTTCCCTCCCGCCGCACCCTACCTCCCTGTCGACGGGCCTGCCTCTACCCATAGGTTTCAGAGTTTTCCAGGAAGAGGAAAGTAGATCGAGTTGAGTATGGTTACATCCGCCTGATATTCGATGCCTGACCCGCTCCCTCCCTTTCCTCGGGGCCTGACTTTACCCATGGGGAAACCCTTCCCTCCCGCTACTTCCAACCTGCCTTTCGACGGACCTGCCTCTATCTATAGGTTTCAGAGCTTTCTAGGACGAGAAAAATAAATCGATTTGAATATGGTTACATCCGCATGAAATTCGATGCCTGACGCGCTCCCTCCCTTTCGACGAGCCTGACTTTACCCGAAGGCTTCAGAGTTTTCCAGGACGAGGAAAATATGTAGACAGATTTGAGTATGATTACATCAGTCTATTCATTCGAGGAATGACTTGCTTGTCTTGTCTAATCCGTTTCTGACTCCTTACCCCACCAATTCTTAGATGTAAGACTATTCCTCGTAGTACCAGCTCACCTTTTAAAATGCATCTTTCCCGCATTGATGTCCAGCGCTGTCAGCTTATGCTCAAAGTGGCATCTAATATTGGGCAACTTATCACATTCATTCAGCAACTGCTCGTTTAGTCTCTTACGGCTGACGGAATACAAACATTGCTTCGTGCAGGGATCATACAGCACTATGGAAGTACGTCCTTGTATGTCATGCAACATGCGTCCACGCATGGGTATGGCATTTTCCAAAACCTCCTGCTCCAGACCTACAGCCTCCAAAGCCTTTCTGCCACGCTGCGACAACGCCAAATTGATGCTACGTCCTTGCACTAGTTCCGAGCTGCGTATGTCCTCCCGATACTCGTACAAATCTACTACATTGCCCATGCGAGCAAAGTTCAAAGCAGCCAGAGAACCGACCTGTAAACAAATGTTGAGAAACAAAATTTCATATCAGTGCAGTACGAGATGCTGCTGAGATCTTATCTAAATAAATCATATCTTAAGCTAACCAGATAAGCCCAAATTTTGTAACAAGACCTACCAAACCAGCGCCTACAATGGCCACCCGGCGATCTGAGTTATTATTCTGTGACATTTTAACGATGGGACTTTTGTTTTTTCTTGGGGTGCGAGTAATGACAACCTTACGCTTGGGTTGTTGCACGTGGAATGAGCACAGACCTGGGCGAGTTTCCAGTTGAAAGTGAAATTAAACGTAGTTCGATGTTTGCTTCATTTTGACTCTGTCAGAGACATAGAGACGACGGCTGCGACCGCAGCATATACACGATATATCCGCAAAATGGGCTACTGTCTGGGCGTCTTTGGTGGGAAGACTTAGAAATGCAACCCGCGTCAGTTAGCCACAATAATGACTAAGTTAAATGGAACACGCGTGCTTTTTTTACCATCTATTAGTCGGTCATTAAAATGATAGATACTTAGTGGGAAGAAAAGACTAGACTTACAGATGTAATAAAGAAAATGGCGACTTTTTGAACTCAACTGCTTTACGCTTTTGTTGAGCTTATTCGCTTTAAATTTGCCATTAACAAATAGTCGTTAACAAACTATTGAAAAAGTCGCAAAAATTTTTACAGAAGAAATGGAATCTTATAACATTAATATTTTTGGAGCTAAAAAGTTTTTTAGCGGAATAGTCAGAACTTGTATTCGTTGATAAAACTTAATCAGTTATCCTCGGCGCCCAGTGGAGCATAGGGCCTCGATCATCCTCTTATGTCGAACTCTTTTACGGAAGTCACGGCAGACATCATTAGGCTTAGACTTGTTTATTTATTAGACTCATAAATTCTTCTGAAGAATTCTCCTGCAGCTATAACGCGCTTAAATGTCAAACAATCGATAAACTTCACCAGCGTATGCATAATTCGCATTTGTTAATCGAATTATCCCGAGCTCTTAAAAGCTTGGAGATCTAGATTCTCATACAGACAAATGGATATTAGTCATTGGCTCAGCCCGAATCCTTATCACTATTAAAAATGGAACCTATGATCTTCTCCAGCTCCCTTTACTTAAAGACATCAAAAATTGAATAACTAATATATTGGGTTAAAAACTGTCTTTTTGGGGTTATTAGCCCACTCTTCATTGCCATGTTCTTTTTCTAACGATATTCACGCTACTTCCATAATCTTGAAGGCAAACTTTACCGGTTTTAAATACTAAGATATTCGCTGAACGCTGCAGCTTTGATATAAACTTAATAAACAATAACTCGCTGTGAACCCCATTTAAAGCAACTTTATATCGTCATAAACCATCCAGAGACTAAAGACTGTCTGTTGAGATTAGCATAAAACATGCAGTGCGCAACCAAAAATCTAAAACAATTAGTCTTATTTTCCCGTGTTTTGCCTTTAAAATGTCTACGCGCTTATAAATAACGTCTAAAATACTCTATGTGGCAACGCTGCCAACTGCCATTAACAGCACTACAAAAACATCGATTTAAATAACGTCCACCCATCGATAAGCAACTATAACGATAATTTCACACATCGATTAAAAACCTAAACACAACCTAACATGTTCGTGGCAACTGTTTGCACTCTTCTAACACATAACACATACATGTAGTCTATTTTTTACTCTTCCAACATATAGTTAGCATACGCATATAACAAAGTGTAATAATTCCGCAATTTAGTGCTGAAAATCAATAAATTAAACAATATAGTTAATAATAAAATTTATTAAATTAATACTAGCATGTGCATAACTCAAACAAGCATTATATAAGCTAACAACAAGTCCAATAAAACAAGTGCAATCAATAAAAAAAAACATAATAAAAAAAAAGACCTGTGCATATTTTACTGTATTTATATACATTTTTAGACCCAAGGAAATCCACAAAAGGCAAATCAAAATGGTAATAAAATGCGTGCCCAAAAAAAAACATAAATTAAAAAACAAACTTTTAGACTAGATTTTTTTAACGACTTTTAATTGTTTGCATATGTTTGCAGGGAAACGAAACATCGCTGCCAATGGAAATGTGCTCAAATTGTAAGTAGTAAAAACAGCAGCACGAACATTTGTTAATTATAAGCGTTTTATTACGCTAAAATCAACATATGTATATATGTACATATATATACATACATATGCACATATGTATTTTTATATGTACATATGTTAGCTCTAACGGTCTAAGCAAATATTTGCGCCATAAAAACTTGCCTTCGAGTGTTTTTAATATTAAATGTATGCCATTAAAATACTATTAATTTCATTTCTTTTACACTGTTTTAGCCAAAAATGCATTTGTATAAGCTATCCTTGGCATTGCATTTGTAATAATTCTAATTAGCTTCAAGTTTATATACATTATGAGCTTATTTTGACGACGCTTTGTCTATTTTGTGTCTGCGTCGATTTTAATACAATTCGCCAGTGCAGCGTCCTCCACTTCGTCTGCTCTACGATTGATTTGTCTGAAATGTTTTTGTCAAATGAAAAAACTTGGCTAAAAATAAAACGGTCACATTTTATAAGATGCCCCGAACGAACTTATTATTACACACGTGCATAGACAATGCCCCAGAACTTTGGAGACAAACAGTTTGTTAGTTGAATATAAATCTAATCAGACTAAACCATCCTATGACCCTCACGATCTTTTTGATATTGATCTGAGTCTTATTGGAAACGCTATCTATAATAAGGCAAATAAATACATGTTCTAATTTATTTAAAATAGAAACTCTAGCTTTAGAGGAAGAGAGAACTCACCTAGTCGCTGCATAAGAAAGTTCAAATATCCATTATAGTCTAATCAGCTAACAGCTTGGAGCTAAGATTAAGTATCCATGAAGACCAATTAATATTAGGAAGATCTCGAACTGGCTAGAAACTTGTAGCTTGTGCAAGTTCTTCTAATTTATTTAAAATTGAAATTCTATTGTAGCTTTAGAGGATGCCCCGAGAACTCAGCTAGTCGCTGCCTAAGAAAGTTCAAGTATCCATAGAGTCCAATCAGCTAACAGCTTGGAGCTAAGAAAAAGTTTCCATTATGACCCGAAGTATTAGCCTTTGGAGGATGCCCCGAGAACTCAGCTAGTCGCTGCCAAAGAAAGTTCAAGTATGCATTAGAGTCTAATCAGCTCATAGCTTGGAGCTAAGAGAAATTAATGAAGACTTATGAATATTAGGAAGATCTCGTACTGGCTAGAAGCTTGTGCATGTTCTTCTAATTTATTCCAAAAATGAAATTCTTGCTTTTGAGGATGCCCCGAGAACTCAGCTTTTCGCTGCCTAAAAAAGTTCCAGTATCCATTAAAGTCTAATCACCTAAAAAGTATCCATGAAGACCAATGAATATTAGGAACATCTCAAGAGACGAACTGGCTAGAAGCTTGTAGCTACGAATAAGTTTCTTATAAGACAAAGAATATTCAAACTGGAGCAATAGCTGGGTACATAATGATTGTATCACAAGTCGTAGCCCTAAAGGGCTTAGATATAACAAACATCCTTATCCTTATCAGTCAGCAGTTACCATTAATTCAGGGTAGGATAAAAATAGAAGGCTAATGCCTTGTAACTGAGGAATATTTAATCCCATCGTAACGCGGAACAGCTCTAAATGCCACCAAAAATATCTGTGTACTGGTTTCAAGTTTAGCAACTCGTATAACACGTGCCATCTCCAAGACCAAGACCCTTTAAGCTTGCTCATTTATAATCTTATTTCTATTATATTATAATCTAACTAAAATAATCTTCTATGACTTTTCCTTAGTTGATGCCGATGAAATACGTCGCTTGGGCAAGCGTTTTCGCAAACTGGATTTGGACAACTCGGGCGCCTTGAGCGTCGACGAGTTTATGTCACTGCCGGAATTGCAACAGAATCCATTGGTACAACGTGTCATTGATATATTTGATGCCGATGGCAATGGTGAGGTGGACTTTAAGGAGTTCATACAAGGAGTCTCACAGTTCAGTGTCAAGGGTGATAAACTATCAAAGCTGCGCTTTGCTTTTCGTATCTATGACATGGACAATGATGGTTACATCTCAAATGGCGAGCTGTTTCAGGTGAGTTTGTTGGTTAGATTCAAGCCTAGTGATCTTTATTAACTTATTCTCTTTTAGGTCTTAAAAATGATGGTTGGCAACAATTTAAAGGATACGCAGCTGCAACAAATAGTCGATAAGACAATCGGTTTCGCGGATAAGGATGAGGATGGCAAAATTTCGTTTGATGAGTTTTGTTCGGTTGTTGGCAACACGGATATACATAAGAAAATGGTTGTTGATGTTTAAAGCAAAAAGTTTAGGCTATACTTGTACTTTTTATATGCATATTTTTTCAGTAGTTACTATTTATGTATGAGTTATTTTGTTTCATTTAGCATGATTATAATTTGTTTTTCTTGTTTTTGTTTTCTTTTTATACTTTTTTGCATACAATTTTGTAGTTAAATATTGTTGTAAACTGCACAAGTCAATACGAATTCGTTAAGCAGTTTTAATATTATTATTTCACTAAAAATACGAATATCATAACTATCAAATTTTTTTAAACGAAAGCAAAACACAATTTTTTAAAAGTTGTTAACTTAAGATTACGTGAAGCAAATGATGATTTATACATATTTTACATATAGGCAGAGAAATAGAGAGAGAAAAGGGAGTAAAAGAAAAAATTGAAAAGAAATTATGCGCCTCCTACTTACTTCTTAAATATATAGTCATAATTTATTATACAAATACGATATATACATACTTATAAAGAATTCAAAACAAAACTACAATTATGGCAATTACAAAAAGGTTAAAACATATTTAAAAAAATTTTAAAAAACCAATCGAAATGAAGGCAAATAAAGCAACACGTTGAGCGTTTTTCAACACAATCAAATGTTTTTCATATGGCATTATATTAAAATATAATAAATTATATGTTATACATAATATTTATATACAATACTATACATATTTATATAAGGAAACGCAGGCCCACACGCACACATCTCGAAACTAACTTGTTTTCCACCTTAAAGTGCTTTAAATATTTTCAAAAACTAGACATAAACACCACGAAATTGAAAGCATTAATTAAATTCTTAGTTTATAAATTAATTAACAAATGCCGACATAGCAATTTGTTTAAACTTAATTTTACGGCAGGCTTCGTGTTCATAAGTAAAGCTTTATATGCACATATACACAAAAAAAAGTATATGTTTAACTTATACATATAGTAGGTATGTATGTATGTGCGTTTTATGCGTGTATGTGTGAGTTTTGGTAGGACTAACTAATACTACTTAAAAATTATGTGTGTCTGAGCGATTTTGTTATTCATTTCTAATTCTCCTGTGATTTTGCCAAAATTTTTAAAAATAATGCATTAAATTAACACAAATGTACATTAAAATTTAAAAAACAAACGAAATTCTAAGCCTAATTTTAGCATGTTTACTACTTTTTATATATTAACTAAGCTATACAATATTTTTATAAAAATTACAAATTTTATATTAACTAATCACAAAGTCAAAATGTGCTTCAACTTATATTTTAAAACTAATCAAATTTAAAATTAAAAAATATTACTAATAAGCAATGTTTACAAATTCATAATTAACAAAATTTTACTCGAATTCAAATTTTATACAATTAAAACATAAAAATAAAATACATTTTACAGTAGACGCTCGCAAAGAAGGCTTAAATTTGGTTTTGGAACTTTTATTTTACTATAAGACAAACTTAATATCTATTAACAAATTTTATGAGCGTTTACTGTAGCTGCAAAAAACAATTATTAAAATAATAAAGCATATTTCAAATTTTTAAACTCAATTTTGCACAATCGATATTAAAATAATATATACAAATATTTATAGTTACCATTAATGGTCAAAGTTACATGCATACATATATCAAAGATAAAAAATAAACTAACATGCTCATACACAATAAATAAATAACTGAGCTAATACCAACATTGATTTTAAAAAATAAATTCATTTGTAATAATAAGTATAACATTTTTTTTACCTATGTATGTTGCAATAAACAAAGCAAGATATAAATAAATCAGTTAAATCATTTCGCATTGATAAAAAAAGGTTTTAAATAAAACGAAGTTATTAACTTGGTGGACGGATATGGTGCTATAGTATTTAATAGCATTAATTACATGTTTTAGTTTAGAATTTAACAGGTTATTTCTTTAATTAATTTAGACTTTAGATAGAGACTTTAAAGCCGCGTAAAAGATTAACTTTTCAAACATTTAAATTACACAGCCCGTGACAAGTGTTGGAAAACAGTGAAATCTTGTATTTTGGCAACATATCGATAACAAATCTGTCATTTCCCTGTTCTATGCTTCCCAAACTGTACCAGACATATGTTTGCTTATAGCTCTCAAACTGTAAACAGCTGATAAAAAGCCGCGAAAATGTTCCATCTCTTCTCTCTTATTTACCTTGCCATGAAGTTTATTATGTTTTTTTAACTTATTGATCGGAACTATGTGATTATATTGTGAAATAACTTTTAATTGAAATATTTAAAGTCTTAATTTACGCAAAACTAGCGTTGTACATATTAAAATCTTGCCAATTGTTTATAAACAAAAATGTCCAGAGCACTTTAAGTTTGCTCCGACTGCATTTAATTAAAAATTTTAGCTATGCATGAATTAAAATAAAATCAAAATACAAATATGTCGGACTTAAGCGATATTTACTCCATTCGTTTGGTCATTGCTGACTTTTATCTGGAAAAGCCGGTGTTTGGCTTAGATCCTTGTTATTCCGAACTACGCGGCAAAGAAATTAAGCGAGTAAGTTGCTCTGCATATTTAAAATATATTTACTTAATTAACCCCTTCATTATTCATAAGGTTCCCATTGTGCGCATTTTTGGTGCAAATTCCCATGGACAAAAAAGTTGCATGCATATCCATGGCGTTTTTCCCTATTTTTATATACCTTACGATAAAAAGGACTTTGAGTCCGTGGAACGCGGCATACTACAAATAGCAATGCACTTGGACAAAGCCATTAATATATCATTGGGGCAGGGCAGTTCCAGCGCTCAGCATGTATATAAAATTCAGCTTGTTAAGGGCTTGTAAGTATCATAGCACAAACTAAAAACATAATTTTATTAAATAATACCTACCTTTCAGTCCTTTTTATGGCTATCATCGCAACGAACATCAGTATCTCAAGATTTACATGTTTAATCCGCGTTTTGTACGACGCGCCGCCAATCTAATGCAAAGCGGCGCCATACTCAACAAAAACTTTAGTCCTCATGAATCCCATGTGCCTTATATACTACAATTTATGATTGATTATAATCTTTATGGCATGAGCTATTTGCATGTGCCACTAGAGGTAGTAAAGTTTCGGCGCAGCGATGAAGAGGAAGGTAAGGCGTTTACATTTGTGTTCCCAACCTAACTTACATAACTTTAACCTCATTATAGTTGTCAACTATGCGAATATCAAACCACAACAGCTATTTGACCCAACAAACGTCAAAAAAGTAGCTTGCAGCGCTTTGGAGTTAGACATCAGTTCCAGTTTTATACTTAATCGCTTTCAGTTGGCCAACAAACGGCATTCCAAGCACTCCAATCCAGGCATAGAAGCAATTTGGCACGATGAGCAAGTACGTCGCCAAAAATTAGCGGAGAGTTATGGCAATGATGTAGTAAAATTAAATGCGGTAGGTGCATATTCTTATTACCATTATGATTGATATGGATTATAATCGATTTGCAGCTGCCAGCCTTGGAGGTGCCCGAAACACAGGAACGTCTGCATATTGAAACTGCTGAGAGTGACATATTCTATCGCACTGCGTTACAAAGCAAGCTGTTATCTTTGGAACAGTCTGTTTCTGGTGGTAGCGATCAAACCACACTTGCGGATGTTACCTTAAACCCTACACAAACTAACAATGTAACATATCAGCCCAATCTTAGTAAGGAACAGCGGCGCACTTTTAATCTGCAAAAATTGCTAGTAAATGCAGTCTATCCCGAGGAGTGTACACAAGAGGAACAAAAGGCGCTAGTAGATGCTTCATTTATACAAAATCACCTATCCAACAGCAGCTTTTTAAGCGTAACTACTCGCAAAAGCAATGATCTAACAACGGCAGCAGAAGAGTGTGATTTTTTGGATGATACAATTGTGGATGAGGAACTTGTTTTAAGTCTTACACAGCCTACAGCTGGTGTGCCACATGATGCTACTTGTAAGTACAGCGCTAGGATGAGATCTCGTAAAAAAGTAAATTTTTTTTTTTATAGTTACTGAGGATGATTTGCAGTTACTAGATGTTTTACGGCAGCTGGAGGAAGAAAATGCAAATGAGGCTCATATAGATTTAGATAGTTCGCTGGCGCCCTTGTCGCAGCAACATAAAAACTGCAAGTATTTGTAAAGTAAAATTTTGAGGACATCCAGTTAATGAGATTTATAATAATTTTATAGTTGAACTTACACCGGATTTGCTGGATAAAGAAACTGCTGCAGCTGCTGCCCAAAAACCACTCTCAGATGCTGATAGTGATTCGGAGGATGATACTGGTCCTAACAACGTGCATGATTTCTCTACTGCATTGGATGACATAGATGAGTTGTTGCTCAAGCTTACTCAAAGTCAACCCACACAGCAAAAGCCATCGTCGATGGAGGAGACAGTTCCACAAATTGATGGAGCTGATGATAACCTTATACAGCGTACGCCCAAAAAAAACATAATCAGGCAAAAAACTCCACCACACACACCAACCAATTCGCCGAAGAGCAGAAGTTCTGTGAAATCTCCACGTACGCCCAAATCTAATGCTGCCAAGAAGTATGCACCTTTGCCGCTGGTCTTCGCAAGCAAATCCGCGCAGAGTATGCAAATTTGTAGTAAACCATAGGCGCATGACTAATCTTTTTAACTTGCAGAAAACCCAGATAATGGCACGTCTTTGAAGAACTTGGAAGTTATAAGCCAACAACAAGGAGTTCAAGCAAAGCGGTAATGAAATCAGACTTAAGTTGAATCAACAATCCCTTAAGGGCTGTTGATTTTTATTGCGAATAATTCGTTACACATATAAAATGGAAAGCAATATGTTTAACTGCAGGCCTGAGATGAACTTGCGCAAGAAATTGGCCATGACAGAGCTGCGCCGCAAAACTATCTCTTCAACGAATGAGGCATCTGAAAGCTTCATAGCCTTAACAAAGCAAGAGTAAGCAGTTAAATTAGTTATCCTTTGCCAATTTTAATAATTCATTATCTTTAGACCAGCTCCCCGTCGTAGTCTTCGTGCAAGAAAACTGGACAAAACTCACATTTCCTGTGAGCTAACACCGCGCAGAAAAAAACTGCATTCTCGGAATGTTTTATTACGCTCGACCTAAATGCAACAGAACGAGAAACTGTGGGTGTGGCAGACAAGCCAAAAGAGCAAAGGATTTTGACTAAAAAGTGCACTGTTCGCATAAAAAGGCTACACAACAGTGAATTCAATAGTAAAAGCCCAGTTGAAACAATTTCTTCGAGCACACCTAGCGAAGGTGATGTGAATACACCTAGCTCTGTTCAACCTTCGCTTGACAGCGACGATGAAGCCATTGTATCTGATACTGAGAGCGATATATCCATTGTCAAACTGCGCAGGACACCAAATTTAAAACGATTGCGACGCAGCTTTCGTCAAAACTTGCTGGAGAAGCGAGCAAATAGTCCGGTAGTCAACACCCCCGTGACTATAACTAAGCAAACAGATACTGTTCCGACGAATTCTCAGATAAGCACGCCAAGAAGCGTAAATCCTAGCACACCCGTTCATTTGTTTAACAACACAGTTAAATTAAAAGCTACCAGTCCTGAGCAGCATTCAGCACTCAGCAGTATATTCAGCACACCAAAAAGTCAAGCTTTAAGTACGCCAGTCTTGAGTGCTTATAATGAACAGGACGCACCCGAAACTCCTTCGCCTATGAAGAGTTTCTATGAGCATTCCATACTTGTAAACAGTCCATCCTTGTTCAGTGATGATTTAGGCAGCCCAGCGCTGATTGCTGAGAGCAAATCACCCGTTGTCCCAGCACCAGTTAAAAATAGCTCCAGCTCTACAAATTCAGGCTTAAGCGGTGTTATTACCATAACTCCGCTGGAGCTGCCGCCTTCATATGAGGAGGTTTTAAAAGGATGCCGCAAATTGGACATACACGAATATGAATTTCAAGAGCCGTACTACAGCAACCCAGCAGATATAACCAAAATGAAAGAGGTTGGTTTTCTGGTGCTGCAAATACCTGGTAATAAGTTGAATGATTGCGAGGAGTTCCAAAGCGTTTTAGGCCCGGGCAGAGGCTTGGCAGCCTGGCGACGCAAACAGCTTATAAACATAGGTGGTCCGGCCATGTTGCAGCGTTTTCGTGGAGAGCAGCGCATACGTGAGTACTTTAGCACTGCACAAAGGATTAATATAGAACCGGTTCAAATGGCACCCAGCAGGCAGGACGCCAAACTGTGGCTTAAGGCTAGAGAGCTGCTTAAAAACAAAGGACAAGCGCTGGAGCAGAAGCCTGCGGATGTAGACAGCCCTATTAAAATAAAGCGTCAAAAGATAACAATGATGTTGAATGAAGAGAATGGGACGGCTGACAGCGGCGATGAGGATTTGGACTGCAGCAGTTTGACACTGACGCCTATGACGCCAGCCACACCACAGCCATTAAGTCAGCAGACAAACGATAAGTTTACGCCAGTTAGCAGTCAAGTTGCGGCTGGGGCACAACGTCACCGTCGTTGTCGTGCCAAGCGTGGTACCAAGCTGTGCTTCAAACCGAATAAAGCTGTTGAAGAACAGGAGCTCTCCAACAGCCAAAACAGTTTTAAATCCTCGCAGTGCAGCGAGCAAAGTGTCGGCAGCAGTGCGGCATTGGCAGCACTTGAACGCAGCTCCTTTGCCTGTCAAATGCAAAGTGGTAAACAACAGCAAGGCGAGCATGAGCTCAGCTTTGGTCTTACTAATGCTAGTCTGAACAACACATTTGGGTTTAAAGTGAACTTGGAGAATCTGCAACAGGCCAAGGCGGATATTGAGTGCAACTTTTTGACCACCATTACGCTGGAGCTATTTGTGCCCACACGTGGTGAGCTGCATCCAGATCCATTGAATGATGAAATTCGCTGCCTTTTTTATGCCATAGAGCATAGCATACCACCAAACCAGGACGATAAAAATGCATTGCCCAGCAAAGCATGTGGTTATATCATGGTCAACGATAGCAATGATGTTGTCAGTGAGGGTCGCATTCATGGCATAGACAAGGATATTGAAGTGCAAGTGGTGTTAAGCGAGGCTGAAGCTTTTGAGGCTTTACTGGCATTGTGTGCACGATGGGATCCGGATATATACGCGGGTTATGAAATCGAAATGGGTTCTTGGGGCTATGTCATTGAGCGTGCTAAGTATCTGTGCTTCAATATTGCGCCTTTATTATCACGCGTGCCAACTCAAAAGGCCCGAGATTTTGTAGATGAGGATCGTGAACATTTTACCGATATAGATACGGAGGTTAGTTTTAGAACCAACTTAAATAATTATCTTTTAGTACTTACTAAATATTTCTGTCATAACCTTCTAGATGAAAATCTGCGGTCGCATTTTGCTGGATGTTTGGCGTTTGATGCGCTCCGAGATTGCCTTGACTTCGTATACCTTTGAGAATGTCATGTACCATATATTGCATAAGCGCTGTCCCTGGCATAGCCATCGCAGCCTGACCACTTGGTTCAAATCGCCCTGTTCCCGCTGGATTGTATTGGAGTATTACTTGGAGCGTGTGCGCGGTACGCTGGCGCTTTTAGACCAGCTGGATCTGTTGGGACGCACAAGCGAAATGGCCAAACTAATTGGCATACAATTCTACGAGGTGCTCTCACGTGGCTCGCAATTCCGCGTGGAGAGCATGATGCTGCGCATCGCCAAACCAAAAAATCTGGTGCCTCTCTCGCCCAGCGTGCAGCAGCGCGCTCATATGCGTGCACCAGAATATTTGGCTTTGATAATGGAACCCCAATCGCGCTTCTATGCAGATCCGCTAATTGTGCTTGATTTTCAGAGCTTGTATCCAAGCATGATTATTGCCTATAACTATTGTTTCTCCACGTGCTTGGGACGCGTCGAGCATTTAGGACACTCCACGCCCTTTGAATTTGGTGCCTCACAACTGCGCGTTCCACGACAAATGCTGGAAAAATTGCTCGAACGCGACTTGGTCACAATATCACCCTGTGGCGCTGTTTTTGTCAAGTCTAGTGTACGTGAAGGTATATTGCCGCGCATGCTCAGCGAAATTCTGGATACACGCCAGATGGTTAAGCAATCGATGAAGCTGCACAAGCACAATACAGCATTGCAGCGTGTGCTGCACTCACGACAGCTGGGTCTTAAACTAATGGCTAATGTTACCTATGGCTATACGGCAGCCAACTTTAGTGGACGCATGCCTGCCGTGGAAGTAGGTGATTCGGTGGTCTCCAAGGGCCGCGAAACGCTGGAGCGTGCAATTAAGCTGGTCGAGTCCAATGACAAGTGGAATGTGCGTGTGGTCTATGGTGATACGGATTCCATGTTTGTTCTGGTGCCCGGTCGCAATCGTGCGCAGGCTTTTAAAATTGGCGAGGAAATTGCTGAGGCAATAACCAAAATGAACCCACATCCAGTTAAGCTGAAGTTGGAAAAAGTCTATCAGCCTTGTATACTGCAAACCAAAAAACGTTATGTGGGCTATATGTACGAAACGGCTGACCAAGCGCAGCCGGTATATGAGGCCAAAGGCATTGAAACTGTGCGCCGCGATGGCTGCCCGGCAGTAGCCAAAATGTTGGAAAAAGTGCTGCGCATACTCTTCGAGACGGCAGATGTGAGCCAAGTGAAGCAGTATGTGTGCCGTCAATTTACAAAGCTGCTGACAGGTCGCGCTAATCTGCAGGATCTTATATTTGCAAAGGAGTTTCGTGGTCTTAATGGCTATAAGCCAACTGCATGCGTGCCCGCGCTGGAAATGACCCGGTAGGTTAAGCTGGCATTTAAGTGGTTTTAAATTTAATACTTATATTTGTTAATTCTGTGCAGCAAATGGATGCAAACCGATCCACGTCATATACCACGCCGCGGTGAGCGCGTGCCCTTCATCATAATCAATGGACCGCCGGGCGTGCCTTTAATACGCATGGTGCGTAACCCCCATGAGTTGCTGGCCAACGAGGGCTACAAAATCAATGCTATTTACTATATAACAAAAGCTATCATACCGCCTTTGAATCGTTGTCTGTTGCTTATTGGCGCCGATGTCAACGATTGGTAAGTTTTATAGTGAAAATGTTTTGGTGAAGCCTCTTTAATTAAACCCTATTTCCCAGGTTCACCAACTTGCCGCGAAAGTTGCTGCTTACACCAGCGCTTTCCTCTGGCAACGAGCTGGTCTCTCATCCCTCCAAAGCCAACAATATATACAAGAAGTCCACCATCTCCCAGTATTTTTCAACAACAAATTGCATTGTGGATTGCGGACGTCAAACCAAATCCGGCATTTGTGCGGATTGTCTACAAAATGCCAGCAAGTGTGTTGTTACATTGCATGCCAAAATTGCCAAGCTGGAGCGTGGCTATTTTTCAACCCAACAGATATGTCAATCCTGTTGTGGACGTGTGGGCGATCTAAATTGCGGCTCACTGGACTGTCCAGTGTTATATGTGCTGGAGGTCAAGCGTAGAGATCTGCATCAAGTTGGGCATTTACGTAAATTGCTGGCGGAGCATTTTTAAAACACATTAATTTTTTTTTACATAGATTTTGTTATATTGAACTTCCGCTATGGTTGTACATATATAGATATAGTAATATAAAGTTAATACATTGTTCAGCCTGTAAATATTTTGTAAATATGTATTTCTGCAATACAATCAACAATACATACATATGTATGTGCTTGCGCCATATAAATATATGTGTGTTTGTTTGTATGTATGCAGCATAAAACTACATATTTATTTATTTATTGTTAACTATTGATATTGTTAAGTTGCATTTAGATGTTGTGATTGCATGAATTGTGAATATTATTAAGTTAAATGTGGGTATTGTACAAAAAGAGCGTTAAGTAAATTTTTTAAACTAAGTCGCCCCAGCTGTACATATAAGTTATACAACGCGGAATTCTACAACTAAATCGCTAAACATAATTATATATTTTTTGAGATTTTTTCATTATGTAAACATGCATGCTATAATAAATACAAATATGCAATGCGTTAAATTTAAATTGATTCATTTGAATGCTATAACAGAATTAAATAACAGTAGGTAGGTATAGTTCGGTAACAGTGTTAACCTTTTTTTTTTTGATTTGCAATGTTTATAATCGTATGCCAGAGATTTCGCTATGTATTTTAAAAACATTCAATTTATGTGCCTAAAGATTTTACAATTTCTTTTTAAGAGTTATCATCCAGCCTAAAATACAAGTACATGCAAACTATAAAAAAAAAATATGCATGTCTAAATTACAACACTACAAAGTACAGTAAAGAGTACAGTGTTTCAAAAAGTTAAAAAAAAAATACGTATATCTATATATCATCATCCATTTCAAAAATCATGGAATTTTTTGCATCTATATCGGCTTCTTGTTGTGCGCGAGGTTTCTTGTTTCGTTTAGCTTTCATATCGTTGTTCTTATGGTGGTTAGTGTTTTTGTGTCCAGCCAAATCAACTCCACTATCATGCAATGATATTTGCTTTTCAATATCCTTGTTGTTCTTGACGTCATCAGTTTCCTTAAAATATTGCGCATTGGCAGCAGTCTGCAATAAAAAAAAGAAGAAATTAATTTACACAATCAATGAACAAATACGACAGAGGTCAAACGTGATCAGACATCATTATGTCTAAAAAAATGTGACTGTCTAATAAGCATCTATTAATCTTTTATATTCTCAGCTAGGCATGACTATGCTAATTGGCCAATCAAAGCCCCAACAATGACCCAAAAGTCAATAACACATTAGCAAAACTATTTTCGTCTGCACATCCAGCAAATCAAACAATTTAAATGTTATAAAAATAAATTCTTGACGCCCGCCCGACTAATTCAATTAGCGTTTAACACAATGGAACTCTAAACTAATCCATATATTAATCTAAAGTTCTATCATCTAATCTAACTGCGCATAAACCTACCTTGAGCGTATGGTTATCGTTATCTTCATAATCGCCCGAGTCACCTTCGCTTAGACGACGCTGTTGGGCACGTAATTTGAGATCGCGTCGCTTTTGATTCTTCTTGCGTTGACCCAAGATGCTCGAATCGAGTCTATAAAGAAGAAGAAAACAAATTGATTACAATTGCCTAAAATTGCCGGCTCTATATATAGACTTACCTGAATACTTGCTTCATAATATGATCATTAAATGTAACAGTCTTTTTGCAGCTTTCCGAAAGCCCAGCTTCATCACGTTCTTCAGGTATGCCGCCAAATGATTGCGAAAAGCTGCCAGCATCAATGGAGCATGAAAACGATGAGGAGCACTCATCAATGGATGAGCAGCTATCGGTAAGAGAGGGACGCGGCCCATAGCGACTAAAGCGCTTCAATATGCCCTTATAGGCACCTCCGCTGCCAACGCTGCTTTCGTTGCATTCGGAATAGCTGCGCTGCTTACGCTGCGGCGGCTTTAACGTAGCCATGGGCTGAGAGCCTGAAGAATTTATTGCGGCCTCATTACGCTCCGGTGAGGAGTCTTCTTCCGCCTTACTTAACTGCTTAGCATCATACGCTTTAATTTCATCATATGTCGACTCCGAATGCGATCTTTGTTTTTTGTTACGCTTGCGCTGTTTCTTATTTAGCTTCTTGGCTTGTTGTACCTCATGCGAATCCCTAGGCTCATCATCCTCTGTAGTATTGACGACCGTTAAATGGGGTTTAATTTTAATATTAACTTCATCACCCGCTTCATTGTGCTGAGCGTCAATGTCTAGCTTCACAGTGCGCGGCTGCACTTTAGGTTTTCCAACTAGGTGGCCAGATATGGCATACTCTTTAAGATTATTATTATCGAGGCCAGCTAAATAGCTCTGCAATTTGACGCATACGGATTTCAAATCCAGCTTAACAATAACATTGTTATCCCAGGCTTCAGCCTCGGCGTTTTCAATGCACAAATCAGTGTCAAATTCACTAGGCAGCTCCATATAAAAAGCATAGTATGTGGGATAGTAGCCGCTGCCCAAGGTTGCAAACTGCACATGCACACTTTGTGACTGCTTCAGAATTGACACGGAATCCGGCTGCACATTAGCCACGTGCAGCACAAAGGTTAAGGTGTTTTCAAAAACATTGCAATCAAATTTGGCAGGCAGTTGATAGTGTCGGGAGCTCTTCAGGAATGGGTGTGTGTTAGTGACATTAGCTAAAAATATAAATGAATAAATTTACGTGCAACAAGGATCTTAATTTCCAGCTACTTACATGCATTGGCAAGAACCTGCTTGCTTTGTTTTCCAGTGGAATCACTGGAATCAGCCTCATCATTGGCATCTTCTTCAGCAGGCGATTCGCTGTTTGAATGCAGTTCCACGCCGCTATCCTCGCGACTAAAGTGACGCAGCGTATCGTGCATGCTACGCTGTTGGTCCTTGTTGGTACGCACCACAGGCAGTGTTATGCAAAGACGTCTGCGATCCGTATCAAAGCGTGCATTGCCTGCCTTATCATCGACGATGTAGGGCAAATCCAGCTTAAGCTTGTACTTTGCGCCTTGACGTTCACTGAGCAAGTAGATCGACTTGCTAGTTACATCTAGCTGGCACTCTGCAGTGGAGCGTAGCAGTGGCAACTCTATTTCCACTATCAGCTTACGCGGCATTGTAACATGCAATTTAGCATCCAGCTCATTGGTATATTCAGAGAGATCCACATCATGGCTTTGCTTGATGCTGTATTTGGGCACAGCAAACTGTGGTTTGGGCGTCACATTGGTCTTAACCGGCAAGACCTTGGGCTGGCCAGCAGTTGCATCCGGTTTTTTCGGATACAGATGTTCAAGTGGATGCGGCTCCAGCTCCTCAGGTGTTGCATCCTTGGCCAACTTGCGTATCACAGTGGGTCGCGCTATGCCCTTGTAGTCCAGCTTAGGGAACTTGAGATTAGCGCGATCCAAACATACCTTATATTCACGCTCGACTGCGTCTAGCGCCGTGTCGATAAGGCACTTGCGAAACTGTTTATTACGTTGGCTCAGGTACAATGCATCCGGATGAAAAACCACATCAAACACCTTGCAGTGCTTGTTTTTGGCATCACAGTCATCACGCGATGCAGTCTGTGCCATGGGTATGGACCAGCTGAGACCTCTGTTGCCAGTTTCGGGATGACGCGACTGCTCGTGCTCCGGACGAGCAATCTCCGGTGAGCTAGCAATATTGATGAAACATTTCAGGTCGCCGTCTATGGCTGTTTTAATCACAAAGCCCGGCTTGGGATGTATAAAAGTGATCTCAACGCCGCGTTCCTTCTCCAACTGAGCAATCTCTTGCTCGTAGACTTTACGATTCTCCGGATCTTGTATTTCTTCAACGTAGTCAAAGAAAAGCTTGCGAAACTCTTCGTGGCCCAGGGCCTGGCGTATACGATCGAATTCGTCCTGGGTTATATCAAGTTTTTCATTTTCGTTAGAGTGTTTATTACGCGTACTAGAAGCAGTAGATGCGGACATAGCGCTCAATGCAACTCACTTCACTGATTATGCTTAACACCTTGATATAATTATTTTTTTTTTTTTTCTATTACACTTGTCACTTAATTTTTATTAATAAAATTATTGGAACACTTTGTTATTCTTTGAAAAAAATGTATGGAATTAGCACTTGAGCTGTGAAGAACACGTACGTATCTGTTGCAAATGCGTTCAAATGTAGACACTTATAAGGTTCTGGAAAGAAAATGGAAAAAAACAGTTGATTAGTATAAAACAGCTGATGCAAGTTAGGGGGAGTGAAACAAAAAACGTGAGCAGTTTTGTATACTCTGTAAAAGGGTAGATGTGCTAAATGCCTAAATACTAATGGGAGTGTACTATTGAAGCAGATCTATTGGCTGCCGTCTGAGCTTCACCTCAAAGCAAATCTCTTTATATAGGATCGTTGTAACTAAGCCACCGATTATTTTATAATTCACTAGTGAGCCCGGCAGACGTTATCCTGCCCAAACTTTTTGAATACTCCTAAAGTGTATCGTATGATTCTCTAGTTAGCTTATTTACACAATCATAAGATTTTTGGATTAGTTGACTTTCATGCCTCTCTAAAAATCCGTATGGACGAACTTAAGTATTCTTAACAGAGCTCGCATCTCTAATAAATTCATGCCCACAGAAACTACATTTCAATCCCTTTGCGACTACGCTTATGTCTGCACTTAATGTCCAATTCCCGGTGTTGAACAATTTTCTACTATGCTGCATTCACGAAATTCATAAAAATGCGTATATTTCACGAACCAATACACACAAACAAATCGCAACAGGCTTAAAACCTCCGTATTGACAACCTCTAACACACGCAAATATCATATTTGCAATTCTTCAATGCGTTCATTAGAACACCCGTAACACGTAAAACATTATTTTTTGTTAGGATTTTTCTGAGTTGACAGAAGCTAAAATTGTTAAGTAAATGCCCACCTTTAGGAAGAGCCCAAGAGTTGGCTGGCCTTCATGTTTGCAGTTCGTCTAAATCTCTTTTCTTCGCTTTTTAGATACTGGGAACTACTTCAGTGGGTATGTTAGGGCGGCAGTTGGGACTTAGCGTCCAAGCTCACTTAGGCCAACAACAGACGCTTTGTGATACCGACAATGGGGATAAGGTTATAGAATAGACAGGAAAAATTTGGGAAATAGGTAAAGTGGAAAGTGCAGGACCACGCTTAACGTGGGATTTGAGCCCAGAACCTCTGGGTTGATAGTCTGGTGCAGCTAGGCTATCGAGGCCGCTACTCAACTTTAAACAAAACAAAGATCCCTATAAGGAGTTAAGGTATCCATATAAAGTGCACTATAATACGTATAATCTAAGTACCGTCTTTGATACCCTTTGGGCCAAAGAAAGCCTTCCCAGTTCCGCGGTTGCCTACAGTTTATTGCATGCTGACTATCCGAATATTTAGCTAATTCGTGACTATATTTATATCAGTACAGATAAGCTTTTGGTTACGTAATTCCAAGGTTGTTCCATTGCCTTGTCAGAGATCAATGCGAGCTATCTGATATGGAAAATTTTCACAACATTGTCAAATCTAATCAAAATTGTGAAATTGTGTCATTAATGTGGTACCAGCTGTTGGTAATGTTACGATCGAGATAATATAAAGATAAGGGATTTGTTTTTTGTTTAGATGTTAAGACACACTACTAAAGAACTATCCTAAACAGAGTTAAAGGCATTTTAGAAATTTTGCGTTTATACTATTATATAAAGGGTCATCTACCCTCCATGAGAAATTCTTGGGAGCTCGGCTGAGGTCCTTACCCCCTTAAGGGGGAAACCAGTTAAGACCGATTAAAAAATCGAGTTAGTATAACTAGTCAAGAATATGTGGTCAAAATTTGAAAGCAAAATTCGCATTATTCCCAATGCTATGAGAACTTAAGTGACCTCCCGTCGGTCCGGAATCGAAGCGTTTTTCTCGAAACGACTTTTTTTCAACTTGTGGGCATTCTAGTTTCACAAGTTAATGACCAATCGTTCTGAAATTTGGTGTGAACATTCTTTATTCAATTCATATCTAGATGAACCTAATTCTGGTATTATATGATTATTAAAAATATGTTTTTTTATGCAAAAAAGGTGGAAAAATATGGTATAAAAACATAACATTGTCTTCAAACACCTCAAAAACTTGAAATTTTCCATTTTTTTTTCGCAATCAGGCTCATATTCTTAGGAAATGAGTTGGTAACGAAAAAAAAATTGTGATGATTACAGATGAAAATTGCTACCACAGGAATGCCCACCAGCAAAATACTCCGATGGCAATCGTCCATGGACATCACGATCTAACGACACTATTTCCGGCGGAAATTACTTGAAAAAATTCGCAAGTCTACTTCAAAACATGAATAAAATACTCCCAAATTAAAAAAAAATTCTGTTTATTCATTCTCTATGTAAAAAATTCACGAAAAAGAACAAAATCTCGGCCTCCTAAACCGGTCTAGCCCTTAAGAGTTATTTTAACCAAAAGCCCAGGGAAAAATCTAGAAAAAATAGCTATCGATACTCCAGAGTATTTCAACTTTGTCAACCCAAGTTAGGCGTTTTTTTTTTTTGTAATGACTATTATTTTTTAATTGATAATTTACGCTGACGTGTTTAGGTTATATGATAGTCAACTGTTTTAGTGCTTATCATATATTGTCACATGGATAATGCACGCAAATCATGAAATTGATTAACGCAAGTCAAATTCGTCATTTATACCATACCAAATTATACCCCTTCAATTGTCCTAGGTCCAGACGCCGGCACTTGAAATCACTTTCGATTATTTTTGCGCAAAATATTTAATTTATTATAAGTATGTATGTGCTTTAATGAGCATATTTATAATCTTTGAACAAACACAAACAAATTAAATAATTATCAAAAAAATAAATCATTTTTAAGTCAATGACGTGGGCGCAATATTTGCCGGCCGCTTAATTCTTAAAATAAATTGCTCATAAAGATGACAGTTACAAATCTTATGTAAGAATTCGAGCCCAAAATATTTTTTATATCGTTTGATTTACAAAAATAAACTGCACATGTTTTTCTTTAGTTTTCTTATTATATTTCGCTGCGTGAAAAACTTACTGCGTAGTTTGAAATTCGAGGTGTGTGTTTGTTTTTGTTTTATTTTTTTATTTGTCGGCAGTTTTACGGAGCTTGTTTCGCGAACGAGCGAACTTTTGCAAATGAGCGGCGTGCGAGTCCGAAGCAGCGAAAAAGCCGGCAACAAACATTAATTGAGAAAGAAGAGAGCGACGCAGTGGGCGGGTGGTATGTTGATAAGACCAGAACCACTTGCCCTCAATTGATTGATTTAGTTGTTATTGTTGTTGTTGTTATGGTTCTTGTATAATAACAGAGCGCTATGTATGTATTGCGCAGCCCCAAAGTCAAAACAAACTAGAAGGTATACATAGAAATATACATACATACTATACAGATAAATTGGTTGCATACAGTGAGTCGAAAAAGTTAAGGCACATCGTTTCTTTTGCTTTCAAATTTCATTTTTGTTCTGTTCTAATGTAGTCGAGCGATATTTTTGTTGGATAATGCGAGAAAGTCTCTATTAAATAAAGACACCGCCGTTCGGATTCGGCTATAAACTGTATGTTCCTGTTCTGTTCGAACAGTTATTAATAGAGATCCCCATTTCCCTCCAAGAGGTAAATCAGGAAATTATTAATGAGAGGAATTTCAAACTGCTTAAAATCTATTTTTTCAATCTACGGTATTATATTAAAATTTAACATCAATTTTAGAAATTAAAGAAGTGGCTGTTTAATCAAAATAAAAAATAAGTTCGCGTTTGCATAATTCGAGCTTCTACATATTACGAATTTTTTCCAAGTTCAATACTGCGTTTTTGATCTCTTTTAGAAGAAATTTGTAGTATAACGAGTCAATTTTCTACTCCCGTGCGATTCTCGTTTTCCTGTAACTTTTCAATGTCCTCAGTTGTAGAGTACTTTTTTACCTAATTCGCATCGAACTTTACAGCATTTTTGGGAATGCAAATTTCGCAAAGAAAATAAAGAATAAAATTAGATTCCATTCCAGATAAACATCCAAATTATGGATGCACTTGATACTCACTTAAATATAGGGAACTTTTGAAGCTAAATAATAGTTTATTTTTATTATTAACCAAGTAAAAAAAATGTTCAACTTTGAATATAACAACGCTGTGCCCAAACTTTTTTGCTTCACTGTATAAACAAGGAATACTGCGTGATAACTGATAAAAAAAAAGGACGCTGTAGGAGAGCTAACCAGTTGTATGCCTATAAGCATATACATTTATATATGTACATATCTGCCTATGTATATACATACATGCACATAAACATGTGTTTGTGTTCTATGTAATGGGCGGATAAGCGCAAATTGAGTGAAATTGTAACAGTTACGTGACCGAGCGAGCACATGGGCGAGGGTAAAAAGCAAAAACAACAACATGGGCAATGTTTGGTCAATACAACAAACTGAAGGAAAAATGATTGATTTTTTTTCTTTGCCCTTATTCTTGTGTCTACATAGTTTATATATGTATACTACATGGACATATATATATATGTATATATATATGCATGTTTTGTAGTTGTGCAGCATTGATGCAGTATGTTGAACCGGTCTGGTTGCATATAGCAAAACCTATAAGCACACACACACACAAATGCAGTCAGCTGCATGCAGCCAAGAGATGCAGCTTAAATGATTGCTCGAGCTAGTATAAAAAGCAATTTGCGCAAGTTGTAGATGTCAATGACCACTAAGATGTCTATGCCACAATGCTAAACTTTTATGAGTGTAAATAAATGCGCTTCTTAAATATAGTGCACACACACGCACATGCTAATAAGCACATACTTGTATATATGAAAACATTTAAGCACAACTGCTAATATGCACAACTAACACTTACCTTAGTTATACGTTTTTAAAGGCCTTATATTAAATGCACTTTGTTTTTTATTTTTAAACCTTTAATTTTATTTTTTAAGCACTTTTCAAATGTTTCTGTTTTTTTAGTTTTGATTGATAACTCAACAATTCTAGAAACTTTTTTCAGCTGATCAATTTTACCCAGGCCGCCGGCTCAGAGTGACCATGCCGCATGTAACTCTAGCTTATTAGATGTAAGCATAAAAAATACTATACATAATTTAGTATTTTCTGTTAGCTACTAATCTTTGCCAAGACATATTTGTTTACAATTGGTCACTCAATTTTAAAGTACCCTTACAATGGAGTCTAAATTATTTTTAGTTTTTCTATTGTCTTTATTTATCTACAAAAATGCAAAAGGTGCGCCAGAATTTGTTTATATTCAAAAGTTTGTGTGCCACAAAGTATCAGGCTATAAAAAATTGTCGCTTGGCTGCTTTATATACGCCTAAAACGTACTTGAAAAAGTGATGCTATTGTGCTGGCTAATTTGTTTTCATATGCTACCGTTCTAACTAATTGCACTGCGTATTTTACAAAATATGAGTAAAAGTGCAGTCTGTTGTGTTATTTAAAACAAAAACAAGTGTTTCGGGCTAAAAGTGTGTTATATAAACGCATTTATATGCTGTTGTGGGCGTACGCAGCATTACAAATGCATTTATTAATATATACACACACACACATGCAATCATGTGTATTCGAGCGTGTGTATGTGTCTGTATCTAATTGTATGTGTTTGTGTGCATTTCTTCTTGTTTGCAGCTGAAGTTAATGGACGCTTGCTCGATGAAAACCAAGAGATTCTAGATATGGAATTACCACCACACATTAATGGCAAAGAGTTTCCGGCAGTTCCACAGAATTCTGTGCAAACGCATCCAAGGTAAGTACAGCTAATAGTTTTTAAGCATTTAAGCCTTACATTCGAAAACAGCTAGAACTTCCCATTGCTAACTTTAAATCCCAATCCATTAAATGCTGCACTTAAATATTAACTAGGAGGCATGTAAAGAGTAAGCGACGCATGAAAAGAAGGTAAACTTCATAAGCCCCATAGGTTTAGCGTGTTTGTTTTTTGGATTTAGTTTTTTATTTAATATCTTTTGAAATTTATGTACGATTTTCGCTAATCCAGGTTTTTCTTATACAGATTCAAATGCTACGCTTGCGAAGAACCTTGCCTAGATCCAAATGAGCATGCACACACTTGCCAAAATGCCATACAGGTGAGTTTTGACGTGTTTACAAAAAATAAACATTAACTTTACTACTTTAAAATCCATTTACAGTGCTGGAAATCCCGCACGCGTGATGCTGTCGGCCAGGAGCAAGTCGCACGTGGTTGCACTAAAACGCCAGAGCAAGTGCCTTTAATATGCACGCAAAATGCAGTCAACACCTTAAAGTTTATAAATGTTGCCTGCTGCGCTGGCGATTTTTGCAATGATGGAGACTTTCCCGAACTGCCACCATTTGTCAGCGGCGACGTAACAGTCATAACAGCTGACAGCAGCAATATTAGCAAACTGATTGTTGCTATACTGGGACCCTTTCTCGTCTTTACTTTAATGGGCGCAGTTGCCATATACTTCATACGGCGCAATCATCGCAAACGTTTGGCGGCATCACGCATTAAACAGGACCCCGAATCGTATTTGGTTAATGATGAGCTACTACGCGCTACTAGCGCCGGAGACAGCACGTTACGCGAGTACTTACAACATTCTGTGACTTCTGGCTCAGGCAGCGGTTTGCCGCTGTTGGTACAGCGCACCTTAGCCAAGCAAGTCACCTTAATAGAGTGTATTGGACGTGGCAAATATGGCGAGGTCTGGCGTGGTCATTGGCATGGTGAGAGCATTGCGGTCAAAATATTTTTTAGTCGTGATGAGGAGTCCTGGAAGCGCGAAACAGAAATCTATAGGTATGTTTTGCGATTGTACTTATTTTAATCTAATAATGTTAAAATGACTTTGTCTGGTATGCCATTTAGCACTGTGCTTTTGAGACATGAGAACATACTCGGCTTTATTGGCTCTGACATGACTTCACGCAATTCTTGTACACAACTATGGCTGATGACCCACTACTACCCACTTGGTTCGCTTTTTGATCACTTAAATCGCAATGCATTAAGTCATAATGACATGATTCTTATCTGCTTATCAATTGCAAATGGCTTGGTGCATTTACACACGGAAATATTCGGCCATGAGGTAAGATACTGGAAATAATGGAGCTCTTAAAATGTTATATTTACTTATTTTTTTAATAACAGGGCAAACCTGCCATGGCTCATCGCGACTTGAAGTCGAAGAATATACTGGTTAAATCTAATGGCACCTGTGTAATTGCCGATTTTGGTTTGGCTGTTACTCACTCGCATGTCACAGGACTTCTAGACATGGGCAATAATCCAAAAGTTGGCACTAAACGTTATATGGCGCCGGAGGTGCTAGACGAGAGGTAAGCTAGCCGAACATAATTTGATTTGACTTCATATCTACAAAAATTTCTTTTACAGCATTGATCTGCATTGCTTTGAGGCATTACGCCGCACTGATATCTATGCCTTTGGTCTGGTATTATGGGAAGTCTGCCGTCGCACTATTTCTTGCGGCATTGCTGAGGAGTACAAGGTGCCCTTTTATGATGTGGTACCAGTTGATCCCAGCTTTGAAGACATGCGCAAAGTAGTTTGCATTGACAATTATCGTCCATCTATACCTAATCGCTGGAGCTCAGACTCGGTAAGTTTGGCACTTCACTTTTTGAACATTTTTTATTTATTAAACATTTTTCAGCTGCTTGCCGGCATGTCCAAGTTAATGAAAGAGTGCTGGCACCAAAATCCAAATGTGCGTTTGCCGGCACTGCGCGTTAAAAAGACTATACATAAATTAGCTTCCGCTGATGAAAAAATTCGTTTGGACTACGATGAGGTCTGCGTTTAGTAAAGTAGCTAGCTATAAGTTTATAAATTAGTTACTTAAGATGAAGTTTAGCCGATATTATTTAAAGTTAGTTAGTTTAATGTTCATCAAACGCAAATCAACTTGAAATTATTACATTTTTCATTTGTTTTGCTCGACTAAAATTTCATTATATTTACATAACTTTTGTGTATGTAAGCAGGATATTGCACAAAAGCGAAAATATTTTTTTGTTCATCAAACATTTATATATTTATGCTTAGTTAATAAGTTTACATATAATTTCGTGCCTTTGAAATTGCCTTAAATGTAAATTCAACTTGACTTTTCCACTATATTGTAGTTATAATGGATGCCTGCAAATAACATTTGCCTATTTTTTAAATATTTCATTTACATTAAGTGCCATTACAATTAAAAATTGATATTTAAGCTCACTCTTTAAACACAATCACCGAATTCTTGAAGCCACTACATTTTGTGTTCTGTTTTTCATCATACATTAATCATAACTGTGGGCAGCATTAGCATAGCAATTGGCGCTCCTAATTAAAAAAAAAACGAAAAATAATTTTTGCACTTAGTTAAGTTGAAAAACTGACACGCCCCTTGCATACACACTATATTTGTATGTAAATTGTACAAAATGAGCGCTATATAAGTTATATGTAAATGTAATTTAGTTTAATTATAAGAGACAAATGAAATACATACATATTTGTTAAGATAAATGCATATACTTTATTTATAGTATCCTTGAAAAGGGAGGATTAATTTGGTCTTGGGTTTTGAAGAGAAAAAAAAGTAGACAGTTAAACACATGATACGTATGGAAAAAAAATAAATTGTAGGTATGTAAATTAATATAAACCATTATTAAACTCAGCTATGTTTAAAAAAAATCGGGCTCATCTGTACAAAGAGTTAGAAACAATATTTTTCCCTGTAAGAGTTTTGGAACTGTCTACCCACTAAAATAGCTAAGCTTCTACATATTACAATTTAATTTGGTGTTAGTAGCTTAAAGCTTTCATTGCTGTTCTCATCCAAAAACAACAATTTAAATATATCGTTAAAGAAATCGGGATAATAATCACAAGCACGTTTGCAATCCGGCGTCCAATTAATTTCTAAAAGCTTTGGTTGCATTATTGATTCTTTTGCTGCCTCATTATTCACCCACTCTAACATAATATCAGCAGCATATAAGGCACGAGACTGCGAGCAGTGCGTCAGACCACAAGGTGGTGGCGCTTGAGTGGCACATTTCAGTACCTCATGTAGCATTACACATATTTGCTGTTCCACAGCAGCCCAATCATGTTTGGGATATTGTTCATGCCATAGACCCAAGAAATCATCACACTTTATATGATGCAGTTCCACATTTTCCTGATAGTTCATTACTGTATAATGCTTCTCATAGTCATCAAAGTTGTCCAAAGAAAATGATCGATTGGCAAAGCGTAGAAAGAACTTGCGATGCACATAGGCTTCCAAGGGCTTGGCACTCTTTAGGAGTATTACAAAACGCACATCAAACTTGACTTTAGCGTTCAGCTCAGCGCGCTGAAACAGTACGGGACGTTCTATATACTTTTGTGCTATTTTGGGCCCAGTAGCCGGCAAACGCACAATTTGTTTGATGTTATCTGTAATATGTGTATCCAAGCCGCGCGCTAAGTTCCAAGGTTTAATGATCCAATGGTTGTCCAATCCTTTTGCTGCGCGTTGTTGATAGTAAGATGCAAACTCAATTAACTCAGTGGACAGATTATAGGTAGTGGGCAGCCATGCTGGATAGGTTTCAAGTGTGTCAGCATTATGGTGCTCCTTAGCAGCACGCCTGCCGACAATGCTTAACAAATCCTTGATGGTAATAACATATTCAAAGGGAAATTGATTAATAAATTTATTTGGTGTTTGCTCTGCCAATTCCGCAAAGGATTTGTAGTGACTTGTCAGCCAGAGTACATCAGCTTCTGTCTCATTGTCAACCAAAGTAAATTCAGGCGCTGTCAGATTAGCGCACAGCACATCATACTCGGCATACACCTTTAGTGGCTCACAGCGTGTTATGTTGGGTGCTACAGCATTCTCTGCTGGATAGGTTTCGGGTATATGACCACTGGTAAAGTATTCTGCAGCCGGTTCTGTTTGCACAAAACTATTGCTGCTTAGATCCGAATCGCGCCAAGGCAACAGTAGCGCTGGGCGCTGTGGTGCATCTTTGGCAACATATTCGACAAAATCACGTGTCACCTGTTCTTCATGCTCACAGTCGCGTATGGGAAACAGTAAGCTATAGGTGGTCGATGTTGCAAGATAAAGGAACGGCACCAAACGGAAATTTGGTTCTTCGCTATGATTTACGGCAGAACCTACTTCGTCCATGACATACCAAATTGGCATGCGCTCCTCGTCCGACAAGCCATCACTGGCTATTGAGTAGGCATGACAGTATTTCCAAAGGCGGCGCAATATCTTATCAATGCGCTGTTCATGCTCCAGATCGACGCCGGTAATGGCAGACAAACGATCGGCTAGCTGTGGATACTGTTCCAACTGCTGTCGCGCTGTGTTCATACGAAAGGTCCACGCATGATCCACCAAAAATATGGCCTGAGGATCATTGGCTTTGATGCCTTGCTCCCTTGCTACGCTTAGAGCAAAAACAGGGTTGGGGCTATTATCATCGTCTGTTGCCTCTGTATCCGCATCATCGTAGTCGATTAGCATTAACATAAGCGCCTCGCCCGCATCGAAGTTATCTCTGACGAGTTTTTGATATAACGCTGGCCAAAAATGAGCCGGTATTGCAGATGATTCCAGTTGAGGTTTATGCAGAGCCAAAAACTCATGGTATTTATTAATGCCGTCCATGTTGCCACTTACTGACCAATGCAATGTGCTCAAATGAGTGTAGCCAAAGTTTATGAAGGCATAAAATATACCAAAGTGGCAACCAATTAAGCTTATTGTTAAATGTTGTGCTTACAAACTTATTAGAGGCTAGAGATTTAAGGTGTGCAATAAAATTAAAAACAAATTTGCCTTATTTAAGCAATAATCTCATAATTTAAATCCAAATAAATATTTAATATTTGTGTGACCGTATTATACACTTAAAAAATACCAAAACAAAACATTATGCGTACTAGGGCCGGCTGATAAATATCAGCTGTTCGAAGTGTATTGGTAAACAATTTATTATAACACACGCAACAACAAATAACAGTGCACTTTAACAACAAAGCCGTCTAGAAGTTAATAAATATTCAAATTCCTGTGGCCACTTTTTAAATTTAGTATATACTAAACAAACAGAGGTAAATAGTGGTAATTAGGGCTGGTTGCGAGTACCAATCAGCTGTTGCGCGGCTGTTGGTGAACACTTAATAATATTTGCAGCAACAACTACACATACACACGTAAATAGAGTTTTATTTCATCATTAGAAAAGATAACGCAATAATACATTAGCAGGCCGCATAACCAGGCAGTATTTATAAAAGTTCAAAGTCATCACAGCTCGCATAAATGTAATAAACGCGCACGAACCGAACGGACTTATTTTAGTTTCGTGTGTCTATCGTGTATGTGTCTTGTCTCTTGTCAATATAGAGATCGCGTAAATGCTACAAAATTCATAGTTCTTTTTTCCTATAAATTGTATGCCAAAATTCTTAAGAGCAATATATAGAAAGAGCAAAATGAGCGGTACGTTGACTTTGCCAGCTAATGCCGAATCCGTGCCGTCGACGATGACAGTTGAGCAGAGTGTTGCTGCCAGAATGGATCTTCAGGTAAGCAGCAGCAACGTCCGTTTGTTTATGTCGTAGATGTTGATCCGATGATATAAAGGGCAATCCTAGTCAACTTTGCTTGGTTACTTCAATATGAAAATCACAAATTTTGGCTATTCAAATTAACTTAGTTTTTTGCAATTGCGCAGTTTCTGTGGACAAGGTCGTTTAGTAAAACACTGAAATTGGCACTTCCGGGTCCCATATAGCCTAGAATGTATGTGGCTTACGTTTTTGATTTTTGACACCATTTATTAAAATTATTTGTACAAATGACATTTTCAATATTTTAGTAAAATCCTTTTTAATTGTAGGATCCCAAAAATAACGGCTTCTGGCTATGGAAGTGGTTGTTTAACTGGACATCAAGCTCACACACCATGCTGCGCACCGTTGAAAAAAAGATCCTATCATACTTGAAATTGCCCTATCGCGGCTGCTTTGTAGATATTGGTCCTGCTGTAGGAGAAGCCGACAAAATATGGACCATCAGCTTAAATACAGATTCCAAAGAAGTACCACTGGTACTTCTACATGGTCTGGGTGCTGGTATTGCGCTTTGGGTTATGAATCTAGATGCCTTTGGCAAAGAGCGCCCAGTTTATGCCATGGACATACTTGGCTTTGGACGCAGCTCTCGACCTTTATTCGCCAAAGATGCGCTTGTTTGTGAAAAACAATTTGTTAAGTCGGTTGAGGAATGGCGTCGTGAGATGAACATTAACAATATGATACTGCTGGGTCATTCTATGGGAGGCTTTATAGCTTCCAGCTATGCATTGAGCTATCCAGAGCGTGTTAAGCATCTTATACTTGCCGATCCTTGGGGCTTTCCAGAGAAACCATCAGATCCCAACAATTCCAAACAGATTCCCTTATGGGTGCGCGCCATAGCGCGTGTGCTAACACCATTGAATCCTTTGTGGGCTTTGCGCGCTGCTGGGCCGTTTGGTCAGTGGGTTGTGCAAAAAACGCGACCTGATATAATGCGCAAATTTGCTAGCACCATTGAGGAGGACATCAATTTGCTGCCCCAGTACATACATCAGTGCAATGCACAGCGGCCTAGTGGCGAATCGGCTTTTCACACAATGATGGAGTCTTTTGGCTGGGCAAAACATCCAATGATACATCGCATCAAAGACGTGCGCAGCGACATACCCATCACATTTATATACGGCTCACGCTCCTGGATAGACTCTTCATCCGGTGAAAAGATCAAAGCGCAACGCGGCAGCAATATGGTGGACATAAAAATTGTTTCGGGCGCTGGACATCATGTGTATGCGGACAAACCGGACGTATTCAATCGCTACGTAAACGAGACCTGTGATATATACAAGCGTGATAAACAATTGTATCCACCTGTGCAACTCATACGTGATGCCACAGAGTCTGATGAAGAAATTGAGTTGCATGTGGAAGAGCCACCGCTTAATCCCGCAGATACCGAATCCGTTGAAATACAGCCAGAGGCTGCAAATACTACAACCAGTACAATGCCGCAGGAGGCTGCACATGAAGCGCCGGTAGCAGCTACAAACGCACCTGTCGATATGCCTGCTAATATCAAACGAAAATAAAAGGTTTATTTATATTTAAAATATTTAAAAAAAACCTAAAAACACAAATTGCTAACTTGTATCTTTTAGTGTTTTTTGCCTAGTATTAAACGATTTTCTAATCTAAAAATAGCTTAAATTAATGTTTGTAAAATATAAATTAAATGTTTTTAAAACAACATACAAAATTGTAACCATGCACTAAAAGTGTGCTTTAGAGCTACTTTTATTTATTTTTGTTAAATTGTAGCACAAAGCCTTATACTATGACCAAGTGTAGTTTAATACATACATTACGAGCATGACATGTTGTTTCAGTATTGATTAGCAGTCATTATTCCCAAGGTTCCAAAGTTCAGACTAGCGGGCTCAAGCACTCGTATGGGCCAATAAGCTGTGTGGTGAGTAATTTATTTATATTTAGTTTCATTGATAAATGGGAGTATATAAAAAAGATAGTTTGTATCATTCTTGCGGAGCCGACAAATCAAAGCATTAGGGAATTGCGTAAATATTAAATTATTATGCCTAAAAGTGTGCTGTAAGCATTTCTGTATTATTTATTTATTTCACAAATAAAAGAGTTGTATATAATACTATTGTTGTTTTTTAATATCTACGGAGAATACGCTGCAGATCTGATATATTTAAAGGGTATTTTGGACAAGTAAAATGTTTTTTGGAGCTTCTCTTCCGCAGTTTTCTCAGGGGCACGGCAAAATTATTGTCGTACTGTCATGATTCAATTTAAAGGTGTAATAGAGGGGAACGTAAATTTCCCCACCGTGACCCAATTGCTGTCTCTTCATCCCTGGTCATACATATACATTTATCTATGAATCACCACTGCACTTAAAGGCTTTCCAGTTTATTGATCCATTGGTAAACATTTAATTTTTAGGTAATCTGTTTAAAACCTTTGCCTCCTTTAAAAAATATACAGGCGTGCCACAGAAAACCAATTCGATTTGAATTCGAATTCTTGGTGCCACAGACTAGGCTAACAAGGGTTTTAAAAAAACCAATTCGATTCAATTTCAATACAATTCCAATTCTTGGTGCCACATACATGACTATGAGCGGTTTTAAAACCGTTGTTAGTCATGTCTTTGGCACCAAGAATTGCAATTGCATCGAAATTGAATCGAATTGGTTTTCTGTGGCACCCCTGATAGACTTATTAGCACAAAAAATTAAAGCAATTAAATTTTACTGATAAAGGCTAAAAATTTGTGTAGCGCAGTGCTAACAAGCAAACCCTAATAAACAATTGTCAGTCGGTTTTGGCGGTGACCAACGGTGGAATACCCTATATCCATTTTCCCTTTTTGCAATGGAGACGTTTTTAGTAGAGATACTTTGCAAATTATAATCTTATTAAAGGAAAATGGTATGCGGCTCCAGCTTATTTTTTGCTAAAACTGCTACAGCAGAGCTTATCAATCGATATACATATAATTCCCTGCCTGACTGTTTTGTCAGTCGCTCCTGGGACGCGCATGGGGATCTCCAATAACAAATGTTCGAAGAGAACGTTAATACATGTGTTTGACTATCTTTTGGAGTTTTCGTTCGATTGTTTTGCCATCTGCGTACTTATCTTTGTAAAAATATTTATGATATAAAATTTCATCAAAATTTTGTGTGCCAAGCTCCTTTGTTCTGAAGTCTAGGTGACTGACAAGACTTAGTTTCTACCCGCGGTGATGATACAGCCTCTGACACGCCTCTTTATGCCTTTTATATACACTAAGCTATGTTTCAATACCCTTGAGGCTATGGCTACAGGGTATTGAAACCCCGTGCCATTTATTTTTAATAAGCAGTAAAATATAAACAACAGCGGCATTTGCAGCTCAAAACGATTCTTATCGACGAGAGTGCAAAAAAAAAAAATTATAATTGGCTTGTCCGGTAATCTTCACTCACACAACAATAATTAATGGTTCATGACTCGCCGCCCTCAACTGAAAATCCAAACAAAGAAATTGATTTTATAGTTCATAATATATAATCATGTGTTTTATTTAACATAACTTCGGAAATTGTTCCAGGAAAAGTCTTATAATATGTGAAGCTATATTGCTCATACATTGTTTAATTTCAGTTTTTAATTTTTTCGATTTGCATTTATATATTTGTCTATTTGGCATTAGCAAAGCCCACACGATCATTGCCCATATCGAACTCAGTGTAATACTTGCCAATAAAAACATCACCTAAAATCCATAGCGGTCCATTTGGTGGTGGTATATCCATGCCCATAAAGCCAGACAAACAAATAGACTTGCCCATTTGGCTAACGCGCAAAATGTAGTCCTTGCCTTCCAATTCAAAAGTTTTACCACCGAGTACAAACTTAATTATGGGTAATTGAGGAATCATGTCGCAGGATACAATATATTGTCCGCCTATCATGGGTGTACCTCCGATGGCCTGGTTAATCGAAGTGGCCTCAGTGGTTGGCAAAGCAATGAGCGAGGTACCAGTATCGGCAATCACTTGGCAACCGCCTTTGCACAGCTGCAGATCTCCTAGAGAAGCCGAGTCCATTTTGATTTGCCAGTATGCCTTGCGAGTGACAGGCAAATAGGTAAAGTCACCGGTGTAATGCTTGGGATCAGAGCCACCAAAAATAATTTCACCGCCCTCAGGTGCAGCTGGATCACGATTGAGATAGAATGAGAAGATGGGCGAGGAAATTAGGCCTTGCTCATACATGGCATAAAAAGGCGGCTTAACACCATCAACGGCAATGGAACTGTAGCCCAGACCGAGTATACCATCAAACTTTGCAGCCACAAACACAAGACCAGGCTCACTCATGGCCTCGGCAAAAGTCTGACTCTTAATGTCCAATCCACCAATATTAACCGTGTCAGTGGACAAATAGCCCGACAAACTGCCAGAGCCATAGTGTATGGCAAATTCGGTGCCATTTTTGATATATGATTTGGACTTGTTGGCGTCATACTTGTTGTGCATCAGGCAAGCAATATTGGTTAGATGGCACTTCTTAGACGGCACCCACAGGTTGCTGGAACCAGTGTCAAAGACCACCTTGAAGTTTTGCGGCGGTGAGCCAATAGATATGGGTCCATAGTACTGGGCATCCATATAATTGCTCAGCGGCTCTGGTGCATCCCCTGCGCCATATTTAATGCGTACTTGTTGCAATTCGGTGCCTACATCGGCGAAATGGCGACGCGCAGATTGTATGCGTTGTAGTGGCACACGAATAAGATCTGCCTGTGTAAGGGCCAGGCAGCCAGCCAATAGTAGTAATATCTTCTGCATTTCAACTGCAAGTATTTAACGAAGTTAATGTAGTAATTTAATTTCGTGCGGCACGGCAACAATTACCTTTTGCAGCAGCTAAATAAATTTGCTTATGAACTTCGTGTGAAAATGAATCAGCATTTAAATGAATGCACTAAAATTGTAAGTTACTAAAAAATACCAAAAACGCGTGCTGATAAAATAAATTGCTTGTTTTTGTTTTGATATTTGGTCAGTTAGGCAAGCACATTAGTTAGAGCAAGAACACACTATTATACATTTTGACAAAAAAAGAGTTGCGGAATTTCTCATTTAAAATGCGCGCGTTAAGTATTTTTGATCGGGATCCGTCCACCAGTTTGTTAATACCAGTCCACCAAATTAGTGGCCGTCGAAGTTTCAATGCAAAAAAATATTGAACAACGACTTTGTCTCAAATTTTGTGTTTTGAACGATATTTCGTGTGCGGAATCGCTCCGAATGTTGCAGACGGCTTATGGAGACTCTGTTTTATCGAAAACACATGCCTACGAGTGGTATAAAGCGTTTAAGGATGGTCGGGAGACCGTAGAAGATGCGCCTCGTTCCGGCCGGCCTTCCAGCTCTACCACCGACGATAACGACGAAAAAGTAAGGGAAATCGTGCTCGAAAATCGTCACACCACCAGTGCTAGAGAGTTAGCTCGTGACCTCAACATGTCTCGTGAATCGGCTCGTTTGATTTTAGTGGAAAATTTGGGTATACGACGCGTCGTCGTGATGCTCATGGTTTTCTACGATATTCATGGTGTGGTGCATCAGTAATACGTTCCAGAAGGACAATCGGTCAATAAGGCGTATTATGTGACTGTTTTGAGGCGTTTGCTTGAACGGGTCCGTTGCATTCGGCCGGAATTGTGGGCAGACAATTCGTGGATTTTGCACGACGGTAACGCGCCATCTTATCGAGCCACGATTGTGAACGCTTTTAAGGCAGTGCACTCGACAAATACCATCGACCAGGCACCGTACAGTCCAGATGTAGCCCCTTGTGACTTTTTTCTGTTCCCAAAACTAAAATTGTCACTCCGGGGAACCCGTTTTGACTCCATACCGATCATAAAACAGAATGCGACGAGAGAGCTGAACGCTATCCCGGCCAACGCCTATAAAAAATGTTTCAAAGATTGGAAGAAGCGTTGGCATATGTGTATTGCTTCAGACGGGTCATATTTTGAAGGAGACAAAATAAATATTGAAGATGATTAGATTAGAAATTCCGGAAACGTTATGTAATTTTGTTTTCCATAGGTGCTGCCAACTTGTAATGAAACCTTTTAAAAAATACCATATTATTTACGTTTTATTTTTAAATTATTTACTATTTATAAAGCAAAAAAAAGAATAGATTTATAAAAATGTAACATATTACTTTATCCGTAACCGTACTGTTTTGACTTAAACATACTATTTTTCATATTGTGCATAGTAATAGTTTTACAATATAAATGGTTTTTACAAGTAAGCAACTATAGTATCCAACGTTCATAATTTTGTTTGTATGTATACTTAAAAAATGCATTTAAATTGCTTAAATTAACGTTCCGTGCTTAGTATTTATAGCGATAAATAGCAACGCCGGCGACTCCAATCAATATGGAACCCATTAAATAACCAAGCAGCTTAATCTGTTAAAAGTAACAAAACATAAACAATCCATATTTAATGATTACAAATATAATTACCTTGGAGTTATCCACCAATGCCGGTTTTTGCCTAGTTGTCGTTTTTTGCTCCATTTTCTTAGCCTGACCCAACATTTTCTGATACATTTCTTTTTCGTTGTGTTCTTCGCGACGAGCCCTAATAAAAAGCCTTGCCAAGTCGCCTTGGAAAGTGCGATTGTCAGGTTCCAATGTAGCTACCTTTTGCAACAGGTTAATGGCACCTTTTGTATCACCTTTGCCTTCTAGTATCTGTAATGTGTAAATGTTAGTGTTAAGCTTACATAAATTAAGAATGTTTAGTATGTTTATACCCTAGCTTTACGATAGAGCGCTTTAGGATTATTTGGTTGGCATCTCAATACATGCTCCACCGACTGCAATGCCGAATCAAAGGCGGCAATTTTAATTTGTGCCATGGCCAAATTATTGTAAACAATTAAACGATCTTCTAACAGGATTTGCAGTTCATCATTGGGTAGCTAAAATAAAACGCATTAATTGCTGCCTGTTAGTATCCGTAACGTGTACAACTCACATCCAAATCTTCCTGGTCAAACTTTGCATCTGGATCGCCGTCTCTAGAGTCCAAATAGTCTAGCGCACGTCTGTACAAATGTATGGCATTGTTATACTCAAGGCGCTTATAAAAGTAATTAGCACGTTCCTTTTTCCTTGTGCTAAAAGATAAATGGACGTCAATAACAAGCAAAACCAATTCCTAACTACGACTTACCCATATTGGCGTAGTATTTCAAATGATTTTAGATCGGCAAAGTCTTCATACTTGCAATCCAACAGCTCAATTTCATAGGTCAGCTAAATTTATTAAAATAGTTGAGTGTTATAATTGCACAATGTGCTTTTTGATAACGTACGGTTGTATTTGGGGCTATAAGAACTTCGTTGTCGCTTTCCCTCTTTAACCCAATGGTGCCATAGGCAAAGCGTGGATCCACATGGACTTCGGCCACTTCCCCAACGCCCATCATTGGCAAAACCATATCCAATCCTTGCACTACCTCTAAATCACCAATATGGGCTTGAAACTTTTCCTTATGATCCACAACAGTGCCATCCTCTAATTTGCCGCTAAATGTTATGGTTACTAATTCACCACGGGTTGGACGTGGCGCGTCTTCTGGTGCTTTTTTAATAATACGCTTTATCAGCTGCTTGTTGCCCAAGATATCTGTCTCATTTTCATCTTCGGCGTCACCAGCAGCTGTGCGTAAGTCTTTGGTGTCCTCAGCATTAGTTAGATCCTCAAATGAGCTGTTGCTGGATTTTTCCACGTCCATAATTAACTATGCAATAAAGTTGTAATAAAAATCAAAAACATGGAACAAAGTACAAGCAGCAGCAGGTCGGTGGGGTCAGTCAATTACCTTTAAGTGTATGATTTAACTCACAGTAATATTGATTTTAATTGCCAAAATTAGTGTAATGTTTATATATAATTTTCAAAAAGTCCAAATATTAAGATATACTACTAGAAATTGCTGCGAACAATGCAAAATAAAAAAATTGCTTTCACAATTACATTTGACATTTCAATGTCAGAGTTGCCAGACGTGTTGCAGTGCAGCATTGCGACGCTTTCGGTGCATGTTTATTGACTGCTTCTGTTTTTAAATGTTTTTTTGAAATAAATTTAATTAAATTAGTTAAATAAAAAGTTTAAAATACTTCAAATTTAAATAAATATAAATGAAAAATATTTGTTTGCATTAGCCCTGCCAGATGTCATTATTTGTACATATGGTTGGCAACTCAGAAGCTGTTGTCAGCTGCTTGCATTTTATCGTACTAAAAATTTAACTTTCATTAAATTAAAAACAAATTTTGCGAATTTAAAATGGGTAAGGCCAATAAAAACAAGAAACGCAAGCAGCGGCAACAAAATCGCCTTAAAAACAATGAAAATTATGAGCAGCTGCTAAAAAAGTCGCTCTCTTTTAATGGGACGCCACCACGAGGTATCAACAACAATAAGGTAGGTTGAGATTTTGCTTTATATTGTTATAAATTGTTTTGGTCAATGTTGTTTTGACCATTTATTTTAAAATGTATTTCACACGCGTGTGTGCAAATATAAAACCGGCCGTCTTGTTTAATCCTGTTTTCGCGCTTAACTTTGGGGTGTCGTGTCCAAAAGCATAAACTGCGCAAACGCTAAGTTCAACACCCAAAAAACCCGCCTGCTCAATTGAAAAGTGATTCAGTTTACGAAAAACCTTTAAACAAATTAAGTCGACGCATTTTTGTTTAGTCATTCATCAAAAGTGGCCAAAAGCAACCGTAGTAGCCAAATACAGTATCCTACCCACCAATTGCAAAAAAAAACAAAAGACAAATTTCTTTAACTAAATGGAGCAAATCTGGCGCAATGTTTGCACGCACTACGATGTGCCCGAGCAGGTGGCCAACACTTGGTATACACGCATAGTACAACAGCTGAGCGAGACAAGTCCTTCTCGTGCCTATCACAACTGGCAGGAGATGATGCAACGCAAGTTGTCCCATTTGTCTGCGTGCGCGCCCAGCATTGTGCTGGCCGCCTTTTTTCAGTACTACTACTTTGATGGCAATCGTAGCTGCGTGCAACAGAATTGTGAGGTGTTTCAAGAATTTTGTCGTGATGCCATGTTCGAGGATGTGAGTATGCGCTTTAATACTTATTATTTTTTTTATTGAGTTAATGATATCACAGGAGGAGGCCAAAGAGATGATACTAACTTTGCTGGGTCGTAAAACGCCTGACAATGAGGTGACTTTGTGCCACGACGACGAGGCTGATTTGCTGCAAGATGTGGACCTAGCTGTTCTGGCGTAGGTTTTAAACATTATATGTTTACGTTTGCACTATTAACAAAGCGTAATCTTTTGTTTAATTCAAGCAGCTCTCCGCCAGAGGAGTACAAACACTATACGCAGCTGTTGCGTTACGAGTATGCCAATCTGGATGATGAAACCTATAAAATGATGCGCGTCAAGGTGCTTGAGACTTTATTGCTAATACCATGCATTTTTGCCACCTCTGAGTACAATCAAAAATATGAGGAGCTAGCACGTGCAAATATTCGAAATGAAATTGCAGATTTGCGTGGTTAGAAAAATTCGCTAAAGAGCTTTGTCAAATTGTAGCATTATATTGTTGCTACTAACTTGTATTAGTAAATGATTGCACTCACTTTTATTAGTTAGTAATTGCTTGAATACTACATGATTAGTATTCGTAAAACTTAAATTTGAGCTCTTATGTTAAACATTTTTGCTTTTGTTATTAAAATCAAAACTTTTCTCTCTTATATGCCGTTAGCTAACCATTTAAGTGCATATAAATTTGTTCAATGGCAAGTGCATGGGTATTCAGCATATATATGTCTTATTGCAACCTGGAAGAGTCTTATAATATGCATAAATATATACGTAATCATTATGTGTTACAACTGCAAAATCAAAATAAAGTCAATGTATATAACAAAAAAACTAAAAATCAATTTGTTTTACTCAAAATATCACTAAAGAATCTTGAATAACTCAGGTAGGTATGAGAGGCAGTAAACTTGATGCTTGTTAAACTAAAATAATTAATATTTACTTTATTTTGTACATACCATACAATAATCAGCCTTGTGGAACACCAAAAAATCGCATACGATTATCAGGATTTAAGAAATTTGTGGATAGCAAAGTCAAGGTATGTATGAAACATATATTGCCTACATGCATATATAGTTTTAATGTATTTTTCAGAAGTCTCCCAAGCGTTTGCAGCAAAAACCTAAATCACAGCAAACTAGTTATGCTCAAAAACTGCTAGCTTCTATAAAGAAACGCGTTATGGGAAAACCTATGAAGACGACAAGCCCATTTTTCAAGCGCAGATTGCAGTTTAAAAGTCCAAATAAATTTGCAAATACTTTGAAAGAGGTAAGCTCGTAAGTTTTGCAAAACTGCTTTGTTATATATAAAAAAAAAATATTTTTATTTTTCAGCGCAATACTCCTAAGAAGAGCCCGTCTAAAATTCGTGAAAGTCTCGTAACAACTGATCTTACAAACAGTAGTGACGATGACGATGTTATTTTTGTAGAGCCAAATCACTTGCAAATATGCTTAGACGATACAAACGACGATGCAATGATTAATGAAGATAAAAAGGACATCAAATTATTGCAGATGGCTCCTCTTACTTCTAGCACTTTGTTGTACGAAGATAAAACGGGCAGTGCACCACTGCTGATGTCTGCTCCTTTTTCTAACAATTTGTTGTACGAGCTTGTGAATAATAATAATAAAACTTCACCGAGATCTACCAAACGCACTGCAAGTTCCAACGATTCGGTTATTATTTTGGAAGATGATGAAGCTGCTGTAGACTATATACCCTTGCCCGCTGACGAGAGACGTAATAATAAGACTAAAAAAGGACTTGCAGCTCGCATAAAACCGCCCACAGAACGCCCAGTGCGCCAGAAAGACAGCGTTTTTAACAGTGTCGAAAAGCGCCAAATAAGTGTTTACAGCACAAACGCCTATAACCCTGCTCCTGTTGCCGGAAATCCTAAAGGCGCTAAGCGTCCTATAATTATCGATGGCAGTAATGTGGCATTTGGGTAAGTTACTAAAAAGAGCATGTAGATAAACCATTATAAAAATTGTCTTTATTTCAGACATGGTCTTTGCACACAATACTCCGCCGAGGGTCTAAAAATATGTATTGATTATTTTACGAAAATGGGGCATAATGTTAAAGCTGTAATACCCATGTTCCGTAAAAATCCGCAGAAATCTTCTAATCCGGAATTGCTGGATCAATTACATAAAGAAGGTAAAATTGTGCTTTCGCCATGTAAAAACTTACCTGGTCAACAATCCATAAGTTATGATGATCGGTGAGTATTAAATAAGATATATATAACATTGTATTATTTATATTTTTTAAAATCTTCTTGTTAAAGTTTTATTCTGCAACTGGCGTATGAACGAGAAGCCGCCATAGTGTCCAATGATAACTATCGTGACTTGATAACTGAAAATCCTGCTTTTAAACACATAATAGAGAAACGCGTTTTAGGCTATATGTGGTGCGATGATATATTTATTGTGCCCAAAGATCCCTATGGGCGCTGGGGTCCAACTTTAGAGGAAATCTTACACTTTTAAAGCGCTCTCCAAACAATTGTAGCGAGTTCAAAGACATTCTCAGGTTTTGTTTGTTGCCTTTTTAAGGGTTTTTCGTTTACTTTTGTTTATATTTAAATTTTCTTTTGTTTAAAATGTTACATAAGTTTAGTTGGTATACTTTTCTCTAAATTAATAAGTTGCCATTTTCTTTATAAATTAGTACATAAATGTATAAGCATTTTTATTTATAAGGGAATTACATTTGAAGTAAACTGCTGAAAAAAGCACCCTTTATACTATGGGCATATTTGTATTGCTTATAATTGTAGTAGTGGTTGTTGTTGTCACTGTGGGCTCATACAGCGGTGGCGGTTCATTGATAATTGTTAGATTGGGATTGCTGCATTCCAGATTTGTGGCTATGGTTAAGGTGGATGCTGCTCCGCTCATGTTGCCATTATCATAGGCTGTACCCGGCTTTACGCTATAAGCTGCTATTTCATCGTAGGTAGGTGGCAAATCCATAGTCTTGGGCAAAATGCTTAAATCATTTGCAGGACTAGCTGAGCCACCAGGTCCAACTCCAGGTCCGCCGTTGTTCACGCTAATTTCCATTTGGCGACGTGCTAGACATGTGGAGAAAAGTATTAATAAGTTTTCTTTTCTTCCTAAAATATTTTGGAATATTCTTATTTTTAGTTTAAGACCTTAAGGGCTGCTACGAAAAAAATGATCAGTCTTAAATAAATAAATATGTAAATAATACTCTAAGTGATTGGTTGTTTTTGTGATTTGCAGTATAAGATGAAATGTAAAATGCTCAATTATCAAATATAAATTTATAATATAGCGCTCCTTCAGAAAAGTTTCTTCTAAAAGCCCAATAGAAACTACAAAGAGTTTAAAAGAAGTCCTACTACATACAAAAAGCTTTAAAAGGTCTAAATAGCACCTAGTAAAACAATACATATATTTTATATTTGTACTAACGTTTTCTGCACATATTTATAAGATCACAAAATAGTATTGATAAAGAAATAAAAAATATATTTTTTAAAATCGAATAATTTATTTAGTATGTACTTATACGCTGTTTAACATTATTATTTAATGAGTGCAAAACTATTTTAAATAATTTTCACACCAAAGAGTCTGCGTCACTATTTAAATTTCAGTTGCAAAGCAATAACAACGCAAATAAAACAATAATGAAAAACAAAAATGCTGGGCTACTTAAGTGTTAAAAAACATTCAAATTTTGCCGCCATCTTTGAATTTCCGTTGCGAAATGATTAAAGGCGCAAAGCGCACGCAACCAACACTGCTTGCAGTCAGCTGATATTTATATGCACGTTGGCAACACTTATGACGTCACTGCACAGCTGATTGGGCACATAACTTGTTACAAATCAAGCTGCAACATTTAGATATTACGAATAAATATAAGAAACTGCAGTTGAAGGACGCATTTTGGACCCAGCTAATGTGCAATAAAATTGTAAGTGAAACCTATACGAAAAATTGTTTAAATGTTTTAATATGTGTGCGTGTGAAAAATTGAATTTATGTAATAAGCAGCGTGAATATTGAAATTGTGTTTGTTTGGTGACGAAGCAGCTTATATACCAAAAGGTGAAAGTTTCAAGTGCAGTTGGCTTGTAAACAGCATATACTTATGTACATATATTAACATATTTGTACATATATAAACTGTTATACATAAGGTGCCCTTATTTATTATGCTAAATAGTTCTGACAACCTGTTGAAACTTCCAGCTGAGCGCACGCTGCCCAATTTGTTTGTAGTAATTTTTATTCACACCTTTTTGAAAACAGTTTTATCTTTGCAGTCTTTGCCTGTAGGTGCCATAAATGTTGCGACGCGTGCTTGGCTATAGTGCGCTAGGCGTGGGACTTGTCAGCACCGGACTTAGTCTACGTACAAATGACTATGATATCAATTCGTTGGGCATTGTGCGTCTCTCACGCTCCGCTGCCGCCGTTGTGGACGTGGCGCTTACCTACAAACGTGAGCTCTATTATCGCGAATGGGACAAAAGCACGCCGGAGTATAAGGCAGAAAAGAGCCGTGTGCACAAGCTGGCTGCAGAGAAACTGCTGCAGCTGATATGCACCAACAAGGGTGTCTATATCAAAGTGGGTCAACATATAGGCGCACTTGAGTATCTACTGCCTAAGGAATTTGTGCAGACCATGAAGGTCTTGCACTCGGATGCGCCACAAAATCCCATAGAAGATCTATACAAAGTCATTAGACAAGATCTTAAACGCAATCCCGAAGACTTATTCGATAGCTTTGAACGTGAGCCGCTGGGCACTGCCTCGCTGGCGCAGGTGCACAAGGCGCGTCTGAAAACGGGCGAAATTGTGGCTGTTAAAGTGCAACATCCCTATGTTAAGGGTAATTCGTTAGTGGACATGAAAACCATGGAACTGGCAGTGAAAATCTTGGCACGCATATTTCCAGACTTTAAAATACAATGGTTAGTGGAAGAATCAAAAAAAAATTTGCCTATTGAGCTGGACTTTTTGAATGAGGGACACAATGCCGAAAAGGTGGCCAAACACTTTCAAAAGTACAGCTGGCTGCGTGTACCCAAAATATACTGGGAACTAAGCACACATCGTGTGCTGGTTATGGAGTATCTGGAAGGTGGTCATGTGACGGATCTTGACTATATAAAGAAAAACAAAATTGACGCTTTTGCAGTGGCAAACAAAATTGGACGACTTTACTCGGAAATGATTTTTAATACGGGCTTTGTGCACAGTGATCCACATCCAGGCAATATACTGGTGCGCAAATCCAACAAACACGGTGTGGAAATTGTATTACTGGATCATGGCTTGTATGCGAATCTAACCGATAAGTTTCGCTATGAATATTCGAAATTGTGGTTGAGCATATTGAATGTGGATCGCCAGGCCATGCGCAAGCACAGTGAAAATCTGGGCATTAAAGGTGATCTGTACGGCTTGTTTGCGTGCATGGTCACAGGACGACCCTGGGAGACGGTTATGCAAGGCATTACCAAAGTTAAATATTCCAAAGACGAGGTGAGTGTTAGGAAAAGGCTGCAAAACTATTTCGAACTGCTAGACTAGTGTTTGTTTCAGTTTCTAGTTCCTTTTTTGCAGCCTTGCTTCAATTGTCTCTCACTTGTAAAAGAACCCACTAATAACTCTACACTTTGCAGAAGGATACACTACAAAATAATACCTCGCTTGTGCTGCCCCATATTTCGGATGTGCTGGAGCAAGTCGATCGCCAAATGCTGCTCATACTCAAGACCAACGATCTAATTCGTGGCATTGAGTCTACGTTACGCACACAAAATCGCATGACAGCCTTTTGGGTAATGTCCAAGTGCTGTCTGCAATCATCCTATGCGGAGCAGCGAGATTTACACAACACACGCACACAACGCTGGCGATTACTACTGCGTGAGCGCTGGGAACTATTTAAGTTAAACGTTTACTACCTCTACTTAGGTCTTATTAATTTTGGCTTTTTGGCCGCACTTAAAGAGGTCCTGTAGTGGCACAGCCTTTACGACTTAGTCATTAAAAGTACAAATTTGGTGAACAGCTATGGAAGCGGAAATTTACCTCGTTCTCTTTGCAATGCTACTGCACGGGCGGCCATTTGACGACGACGCATGGCATTCTTTTTATTAGAGAATATATAAAAACTGGGATTAACACGTTAAACCTTGCCAGCGCTTTATCATACATTACCATAATTATGACCAGCGGCAGTATAAAGCACAGGATAAAGGCCAGCACTATGTAAAAGGCATAATACGGATAATAATAATAGTAACCATTATCTGGTGCTACAGTGGGATACCACCAGTTGATGTTCCAGTCGGTGGTATTGTATATGGTATTATTGTAAGTGCTGGCCGTGCTGTTGACCACATTCGGAATCACTGTGCTGCTAATATTGACTGGAGTCAAGTATGTTACGGATGCGGCAGTGGTATTGACCACTGTGCTGGCCACAGTGGGCGCCATTTTAAAGCGTTTAAACGTATACGAAATGAAATTCTAAACTTTGGCCTTCACTAGCTACAATATGCGCGTTCGGTTCAAAGTGCTCGGTTATACTGACTTGGACAGGCGTTGCAAAATTGATGGGTGCGGGTCAGAGCACATATTTGCTCATCGGTAAATGTAATCACTTGCTGATAAAATGGCAAAAACCAATGCATAGCCCGAGCTTAGGTTTTCCGATATGGCCAGCTACTGTGCGTAAGTATGTGTTTGTATTTGTTTTTGTATGTGAGGGCTTGGGAACAAACGAGGTCTAATTTTATCTAATGAATAGATATGATAAATGTCTATAGGCTAGGCACTGATAGCGGCGGCCAATTGCGGTATGGATAATGATTTATGGTAAACTAAGCAATACTAGAATGATTTCCAAGTGGTACAAATATTTAATAATAATAACATATGTATCTATAATATGAACAAAGGGGGAATTAGGGGTATGGTGCTGGGTAACACTTCTAAATATATCTGCTGAGCTGTCTAAAGATAAAGTTTAGATCACCACACCAAAACTCCTCTAATTCTCTCAATGTTATGTGGATAACTGAGTTCATTAGCTCTGTAAATATTTACAAGAGTTGATGATGCATAGCTTACCTTGTAATTGTTTCAGATGACGTGAGAGCTCATAGGAACGATAGGTTATTATCATAATCTGTAAAGTGTAAAGAGAAAATCTTTTGTGAAACTTCTAGCCATATAAGTATATTGTAAATATCAAGCGGATTTCTTCGGATTCCTGTTTTGAAAGTAGCTTTACTGGATTCTGAAAATTATATTAGATAAAAGGGAATTTATTTAATTTCTGGTAAGATACTAGCAAGATATCTAAGGAAGCTGAGTTAACTTTAGGGTTAAGCTTAACGGCCCAAAAATTATGTAGGTCCCCTTTGGGAAGAGCTCCAGTACAAATATTTTTTTAAAGTTTTTGCAATTCCTATACTGTATAATCTTTTAAATTTGTTTTGGCTCAGGATTTTATGCCAAGATAAGCCAAGGACCCCTTAGGAAAGCCGTATCATTTAGAACGAAAACCTCAGTGTCTAAGCTGAACCGAAAGATTCGGGCTCGAAATATAATTTTCGGTATTCCATAAAAGAGATTACGTGTTTTTAAGCTTCTCCATCTAACCAATCTTTTACTGAAATGAAAAATCTATTTACGGTCTTTGCTACAGCTCAATCAGATGCTTACGTTTAATTGGAATATAACCTTCGAAAACTTTGGATTCCTTAAAAAATTTCTTGCTTTAGAGGATGGAGGAGTGTTTCTTCAAGGAACGATAATTTCCGATTCAATTTTTGAAACGACAAAACTATTAAAATTTGGGATTTAAAGCTGCGAACGCAAGTAAAAGTCGTGTGAACTTTATTTATGATAGGATTATACTTATGGATTTTCTGCAGAGGATTCCGATTCCGTGGTTCAAAAAACAAGTTACTAAGGTCTCTAATATAACTTCCAAAACTGCAAGAAATTACTTTTTTTGAAGGTTGTCTTAGAAACATGACTTGTAGATGTTTTTTTGGACTTCGGATTTGAAAAAAAAAAACGTTAAAAATCATCGTCGGATAAGAGCTCTAGAAAAAAGATGTTGTGGTTTTTGTATATCGATTTTCGTTTTTGGATGGCAGATCATTTTTACTACATAGCATAACCTCAAAAAGCTCTATTAAACGAGGTTTCTTTGAGCTTATTGCAATACCCTGATCTGCTTTTGGTTTTTGAGTCTCATCCCAAAAACAAATTAATCCAATTTTAAAGAGATCATCGTTTGGAGATTATCGCCTCGAGTGTATTACTTTTTTTTAACGGACCTGTGCAATTAACTAGGATCTTTATAAGAGAATGAGTCTTTTAAAGCTATATAAAAATGGTGAACGAGAGTCGACATTGAGATAATGCTTTAAGAACCAACTAAGCTTAGAATTGCGAAAAAGGATCTGTCTTGACTGGGTCTTGAATCTGGCACTGGAGTCTAAATTTCAATACCCTGATTTGCTATTGGTTTTTGAGTCTCATCCCAAAAACAAATTAATCCATTTTTGAAGAGATCATCGTTTGGAGAGCATCGCCTGGAGTGTATTAATTTTTAAATGGGCTTGTACAATTAACTGGGGTCTTTATTATAAGCTCCTATATCTTCCAAATTTATTGTTGGAGCTATTTTAAAACTCAAAATTTTCAGACTTCAGATAACATTTTTTTTCTCTTTAGTTTCCTACCAATATTTTTTATGTAACTAAGTAAAAACCAGTTGGTAAATCTTAAATTCCTTAAGAAGGTGGGATTCCATTAAAATAGATTTGGGGGTTCATAGGAAAGAGCCAGATCTCTTGTAGCTCCTATATTTTCGAGCCAATTGAAAAGGAACCGTCATAACTCATGCGGAACTCATCAAGTTTTTAGTACTTGCTTAAATTCCTTTGGAGAGCAGCTCGAACTTTAGGCTCTAAATATTCAATATACTAAGTTTTTTGCTGAGGTCTTTAGATAAACTTCGAAAAATGCTCATCATGATGATGATTTAGGAAAATTTTGGCTACTCCCATGGCTTACTTACCCTTAAAAAGAACAGCACAAAGCATATTAAGGCTAGCGCTATGAGCACTGCTCCCAGATCATCCATTTCCAAGCACTTTTTTACTGACTATAATCTATTTATTTATACTTTATTTACTATATTACCTATTTCACTTTCTATACATATAGTATATCTACTATTTCGACAATTTGTTAACTTTTTTGGCGTTTTGTGATTCACTTTTTGTTTTTGTTCACACTAAAACTTTGCGCATGTCTCAAAGATAAGATATTGGACAGTTCTTTGATTACATTTTAATACCCAAAATATAGTGATAAAATTTTAGGGGCTTTTCATTTTACATATTCCGCACTTAAATTCACGTTTTTATTTCTTGGAACAATACAACAGGTGCATTCACTTCATTAGGCTTTAAATGCAAAACAATTAATTTCATCCAAATTGGACAGCCAACTGTACAAGCGAACCGAGTATTTCTGACGCATTTTGATAGCGTTGAACCTCTCTGGGAGCTGTTATCGCTGACGACTCCTCAATAGCAGATTGTATGCTCTAGAGGCTTTATGAGTTTTTATCATTAAACCAATAACAACAAATTGCGACAGTGATGGTAATGCCAGACATGAGCACTGTTTGCTCCATAAAGTTAATGACTCTCTGGCTCTGGGCTCTGCTCGTCGGCGACTTGACTTGATGTCAGCAAGTGGGTCTTCAGATTGCTCCAAATAGAGAGCTACCTTGACCGAGTCAAACACAAATGTGTCGCGTGTATAAAGAGTGTTATGATAAAAAAAATAAGGGAAAGTAAATTTTAAGTTTTCTTTTTTTAGAACTCTTAACTTGGGGAATTAATAGTTAACGTTTTTAAGTTCTTGTTGACAATTCATTAAGTAAATCTTTAAACAAATTTATTGTTATCTACACAAACGTATCTAGTGTAGGTACATATGTTTATTATTTGTTTTCTTGTCGATTAGGCCAAAAAGAACGTGTCATTGTAAAATCTTTCATTAATAAAAAAAAAGAGACTAAGAAAGCTTAAAAGCTTATTAACTTGCCAAGTTGGTTTAAAAGTTAGAGACGAAAATATTATCTGTCGAACAGTTTTCTGTTCAGACGTAGAGGTTCCAACTTACTAGTTTCTGGAAAAGGCGTTGATGTCGTGTCGGGCCGAAACAATTCGAAAAATCTACTTTTAGAAATGTGAATATAAAGATGGTGAACGAGAGTGGACATTGAGATAAAGTTTGAAGAACTAAATCTAAATCTAAGATCTAGGCATTCATACAAACGGATGGAAATTTTTGTATAATTTTCTTTTGTACTACATTAGCTTTGAACTTTAAATACAGGGTAGTAGGCAAGGTTTGGTTACAAAGGCTGTCTAGTCAGTATACCGAGATCTCCCAGAGACCATCGTGTTGTCCATTGTGTTGCCCAATTACTTTTTAGGAAGAATAAGTGGTTGTGATCTTGTAAGTTCGAGGGTCAAAGCTGGTGAACCAAATCTCATAACTCTCTCCTCTTGCTAAACCATTTTAAGGAGTCGATACAAGTGGGTAGATCCTAAGGTTAGTATACGATATAGCACCCACCAAAAGAATCTGGAGAATAAGGTGTAACTTTCTTGTATTAGTTTTTATGGTAGTTTTTAGTAACATTTAGGAATCGCTTTTAACACGCTCACTATGGATGGATTTCATGTCTGCTGTCCATTTGTGAGCTATGGTACAGAACTCAAATTCCTCGGTTTCAGTCGCTGTACTTTATGCGAGTTTCTTGCTTGCAATTCTCACTTCTTTTGGGAACACACTTTCAAAATATTCTATTAATTTGTAAGCTGTAATACAAAAGTCATAAAAGTCGTAATTTCTTTGGGAAGATTGTAATCTAGACTTCGATTAAGTCACTTTCTTCTATGTCATCTATTATACCCGACGTGAGCTTCTTGGCTCCAATTCTTTACCTCGGGGGTTTTCGCTCCGTGGACCATTGCCCCATCAATTATAATCCTCCAGTTAACTCTCTTTCTCGCTTCGTTCATCGTCTTTAAGTCTACGTTGACGTCATCAAGCCATCACCTTCTTGGTCTGCCCCTTTTTCTTTTTCCTATTGGACATAGAGTAAAGACCTTCTTTTGGATTCTTCGTCATAATGTTAGATAGATATCTAATCCTCTGTGCTTTAATGAACCGTATCACATTCACACCCTTAATTACATTTTCAGATTCGTTGTTGTAACGAACACGATATGTCCCAGGAAAGGAACTACTTCCTCGAAATATGTTCATCATACACATTGCTGAATTACTTTTGAAACAGAGTTCACTAAACTCACACCCTGTTTGTTGCTTGAAATTCGTCTAAAAGTGAAATCTGGCACACACACCTAAGTAAAACACAAAGATTATTCAGTTTTTATCTCTCTGTTTCATATAGTACTAAAAAAATAAAAACAATTTTTATAAGCATTTTCAAGGTTGCTCTTAAGAGCCATACACTGTAGCTGTACATAATTCCCCTTTGAAAGAGTTTACTGTGCTGTTCATTTTTATATTACGAGTAAACATTAATTATAAAAGCGTGGCTGTCACATTTATAAAAAATAAAAACAAAAATAAAAATGAGAAAATTTAAATCCTTTTGTTGCTTTATGCGCTCTTCAGACTGCACAGATAACGCACTGTCCCACTGAGTGAGTCGCTTTTGTATATCTGTGTATTTGTGTATCTGTGAGTTTTTGTATCTGTAAGTCTGTGTATCTGTGTGAGCGTGGCATACTGTCACTGTATCTGTGTGTGTGTGTGTGTGTGTGTGCACCCTGTGGAAATATGATAGCTAGCGTTTGTTGTGGAAATGTTAAGTGTAATGGCTGCGCATGTCAGCTGCATTTTCATTAAGCTGTTGGGCTTTTGTGGCATTGTGTTGAGCATAATTGAAATGTGCTTGCGTGGCTTTAAGGTAGCTGAGAAGTTTTCCCGCCACGTTCCCAACAAAAAAAAGAAAAATTAAAATCATTTTCAGACTGAGAATCGAGCTAATAACTAACCTATGTCAAAAATGTTGGCTTAATGTTGTCAAATTAAAATACAAAACTGCATTGAATGCTGAATGGTGTTCTAAATGTCGTCTGCTGGAAAATTTTAACTTAATCTAGGATATAAGATTTTTGAGCATGATGATTTGGGGTCCTTTAACTTTCAAAGAGGATTTGTGGGTCTTGAAATGTAAAAAGTACATGGAGGCTTCCGTTGACAAAATCGGACCCAACTTGCAGACTATGGATAAATTGTCAGACTTAAAACTTTTGAATAGAGATATAAGCTTCGAAAAGTATAAAAATGTTGTAGTAGAAAGAAGACCCAAAAACTGTAGTGGTATTATAAAATACTAAAGGAAGACATAAAAACTTTGGACTTGGCGGGCACAAAAAATATATTGTATGCAAACTGGTTATAACAAATAATCCACAACGATAACTGAAAAAGTACAAAATCGTAGAGTGGAATATTCATGGAACAAAACTCATGCTGTTTATTTGAAACGATCAGTTTGGTGTCGTGTAATAAGATTGAGCCGAGTACTTAAAAAAAGAACAAGCTCATTATTAATACAGGACAAGACAATATGATCCGAATGCTCCTCCATATGTTACGACGAAGATAATTCATTTGAGAAGTTTTTATATTTTTTAAAGGCATCAAATTATTACCTTCATAACCTAGAGGAGATTGGTCCTATCTGTCCGAGAATTACTGCTTTTTATATCACAGCAATAGGCTGGGATTCTCTTTAAGTAAACTTACCTGGAAAAGTAGAAATTGGTTGGATTCGTGGAGATCCGGAAGACATGAAGAGTTAGTAGTAACCGAACACCCAGAAGTAAGGATAAAGTAGGGACTACTAATGGACAATAGTTTTTTTTACAATAAATTCCTTATTTTTCAAAGAATTCCCTTGAATAATGTACTTGGAAAATTAGTAATTTACTTTAAAATGCGTTATTATCTTAAGTAAAATTTTTGAATTAAAAATAATAAATAATGTAAACTTTTTTTTATTTAAAACTAGGGGCTTTGCTCACCAAGGCTCCACTCAGGAGGCCCACTTGAAAGTAAATTCGGCTCCATTGAAGAAAAAAAATGAGAAAAAAAATCTTTTTATATTATAGAGGGATATATATATATTTATATATATTTTAGTTGGTGAGAGATATTTATTTCGAAACTAAACTTCTGAGTATTTCGGATACAAACTTACCAAAAAACTCATTTAAAATCAAAAATTTGATCCACAACAATGTATTGGGAAATTTTTAGTCAATATTAAAGTGTACAAAAAAATTTCTGCGAAATTCCGATCGTATACATAAAAATAATTTTTTTTCACAAAAAATCAGAAAAAAATCAATTTTTGTGTAAAATCCTGTTGCTGACAGCTATATCTCTTAAGCACATTTTTCGATTTGAATATTCAAAAGTATTTTACTTTTTCAATTATCTCGAAAATCCGATTTCAGAGAAATTAAATCTATAATCACCTTACCAAAAAAAAACTTAAAAAAAATTTTTTGAAAAAAAAAATATTTTTATATTACTTATGCTTATAATTACTTATATTAGTCGTATTTAGTGTTAGTTAAGGTTAAAGCTTAACAAAGTGCCAATGTTTGTAAGGAGTATGGGGGTGGCTTTCGGGTCTGGACCCACCAAAAGTTTGAAAAATTTGTTGAAAGTCTTTTGCAAGCTCTGATAAACATACTCTTCGAAATGAAGAAGCTTCAATACCAAATAAATACTAGATCCGAACCTGGCACCAATCTATAGGCGTTGTCAGCAGGGAATATTTGTTCTAGGTCTAAGCGATTTCACTGAGCTTCACAATCAAATTTCATACAGATTTGGATAAAAATCTACCGCATTTTTGAATATGTAAGAATTTACAGGATGGTCCATTTAAAAACTGGAATTTCATTTTGCTATTAATACAAACGGCTGAATATTTTTCGATGGTTGAACTCTTATTGGAAATTTTGTTTCATGACATTTATTTAAAAAAAAAAATTTTGGTCAAACGACCACCACGGCTGACGGCAGTAGCCAATTCGATCCACCTAATTTTTGAGTACATTTCCGATTGTTTCGAGCTTTATGGCACAATAGCAGCTCGAACCTCGTACTTGAGGTCTTAAATGTTTCTGGATGGTTGGCGTACCATTTATCTTTAACAGGTCCCCAGAAAATAGTTCAACGGTGTCATATCTGCAGCTTCTCGGAGGCCAATTCCATCACCGTTTTTGCTGATTATGCGATTTTGAAGATAGGGCACAAAACATCGAGCACGCTTCACAAATTGATCCACAAATTGAATTTTTGGAAGGTTTTTTTTTGCCAAATTTTTTTTTTCAAATTTCTTACAGTTTGAGTAGAAGACTCACCATTTTGGAAATAAGCTTATAATATTTCCCAACTTTCTTCAAGCGTCCCATTTCGAAAATGTCAAGGTTTTTACCAAATATCTAGATGAAAATAAAGAATTACAGGCTCATTGAAGCTTTTTACTTTGACGGCGGTACATATAGAAAAAAAAAAAAAATCGCCTGAAATATTATTTTCCCATTTTTTTTAAGCTTTCTATCATTTGGAATTTCTTAATACTAGCAAAAATAAAACTATATTTTTTGTTCAACTTACGTATCCTTAGCTTACTTGAATAAAACCCTTTTTTTTAGTATATAATTTACTTATGTACTACTACCATACACCCACAAAGCTGCCCACACATAAAATTCTATGCCCTCAAAAGAATTTTGTATCTAAAAGATACATTTTTTTTTCACTCATATTTACTAATTGCTTTGGTTTTTGCATAAGTGAATAAAAAGCTTTGCATTCATTTAAATTTCATTAAAATTTTATTTAATTTTATTATATCATTAGCACAGATGAACTCTTTATATATAATACTAATTAGTTAGTTACTTGGATTACACAATGACTTAAATATTTTACACGCATTTCACTAAAAGTTTATAATTTATAATTTACCTAAATTGGCACAATTTAATTTGCTTAAATTCATTTTTACTAATAGTCCTACGCAATTTAAACAATTACATAGAGTACTTTATGCAGTATATGGCAATTTTTGCTATAAATAATAAATAAATAACAAATGCAAATTTGTTTTTAACATAAATATTGCAATTTTACATTTAATAACATTATGCTAAATCACTATAAATAATCTTTTTTTTTTTAGTTTTGGTTTGATTTTGCCATTAAATATTCTCTAATTAATCTTTTAGAGTGTCGCTTAAAAACTGTAACTGTCATTTATTATTTAACATTTTGACGTAAATAGTTTTACATTTTAATGACTATATGATTTATTTTTTATACACTGTAGCCAGGGGGATAAGGGGTATATGAGGGATGTAATATAATTAAAATTTATTGAGGTAGTTAAAAAAAGTAATTTTAAATGGTAAAAGTAAATGGCAAAAATGTGTTGAGTTGCCATTTTAAGAATCGATATTAAATATAAAAATTAATTACATTTATTTTTTATATCGATTGGGCTCACTGGATCACAATCAATTCTTCCTTTTTTTACTTATCAAATTTGCTGACTGTTATCGGCAAATTGAAAAAAAAAACAAAATGATAACTTCAGATTAGATAAAAATACATTATAATTAAATATAAAAAGAATAATATAAAAGATAACTAAATAATCAAAGCAAGAATTCAGTTTAAAAAGTCAGATCAAAAAATAAATAGTAATAAAAAAAAAAATGAAATGCCTTTGTTTTCTGCCGAACTACAAAATTATCGATATCTTTTTAAATAATCGAAATTTTATAAAAAACTATAATGATATAATTTCTCAGAAATTTTCAAAACAAAAAATTTGACAATAACTACTATAGAATATTAGATCATAATATGATTATGTTAAAAGACTTTCAACTCTATTAAAGATCAAACACGTTATCTCAGAGATTCTTATTAAAAAGTAAGATTTGGGAAAACTGTTTTCTGGTAATTTTCCATGAAAAACTTCTTTTGTTATAATGATGATAGGTTACATTTTAATTAACAACATTTGGAGACAAAAAGTGACTAAAACAATCATCGAGCCTGTAGCTGATACTGGCCACTAAACTAAAGGAAAACCATCTAGCATAGCCCCAATAAGCCCTTCCAAAACCATTATTGACTACGTCTAAGTGTTAGCTTTATGGGATTGGTTACATCGGTCCAAAATTTTGTCAAATTATAACACTGGAAGTAGTAGTCAAAATTTGAATATTCCGCTCACTACGCATATGTAAGTAATTATTTGCAATTTTAGAGCTTGCAATTCATAACTAGTTTAAGCATTGCCTGCACTTATAAGCGGCTAATTTTTAATATATACTAAATTATTAATTATTAATTATTAAATAATTCCACCGACTTCCATAAAAAAAACTCTAAATACTTCCTTATAATATTTAATATTAATATTTTTATTTATTATTGGTTTTTGTACGTACTTTTTATACGGATGTAAATAATACTAATAGTAACACAGACGAAAAAACTATTTTGACAAACTTTTAAAGGTAGACAATGTTAAAATCGCCAAAATAAATATTAAAAAAAATATTAAAATAACTTCATATAAGAAAATGAAATCGATAAATCGATATAACTAAAAAAAAACAAAGCAGGAATTCAGTTTAAAAAGTCGGATAAAAAAAATAAATACAAAAAATAAAGCTTAAAAATTTGTTTAAATGTCTGTTTTCTGCTTATCGTTATCGTTTTAATTAATCGGAATTTTGTAAAAAACTATAATATAATTTCTCAGAAATTTTGCAATAGTTTCTACCGAATATGTTGGAATCGTCAAAATCGTAAATTCGTCAAAATAAATATTATTATATTATTAAGGACAATTTAAACAAATTATAAACGTAGTCATTCCCATAAGTTATTAACAAAGGATCCCTAATGATCTCTGTTTCGCGCCATTGCTCGTAGCTCGATGATGGATTTCCCGGTCTCCCGGTTGAGCGTCCTGCGCCATGTCATTTTAGGTCTGGCCTCATCATAATCTTTGCGCAGCGTCTGACCCAACCAACCGTATTTGCGCTTGCGAATTTCAATTTCGATTGGTTTTTGTTCGCAAAGCTCCCAAAGGCGCACATTGCTAATGGTTCGGGGCCACCATATACGTAATACGCTTCTAAGAGCTTTGGAGCTTCTTGACAATAATACTGGTAATGAACCATGTCTCACAACCATACAACAGCACCGACTTTATGCAAGCGTTGAATATTTGTATTTTGGTTTTTCGCGGGATATTCGGTTCACGCCAGAATCTATTTAGTTGTCCAAAGGTAGCTCTGGCTTTACGAATCCTGCAGTCTACATTGTCCAATGCCCTTCCGGAGGATGTAATTTGGCTTCCAAGATACTCGAATTTGTTTACGTTTTCAATATGCAAGTTGTCGATACTAAGGGCGCTTGTATTAGTGGGGTTTACCCGCAAACTTTTCGTTTTTGGGAAGTTGATTTTAAGACCAATTTTTGAGGCGTCGATCTAATTGGGTTTGTGGGTCCGAATGACGGGAAGAAAAAAAAACATCATCCGCATATTCTACATCTCCTAGTATACGGTTAAAATTCCAGTTGATTTCAAAACTATTTAATTTAGCTGCTTCAAATACCAAATCCAGAATGGTGATAAAGAGCAAGAGCGACAGTGCGCGTCCTTCTTTCACAACGCTATAGCATTCAAAAGGATCGCTTAGTTGTCCACCGTGCAAAACTCGGCTTGAGGACCCAGTATACGACGCTTTTTTGATATTGATAATATTGTCTGGAATCCCTCTAGCTTGAAGAGCCACCCAAATTGCTTCCCTATCAAAGGTGTCGAACGCTTGCAGAAAATCTATGAAAATTAAATATACCGTAGAATTGAATTCATCCGAATTGTGTTTATTAGATCTATATAAGATCTTTGAGGGCGAAAGCCAGCTGGATTTGGAGTTGTTAAGTGGCTCGAAAATGCGGCTTAGTATGATCTGGTTGAGGATTTTCATAATGGTTGGCAGGAGAGAGATACCCCTCCAGTCAGATCAAATTTGTCGGTTTCCTTTCTTCGAAATCTTGATAGTTACTTTCCAAGATTTAGGTACATTTTCAGAGGTCCAAACAGCATCCAAGATCGGAGTTAGCTTTTGTGCCATCATATGAGCATTCGCTTGGAAACATTCAACGGCGATTTTATCTGCTCCCGGAGCTTTGCCTTTTTCAGGGTGTTGGAGAGCTAGTTTTTATTTGTCTGTTTACATTATGTCTTCTGCGGATTGGAAGATTCTCATTTGAGCTATTGTAGGAATTTTGTGTTTCTTCGAAGTATCTTTTCCAAACCATGTTGCCACTTTCGTCTTCTATAGGGCAAGCCGTTTCAACGTGCATCCTACCTCCAATAGTTTTTACCAGACTATGGAGATTTCTCATATCACATTCTTCGCCAGATTATCATAGATTTCTTGTCTTTTTTGATTTGATTCCTTATGAGCCTGTTCTTCTTTTTCTTATGTGGCCATAACAACCCGATTACCGGGCTACTTTGATCTATTCTGAGCTTGTTCTGCTGCTTCAGTGGCCTTAACACTCGTCATCGGGCCAGGCTGCCTTTGAACTTGCATTGCCAGTGCGCCTCCATTGGCAGCCTTCTGAGTCACACCGAGCGAAGACAGGGGAGAAGGAGGGAGGGTTAGGAGGGAGGGTTATCGCATACAAGGCTGAAGTCTCTGATTGTGGTCAACACGGCGGCCTGCCAGAACGATCCTTGTTCCTTGCTTTATCCAAGTTGACACACAGCCTCCTCGTGGCCCCTTCTGGATAGCAGATTAGCACCCTTGTTCAGTGAAGTTCACTTATTCAGTGAAGGCCAAGAAACAAGCCTCGGAAAGGACTCCTATGAGCCTGTTCATTACAGTATATTCAAAAGCCAACTTTTCTCTTCTCAGCTAATTGTCTAGACTTTAAGTTATTCCTATCTGGTATACGCTTCCAGCTCTCATCCGTCATCCATTTTTTTTTTCGACCAAGTTTTCTTTCCGAGCACTGTAGATTTTCCCAAAGCTTTTCTGGGTCATTTTCTGTGACGCTTAAATTAGAAATTTTAGATACGAATTCGTCTTTCTTATTCCGGTTGCTTAACTTTTCAATATCAAATTTATGCATCGTATGTGTACTGTTAAATATAAAAAATATAAATATAAAAAAAAAATATTGAAATAATAATCATTTTTTATCAAGAACTTAATATTAAAAATAATAATATTTTGTTGTTGTGAACTTTAACAAAATAAAACAATAGCTGAAATTTATAGAATAAATAATAATAATAATTTTCAATTTATTTAACGATAAACAATCGTTATCGGCTGAAAATACTCGAAATTAAATTTCCTTAAAAATTCCTGGTTGCAGTGTATATTATAGTCGGTCTGTGCCGTCTCTAACCAAGTAGCTTAAACAATTTTTTTTTTGTTTGTAAGCTGTTTGTAATTTTTCAATATATTTTTTTTTTGCTTTAATTTCCGCTGGCTAGTGTTGGGTAGTACAGAAATGGTTTGTCAGTATTGTAAATCTGCTGTATAGACTAGTATGAGTTTTTATTTGTTCGAATTTGTTGACAGTGCCTTTGGCGTGTCAAAACTTAATTGAAATCAAAATGAAAAATACACACACAAATACATATAGCATATTTGTTTGTTTGTTTGTTGTTTTTCTTTTGTATGTATTTGTTTGTTTGAACAACAATTGGTGACATTTTGTTTTGGTAGGCGTCAAATCCAATTAACCACTTTTCCACAGTTCCATATTTAATTAGCTTTATTGGTTTTTTGATTATATTTTTTTATTTGTGTTCACCAGCTGTGTCCCAATATTTATGTTGGCTTGCTGCAAAATAATAAAGGATAGAAGGATAAGTTTATTAATATTTAATCATATTATTTTCTAATTATAAATATGTCAGACTGTGAAAATCTCATCAAACTGCATTTATTATTTAAGCTTTACATTTTAAAAATGTTAAAAAAAAGAAATGAAAAACACATTTGAATAAAATTTGCACAAATGTGATTTTTTGTTTATAAAATATTCATAGATACTTGGGTATTTTATAAGCCAAGCGTGTATTGACTAGAATGGCTTAGTTAGGAGGGAATTTGGGGGCTTAAGCTGCCATATGAACTAACAAAAATAAAGTTTAATTTAAATAAAAATTTCTGAATATATTACCTAGAACGAAAGCTCTTTAAAGGCAATTTATGTATTCAATTAATTTATTTGGTAGTATGTTTAACACCCCTGCCATAAACTCAACTACGCCACTGTTTAGCCCCGTCTATGTCTGTCTTGCATATATGTCAAAACTTTTCAGCAAGTTTTTGCAGCGAACTCAAGCAAACGCTTAAGCCTTATATAAACCTTTTTCCAAGCAGCCCCAAAAAGTATGCTACAAAAATACAAATATAGCCAATTCAAGTTCAGCACAAAAGTATGCTACGAAAAACGACTTTTGCCTAATTTCTTGTTTGCCACACAAACTTTCACATTACTATCTATGTATATAACTTAGTAACTATGTATTGTATATAGTTTGCGGCGAACCGCATAAAATATTTAGGACCCAAATTGTTTCAAAACTCATTGCTGGAATTTGGAATATTTTGTTTTGTCTGAGCAAAAAAGTATTTACCTAGCCATAAAATTGTATAGACAAAGTGACATTCTAATTAATTTATACCTGTTTCTTGTTAATAGTTTTGTGTTGATTTTGCGTTTACAATGTAAACTAAAATGTCAAACATATAAAACCTTAATCAAATAGGCAGGCACGCAAACGCCCACACACACTGAGGAGACATACACACAGATACAAACACACACAGATACACAAACACACACTCAAGGAATAGAACATCAGCTGAGTTTGTAAGGTAAACTGTAGACATTGTAACAGAAAACACGACACAAATCAATTTGCATAAGGATTCAACTTTCTAACTTGGCGCATAGAAACTTTGTTTTTTTTTTTATTTTTTTTTTGGGTTCGATGAGCATGTGTGGGTTTGCTTTGTATTAAATTTGAAATTCAAATCTATAAAATTGCTACAACCATCACAATGTGTGTGTGTGTAAGGCTTTAGCCCAGCAAATAATTTCGATATCAAATTTATACAGCCAAGTACAAGTTGAAGCAAAGTGCTTTAGCTTTAAATTAGTTGAAAAAATATTGTATTTCAGTTTATTGTTATAAGAAAATTGAAGTAGCTGGGTTATTGTGGACGATTTCTTTTGAAACTTACGAGCATTTAAAAATGGCAAAGGTTAATGTTTTGCCAAGTGGGTTTAAACTGAATCTGCATCGAAAATTTAAATATTGAATGGAATAAAGCTTCGATTTAAATAAGTTTGATTGAACGCAAAGGCAACAAAATGTTGCAAGCATTGTTTTGAAGAATATTTAACTTTAAAGGCAATCCAGCTTCTAAAGGACAAATTTTATATATTCTAAAAATTTTATCGTCAAAGCAATAATTTTAATTTTTTATTGAAAAAACATTTCATTTTAAACTCTACGAGCTTTAAAGGACAACATTCCAAAATTTTAAAAATTATGTAACATCTAAAAATAATAAAGTAAGCCTAAACTAAAAAAAAAATGGCGAACGTAAAGACGGGCGCGGATGACATTGTGATATCCTGTACCACTAGCTTGCAATAAAATCTGGTGTATTGCTTAAAAACAACAAAGATACTTGATGGCCAAATTAGGTTCCTTCGTAAAAAACCAAAAATAGAAGAATTTTTACACAACAATTTTGCTGTGACCGATCATTCCTATGGCTATATGAAATGCTCAACCGATTTTGATAAACTTGAAACAGTGCTTTGGTACCCTAAAAAAACCTTAAAGGTTTTTTTGGGACCGAATTTGGTACAATGTTTGGGTACTCTAAAAAACTTCTGTATGCTAAATCTGGTTACCATATCTTTATAAAAAAAAGATATATAGCGAAATTTGTATAAAAAAGTTATTTTGGCTGATCGGTCCAATGGGAGCTATATGATAAATTCAACCGATTTTGATCAAGTATGGTACCAGCTATAAAAAACTTTCGAATGCTAAATTTGGTTACGATATTATCATAAACAAACGATTTATTCATCTAAAACTTTTATTTTTTTCGAGGTCGCCTGAATCACCCCTATGGCAGCTATATAATTTTACTCCGATATCAAAAAAATAAAATAAACTTGCCTCCTATGGAATAATAAGGGATCTAATATGAAAGTTTGGTTACTTTAGCTCTTACCATCTCAAATATTTTTATTCCCATAATCTTTAGTAAGAGAATTCCTCTATATAATTGACGTGGGCATCGATTTGATTTAAAATAAATTTAATTGATTTATTTTTCTGACAATAAAATTCTTGTTTATTGAGCATCGGATCTTTTATGTAAATTATGGCGGATCAATTTTATGAGGCAGAAAAACGGTTCGCGGCTCTCTCTATCTCTGATTCTTTGAGTCAATTTAAGTATTTTAAAGATTGGTTCCAAAATGAAAAAGGTGTTTTTAAATATTAAAAAATCGACTTAAACCTTCCATTTACATGGCCGAATTCTCATTTAGCGTCGAAAACTCGATTTTTCCCATCTACTTTTAAATTTAAGTGCAGCCAGAGGGCGCTGTTTTTTTAATTTTTTTTTTTTTAATTGACAAAAGTTCTTAAAGAATTTAAATAAATGGTTGGTTAATTTTTTTTTTCTTTTATCAAAATACAGAAATAAATTTAAGTGAATTTTGTGCAAAATAGTCTTCTATTTATACATTATATTACAGATTTCCTTTCGTGCTATTTTCCTCAGGGTTTACCTTATTAGATCCTACTATTTTAGTCCGATCAATCGATTAAACCGATTTTTTGGTTAGAATCGATCGAAAAGATCGACTCTCGAAAATTGAAGATCGAGCCCACCTCTACTATATAACTTACTCTTAAAGCAGCTTAAAGATTTACTTCGTTTTTTTTTACACGTTTTTTTCTGGAATGTATCTACCGTATAAAAAAAAGAATTATGTCCACTGACTTTTTTCACATAATCACAAATATAATATTTATTACCCGAAAATAGTTTTTTTGTGCATTCATTTGGATAAAAATTTTGTAATTTATAAAAATTTGTTTTAAAATGGTTTATCGCTGAGTTCTTAAATATTTAAATATTGTTTTAACAATTTTATTTTGAAGGTAAATATGTACATTTTTTTTAACAATTTTATTTTGACTTAATTATATCTGTAAATTAAATAACAAATATCAAACAGCTGCCATTTCGATTAAATAAGCAGCTGATCGACATGTTTCGATAACATCGGAATAAAAAGTAAAATTTTCATAAACACGGTCACACTGGTTTATTTAAAGAGTTTCTGGTTAGATTACTCTTCAAAAGTTCAAGTTTTATCTGGTATTCTATACTGGAATATGAAAATTTTTCAAATTTTTTCTTCTTAAACCAGATAATAATACCTCTATACTTAAGACATCTGTAATATACTGGGCTATGTTAACATTGTGTCTTTTTAAATGAATACTTTTTTATTTACCATCTATTAGAAAACAATCAGCTGGTTTTATAAATGCCTTTGTAGCCTAAAAGTATTATATTTATCTAAATTGATTGTTTTAAAATAAAATCGTTCAGAATATTCTGAAGTCGATAGTAGGCTCCAGCAAATTCATTATCAGTAGCACTTCAAGAATCAGCTGTTTATCTTTCATCTTCTAAAGCTTTTTCATCTTCAATATAAGATAGACGCATTTCTATTATATAGAAAATATTTAAATACCGATGTTCTCCTTTTCATCATATATTTTTTGTTTAGTATAGTCGCCAGATGGCGCAACAGCTTCTTGCATATTTGTGTTCTCAATAATATACATTTAGTTTAAGCATGTTTTATTTTAATTGCATTGAGTAAGGAATCTGCCATTTACAATTGTTCTCATCTTTAGGTTACAATAACTCACAGAAAAAGAGTAACTTTAATGTCCTTAAAGATTATAGAAAGAGATCAGGTTCCTCTAGATGAGATGACCCTTTATAGTAAGCAGATTAAAGCTGCAGTGCTGCGCCTGATTTCAATCGAAATTGATGACTTATAAAAACAAATTCTTAATGGTTAAGGCTGGTGTTAAGTTGAAAATTTATACAGAATACGGCTTAAACTGAACCAATAACTTTCTTTTAATTTGGGACTGACTGACTAATAGTACCGACAATGCCTTTAGAGGTTAAGTAGCCACTCGCCAGTTCCTGCTGATCCATAGAGCACCTACAAGCAGGCCCGACGAGAGGGAGGAATCGGGGACTTTTTCCCCCGGGCCCGGAACTCTCGGAGGGGCCCGGACTCGAGAGTTCGGGAAGAATCGAGTCTCAGGATTGGCAACTTTGTATTTGAAATCTAAGTTAGCAAGAAAACTCGACTTTGAAGATATTATAAAAGCTTTCGCCTCAGCTAAAGTACGGAAGGTGGAATTCTAATCATCTTGACGGTTATTGTGAAATATATGTAAGGCTAACTTAGTTAATAAAAAATTCAAACTTCTTTGAATTGCGTTTATTTTTAGATCTGAATTGGAGTATTATGAAATGCATTAATTTCATTTTATCAAATCATCAATTCTCTCAGAAATCCTTTCTGTACTTTTTTTATGTTGATCTCCCACTTTTCAACAATTATACGTATTTTCATGAATTAAGAAAAATTTTTAGGGGCACGGATCCAAGATTTTCCGCGGGGCCCGGATATTCTCTCTACGGCCCTGCATACAAGTATGTAAGTTTTATGCTACCAGAAAAAATTCAAAAAAATCAACATCTTTGAGACTAAAATCAGCCGTCCCATTATAAATTTAGTGAAAATAGTTACTTTTATTAAGCAGCATAACCTACCTGCCTAACTACCAGTAGTGCCTAGGTAAGGTTAACAATTGTTTGCTGGGTAACATTTATTTGTACACACACACACTCAGACACAAAAATATGCCCACACACACAAATGCATTCAAAAATTTGTGGCTTTTTGATGCTTTAACAATTGTATAGCATACTTTTGGGAGCTGCTACTAAATGTGCTCAAAGCGTTCAGGACAGTGGCGTACTAAGGGGCCGGATCTGTGGCTCAGCCACTTCTAGAAGTATCTTTCAAATTTGGTTCCCCAAAAAAGTATCTTCTCATCAACCCCTGTTTAAAACCGTAATAAAAGTAAATTTTTTTATTTTTAACCCATCAGCTTTTATGTGGTGGAAAAATTTTCAAGCTGACTTTTCTTTTGCTGTGGCCATTTCTTGTTGGAAACTCATTCAGCTGGAATCAAGTTGTTAGCACAATTAGTAAGGTTATGTTTTTGTATCTGTGTGGTTTGTGTGTGTGTGTGTGGGAGGAGGGCTGCGGCTTTCATTATCGAAACGTGCCTCATTTTACCGAGAATGTTAAGTAAAATTAATTGTATAGCCGGAGTAGCAAGTTGAAGTTGAGTTTTTGTTGCTCTTTTGACTACTTTTTGTTGTTGTTTGGTAAAAACTTTTTGAATAATTTCATTAATAAATTTCTACAAATTGCCTCTTATGTACAGTACACAGGCAATAATCCGGAATATATTTGCAGCGCATATTATAATTTATAATTAGCACAAAAATACAATAATAACACAAATGTTGTGTTTATTTTTCTTTTGTTAACTTGTGTTTAACTTGAAACTTCTGTTTTCGCCCACTCGTTCCCGTGCATTTTAATAATTTGAAATTTTAATTACACATCTTAGATGATGTTTTGCCCAGGAAAGTTTCAACGTTCCGCCTAAATTGAACCTTTGACTTCGTTTACGAGCTATAAATGAGCACTTCCTTGCGGCTGGGTCATTACGGGTTAAAGCACAGCCAACATGCAGGCAGGCAGGAGCAAATAAAAAAATCAAACCGACTATAATATACACAGTAATGAAGAAAATATAGACAATTTAAACGCTTTAAGAGAGAAAGTTAGCTTTGAATATAAAATATTATATCGTGCTAAGTGGAAAGTTCTGAGCGTCAACAAATCTCGATAAAGTGGAGAAAAATTTCAATATTGACTTTGGATCTCTATCAGAAACGGATTTGGCAAATAAAGTTTTTTTTTAAGAGGGACTCTAGGCCAAAATCGTTAACTCAAACAAGTCCTGTCGCTAAAATTGACTAAAGATGGATTCCCGAATTTAGCTAGCATTTCGAATTCTACCTTAAGCAAGGTGTTCTGTTTTTCTTATGGGAACAATCTCTTTTTGCACTAATATAACCCTTATCCCTTAAACACAGTGTATCGAAAAAAACGAAAAATTTTGTGAAGAAAAAAAACCGCTTTATTAAAAGAGGTCAACCTTACAAGCCGGCAAGCAAGTGGAAAATGTCGAACAATAAAGTTTAATGAATTACAATTTGTGTGTGGCAGGAGCGGCATGATGAGGCTGTGGAGCAACTGCTCCGGTTGCTACGGCTGTTCCTGCTGCATATCCTTGAGCGCACCACACTATAACAGTTGAACAAATAAGCAGCCATCCAAGAGGAAATGAAAATATGTTGACGGAAATGACCATTGACGCCGGTTTGTCCGAATAAAGTCACATGCTTTACGCTGATTTACTTTAATGGCTTGACTTGACTTTCCTGCGGGCTCCTCCTGACTTTGTCGAGGCGGAAAAATCCGGTCAAAGGCCTCTTTAAAAGTTACCATTTCATCATTGTCTTTCTAAGCGCAAATAAACCGACGATGGTCGACGGATGTTATGCAAACAATAAATATTGTAAACAATTTGTATTCTTGTTTGTTCTTTTTTAGAGCCTTTAGGACAATTTACCCTAACCAGAGCAGAAAGGGGTATATTTAGTTTCCAGGAACAAAAGTAAGAGTATGAGCCTTAAGAGTAAATACTAAAATTTTAAAACTAATTCGACTTTTGATAAATTGTTATTTGCACAATTTTGCCATTACGTTAGATTGGAGTCCCTTCTGCTTCTTTCCCTTGAAATTAAGCGAACGAAGTCGATGGAAAAATCTCTGTAAGCCCAAAACAATTGAGACTTTAGGAAATATTTCTCTCATATTTTAATAGAGCTCTCCAAATCGCATAAAAATTCTAACGTTTTGAAATTATTTTTTTTATTTATTATCTGAAAATGTTTAACCATTTCTATACTGCCCAGAGGTGACCATGTCCTTTAATCGTTACAGCGTATCCCTTAGCCAATGTTTACCCACTTGGGCATCGCAATTTGTTTCCTTTGTTTTAGATCCGCTAATGTAGCAAGCCCAACGCGACAAGGTTGCTGGAAATCTCTCTCTCGTCTAATGCCTGCACAAATATTTATTTACACTCAAACGGATATTCAAACAAATATATATATACATGTTTACAGATATATATTCTGGGATACCCTTTGGGCTCCCCAAAACGCTATAAATTATCATCAGCACATGCCTTCAGCTGCGTATACGAGGGTTGGCTGAACAGGTTGCAATTTTCTCACTATTTGGATTATATTTTTTGTTAGAATTTCCTATTAGACATCCTGTGAAGTTTAGGGTTAGTTGATGGAAGAACAATTGGGATATTATTATGATAGTTTATATCGGAACTAAATAATGGAAACTCTTCCAAAATATACGTATGTAGAAAAAATACTCTTCAAACTAATACGAGCGCTTTTAATACTTTGGCAATTCGTATACGTGGCGTATGCTTAATGTATAAAAGTTAAGTATACGCACTGTTGTCTATCAGTTCAACTCATATGGATGTCGGAAAAAGTCAACCTCTAAAATAATTGCCAATACGCAAAGCATTTCGTTTTTACTTTTGGCCCACATGGCGTATGCTTGATGTAAAAACTACATAAAGTATACGCACTGATAGACAAGCCGTTCAACAACTTAACAAAGTTAGTGCGTATAACTAATTGAAAAATCGTTCATTTCATACAGATGAAGGATACAAAAGTCAACCTCTGAAATAATTTCAAATGCTTTGCTAGCTTTTACGTTTGGCCTATACGGCGTATGCTCGATGTAAAAAGTTTACGAACTGATAGACAAACTGTTCTACTCATATGGAGGTAAAAAAAAAACAACCTCTAAAATAATTTCAAATGCTTTGCAAGCTTTCGCTTTTGGCCCAAACGGCGTAATTTGATATGAAAAGCATATAAAGTATACGCGCCGATAGACAAACCGTTCAACATGGAGGACAACAAGTCGGTCTCCAATATAAATATGAATGCTTTGGCTAATTTCGCAGTTGTTCCTGACGTAGTCACGTGAAAATGTTCATTAAGTATAAGCATTGATAGACAAATCGTTCAATACGCTTCTGGGACTAAGAGTTATCCTCTAATATAAATATACTTGCTTTGGCAACTTTAAAGATTATTACCTGGCGTATGCTTAATTTGTAGCCCTCCCATACCAGAGAAAACTGAGAGTGCAATTAACACCCTGAAAAAGGCAAAGCTCAGGGAGCAGATAAAATCGGCGTTGAATACCCCAAGCGAATGCTCACATGATGGCACAAAAGCTAACTCGGATCTTGGAAGCTGTGTGGACCACTGAAAATGTACCGAAATCTTGAAAGAAATCGGTAATTATCAAGATTCCGAACAAGGGAAGCCGACATGCTCTTATTGAAGGGGTATCTCTCTCCTGCCAACCCTCATGAAAAGCCCCATCCAGATCATACTAATCCGCATTTCTGAGCCACTTAACAATGATCTATGTAGAAATCCAGCTGGCTTTCGCCCTCAAAGATCTTGTATAGATCTAATAAACACAATTCTGAGGAATGCAATTCTGCGTTACATTTAGTTTTCATAGATTTTCTGAAGGCGTTTGACACCTTTGATAGGGAAGCAATTTGGGTGGCACTTCGAGCTAGAGGGATTCCAGACAAAATTAACAATATCATAAAAGCGTCGTTAAATGGGTCCTCAAGCCGAGTTTTGCACGGCGGACAACTAAGCGATCCTTTTGAAAGCAATAGCGGTGTGAAACAAGGATGCACACTGTCGCTCTTGCTCTTTATCACCGTTCTTGAGCTGGTATTTGAAGCAACTGAATTGAGTAGTTTTGAAATCAACTCGAAATTGAACCGTAAGCTAGGGGATCTAGAATAGGCGGATGATGTTGTTTTGTTTTCTTCTCGTCATTCGGACCCAAAAACCCAATTAGATGGACGCCTCAAAAATTGGTCTTAAAATCAACTTCCCAAAAACGAAAAGTTTGCGGGTAATACCCACTAATACAAGCGCCCTTAGTATCGACAAATTGCATATTGAAAACGTATCGAGTATCTTGGAAGCCAAATTACATCATCCGGAGGAGCACTTTACGATGCAGACTGCAGAATTCGTAAAGCCAGAGATGCCTTTAGACAACTAAATAGATTCTGGCGAGAACCGAATAATCCGCGAAAAACCAAAATACGAGTCTTCAACGCATGCACAAATTCGGTGATGCTATATGGTTGTGAGGTGGTTCATGGTTCCAGTATTATTGTCGAGAAGCTTCAAATATTTATCAATCGATGTCTTAGTAGCGTATTACGTATATGGTGGCCCCGAACCATTGCAATATGAGCCTTTGGAAACTTTGCGAACAAAACGAATCGAAATTGAAATTCGCCAGTGCAAATACGGTTGGTTAAGTCAAAGATTATGATGAAATACCTCATGCCGTTCTGGAATGGAACCCACAAGGCAATCGATCCGGAGGCAGACCTAAAATGACCTTGCACAGGACGCTCAACCGGGAGACCGGAAAATCCATCATCGAGTTAGGAGCAATGGCGCGAAACAGAGACCATTGGAAATCCATTGTTAATAACTTATGTGAATGACTACGTCTATAATTTGTTTAAATTATGAATATGTCCTTAATAATAATAATAATACATAATTTTAAAAAGTACATTAAGTATACGCACTGCTGTATGAATCGTTTAGCACATACAGATATAGAAAAAAATTTAGCCTCTAATGCTAATCGCTATGCATTTGTATCTTATCCAATAAACATACACGGCGTATGCTTAATGCAAAAAATAACATTAAGTATACGCACTGATACGCAAATCGTTGGAGGCACACGCATGTAACGCATATAAAAAAAATTCCTTTTTAATAGAAATATGAATGCTTCGGCAACTTTAGAAATTTCCATACCCGGCGTATGCTTAATATAAAAATGTACATTAAGTATACGCCAAGCTGGACGAATCGTTCAACACATGCAGATGTTGGAGAAAAAAATCACCCTCTAAAGTTAATTGGAATGCATTGGTATCTTTCCCAATATATAGTACAAACGCGTCGTATGCTAAATGTAAAAATGAACATTAAGTATACGCACTGATAGGCAAATCGTTTAATACATACAGATGTTAGAGAAAAAGTCATTTTGCAAAGTTTATATGAAAGCTTTTGGTAACTTTCGAAATTTTCATACCCGGCGTATGCTTAATGTAAAAAGAATATTAAGTCATCCTCTAAAGTCAATATGAATGCTTTGGTTACATTCGAAATTTGCGTACTCGGCGTATGCTTAATGTAAAAAAAGTATATTAAGTATAAGCAATTGGTAAACGACGCACTGTTGGTATCCAAACTTTGGCACAATATCTCAAATAATGAAGTTAGTTTTTGGGAAGTGGATTATCTGTAGAGCTCCATGGCTAGTTTTTATTATTATTGCTATTCCTTGAAAGTCTTTATTAATTAAAGACACCGCCGTTCGGATTAGGCTATAAACTGTAGGTCCCTGTTTTGTTCGAACAGTTATTAACAGAGATCATCATGCCCTTTCAAGGGCTCAGTCAAGGAATTATTATTATTATATTATTCCCAGAGTTATATCCAGGTTGGAATCAAATTGAATACAGCCCCGTTATTCCTCTTGTTTGGACCTTAGGACGGCTTTATAGCTAACAGGTAGCAAAATAAATCTTTAGAACCGTCATGCAACTTCCCCAATAAAATCATTATTAGACCACTAACTTTTCCTACTACCCTCTTATGTGTGGTTGTGTAACTGTGTCTCTTTTAACTTGCTGCCTCCGGCACCCCCTCTCTATCGGTTTTTCTCGTTCTCTGTAACTCTTTATCTGCTTTGTTGTGTGGGTTTTGCAATTTCAAATTGTTAGAGTCCCAAGTGGCAGTACTTTAGCTGGGCGCCGCGTAGGTAGCACGGCATTAATTAAATCAAGCATCATTAAGCAGCCCAACCGAAGGGGAGAGAAATTAAAGGGCAGTTGCGGCAGCGTGGGCGTGGCAATGGTTTCGCTTCTTAATTGCAATTGCAAATTAAATAACAGCATCAGCAAAAAAAAAGTATGCTAGAATAAAATCTACAGTACTTTAATTGCAGTTAGCTAAAGGGCTGAAATGGGTTCTAAAGTGAGTTCAACTATTTATGGAAAAAATTGTAGACAGAGATTACAAGGGGCTAAAAAAATTAAAGAAAAAAGGGCTAGCAGAAATTTAAACAACTTAGTTAAGATAGCTGGCTTTAAATAGCATGGAAAGATATTTGGAAACTGATTTAAGGCTCAAAACAAGCCTTACCCAAGCTTTTAGGCACATTCTTAAAAATATGTTTTATTGTACATAAACCAAGCCCTAATTTCAACAGCATTACGTCTTAAACCTATTGAAGTCGCTGCCTGATTATCCCATAAATTCCATTTTTTATTAGCTTTAAATTTAGCTTTACTTTGCTCTATTTATTTTTAAATTTTTTTAGTCCTTGCGCCGTCACGAGCTAAAGTGTATTTAGCGTTCAACACGATTCCCATTACAACAACAATAGCAATGGCAACAAATGCCAACATTGAAGTGCTCCAAATCCGTTGCATTGGCTGTGAGTCCTGTCCTTCGGTCCCAAGTCCTGTCCCAATGACCAGCACTTGGCTCGCTTATGCAATTTTAGTGAGCCACTTGGCAGTGTGCCCAAAGGCGCAGTCAACTTGTTTCACATTACTGCGCTTTGAATGAGGCATATAAAGGATATATATAGATACATATATATATATATATAGATATTGCATTTACATTCTTCTATGTACATATTCATTCATTTTGGGCATATACTTGGCTCTGGGAATTTGCTGTTTAGTATGCAGAAAACAGGACTAAAAAAAGGAAATCGAAGCGTTGTACTTGCAAGGACCAAGTCGCTTGATGCCCTCACTCAAAGTTTGTACGTTAGTTGCCCCTATAACAGTAAATGCACTTCAAGAGGCTTAAACACATATACACATGTACACCACACACATGGACACAGTGGCTTAGATAGGTTTTCCAAAGGGGGGCAGGATAATACTGTCTACAATTTAATTCTCTAATTGCATCTGCGAAACCATCTCTTATATGTTAGAAAAGCTAAAGATTATCGTTTAGAGCTTTTAATTGGATTTATTTTTATAATGGATACAACATCCGTTTGAAAAAAAAAAATGGCCATCTATTAGGAGAACGTTCTTTTCAATTTGTCCGAAGGGAAGGCGAAGTTTGGGAATTTTTTTGTGGCATGAGGGAAAGACATACAAACTTCCTGTTTTAATTGTTAAAAGTTATTTTAATTGTAAAAAAATTGGACATTTTTATCTCGAGGAACTTCAAAATGGTGGTTGAAAAATGGCGGCTCTTGTCTACTTCTGTATGTTGAACCTCGTCCCCGAATTGCCGTTACAAAACAATTTTTCAACAATTTTAAATGTTTAGTATATTAATGTAATGACATTTTACATACAAAAATTACATCCTTCAAGCATGCTTTAAATGAAGGAAATCGGAACAATAAATTAAGACCTATGCTTAAAATTCTGATGAAAAACACGGTTTCGAGAAAAACGCTATCAAAATTTTTAGAAAGTCACCTTATGGACTTCTATTTCTATAAATATCGATCGTATCGAAAAATCCTTTTCTACATATATTCTGCGTTTTTTTTTTGTAAAAAGTTTTTCGAAAAAATTTGAAACAACTTTTCCTTAACGATTTTTCTTACAAGCCACTGTTGGCCCAGATTCTCATATTTTGGCCAAAAATCTGCAATTTCCATAATAATTTTTTTAGGATGATAAAGTTTTACACCAGCATTCTGTTAGAATTGAACCAATTTTCTGAAAAGTTTGAGCCTCCTCAAATTTTTGTAAGATATAGATAATTTGGACTATAATTGGGTAAATATTAAAAAAAATCGAAAAAAAATTGTACCTTAATTTAAAAAAAATACTACTTATTGGAATTGGATCATATTTCACACAGAGATAGATATGAGCTTTGTTTTCATTGAAAAATTAGTCTTTACCCCAAATATTAAATGCTTTTGTAGTTATAGCCCGAAACAATTTCTGCTTTCCAAGCCATTTACAAAAAGACGACGACGCTAATCAATCTGGTTTTTAAAAGTTATAATTTATTTCGTATTCCATATTTTAATTTTTCGTTAAAATTCAAAATTTGTACATCCTTTGGCCTTCATTTTGTTAAAAAATTTTCAAATTGCACATTTAAAATATTCAACTACGATTTTTGATGAAAAAATTATTGGTTTGGTTCATTTTTTAAAATGCAACTTTTAGATGGAAAATTCAATTTCCGAAAATCGTGAAGAATTAAATTTTCTCGGAAAATATAAAAAGAAATTTAAAAAATGTGTTTCGATGATTTTTTCTTGTGCTAGTCGGAGGTACCCTAACCCTAAGTCTGAAATATAGGATGTAAAGAGTCCAACCAGGCACCATTCGTCAACTCAGTTTTTCCACTCTTTTTTTGTCCTTAGGATCCTTAGGAGGACTTTTGTCATAGTCACAGTGTTAGATCGATAGCCACAAAATTTTAAGAAGGTACCTGGGAGCTCAAGTCTCTATGTTAGGTAAAAATATATTAAATTAACGATGAAAAATTAAAAATATCAGGCCAAATGATAAAAAGTAATAAAATATTTACAACTACTCGAATATATCTAAAACTAAAAAGTTTTTAAACTTAATTAGATTTTTTCTGAAGCTATATTTATAAATAATAAAGTGAATAAAGTTTTCGTAGTATCATGGTTAAGGCAGGTTTTATTTATATAAATTATCGCGAAAGCTCATAAAATACAAATTGTGTACTTTGAAAGCCAATAACATAAAAAATCACTAATTATTATTTAATGATTTTAATATGTTTAAAATCATATTCAAATATAATTTTGATCAAATTTTAACTTTCTGGAGGAATTTTGGTCAAAATCTGTCTTCACGGGCCCATTGTGCAAGGGTTTAAAATAATACGAAAAATCGCACAAAATCCATCAACGATTTTTCTTGTTACAATTCCTTTTTCAAGATCTTGACATAAATTTTTAGAAAATGATATTTATTGTTCGCAATTGTTTCTTCCAGAGCAAAAATTTAATTTTTTTTCAGAAAACAATTTTCTCATGGCCCTAGTATTGAGATCGATCCATCCAAAATCCATTAACGATTTCTTTCTAACAATTTCTTTTTCATGATCTTGGTGTACATTTTAAGAAAGCGATTTTTTATTGTTAGGAATTGTTTCTTCCAGAGCAAAATTTTTTATTTTTTTCAGAAAACAATTTTCTCATGATTGAGATCGATCTATCCAAAGTCCATTAACGATTTCTTTCTACAATTACAAATTCTTTTTCATGATCTTGGTATACATTTATAGAAAGCGATTTTTTATTGTGAGGAATTGCTTCTTCCAAGGCACAAAAATTAATTTTTTTCAAAAATAATTTTCTTATGAGTGTTGAGATTAATCCATCCAGAAAACATTAACGATATTTCTTCTAACAATTTCTTTTAAAGATCTTTAGATACAATTTTAGAAAGTGAATTTTGGATATTAGAAATTGCTTCTTTAAAAGCAATTTTCTCATATTTCAAGCGTTAAGATCGATCCCCTCTAAGCCCTGCCTAACTACGCCTCTGTTTGACCATACATATTGCCGGCATTTCGCGCTTGAGCCTTGCTGGCTTAGTTGAGACTTTACGAACAACATCTATTTATTGCCTGCTTGTCGAGCCATTTTTCACTTCCACGGACTTAGACGGCTGAAATGCTGAAAATCGCTTTAAATTTTATTTCCTAAGTTTCACATAACTTAAAATATGATGCCAATGAATCGTCTTATAATAATTTTCATTTTTTAGCCAAACTCTTATTCAATACAAAAATTTTCAATTTGGCATCCTAAATTGCATTTTTACAGCGCGGAAAAACAGCTTAACCAACAAAAATATTTTCCCTTACAGCTTTTTCACTCAAAAACTATGAAAATTGCATTTTTGTCTGTGCTCAATGCCAATGCACTATGGAAATTTTTGTGGCCGTAGTCATGGGGCAAACAATTTTGGGTTGCAACGCGATTTGCTTATGTGCAACAATCTGTTGCCAAATATGTACTATGTATGCACTTTACAAATGTAAAGCTATCTAATAGTCATTGGTTATGCTTATCCTTACCGCCAGTTATGCGATATAAGCAAAATAGTTCCATGATTACGTATACGCAATGTTGCACACATTCCTCTATTCTCATTAAACTTTTATATGCAACTTGCAAAAAAATCGGCTCCAACTTTTTTGGGACTTCCAGTATATAGGTTTATTACTTTTGCACAAAATTTGGCGGAAATTCCCTTGGCTGATTCTAGGCGTATACGTAATATTAATAATTTTATTCCTATTAAGAGGAGGTTCTTTTAAGTTTGGCCGAAAAGAAGGCGAAATTTTTATTTGTGGCAAGAATGGTAAGAAGACAAACTTTCTGTTTTGGTTGTTAAATGCGATTTTTATCGAACAATAGATTAAGAACTATGCTTGAAATTCTGATGAAAAACATGATTCCAGGAAAAACGTTTTTAATTTTTTTAAGAAAGTCCTTTAGCGACTTAAGTGCAATCAAGTACATATATTATGTATATAACAAGATATAAGATTTAATTTCTTGTAAAAAAAATAGATTTTCTCAAACAAATTTTAAAGAACTTCCAGATTGTGTTGGTTCCTGAAATTGGGTATATCAGACAGCATATTCCTTGTAACATCAAACGAGTGGCATCCTGTTTATCAGTTATCGATTTAACACTTAGGTTGAGAGAAATTGGTGAAACTCTGCGTATACGTAATGCCAATACAATCTGAATTACCTCTTAAAATTGGGATTAAATTTAATGTTCAGCTTTATAAAACAATAAAATAATGATTTCAAATGGATAAATTTTTTTTAAATTATAGGTCTTTTAGAAAATGTTGAATGCACTTAAAACAGATAATCTAGATATGTACTCAAAATTGGATCATAACCTCAAAAAATATATGTCGAAAAAAAAAGTTTTAAGTTGAAAAATTTCTGCTTTATTACAAGTTAGAAGAAAGTCTGTTTTAAAGCAGCTGCTATAGGAAAAAAAAATGGCGGACGTAAAGTCGGGCGCAGACGACTTTAGGATACCCTGTACCACTAGCTTGTAATAAAGTCCGATTCCTTCACAAAAAACCAAAAACAGAAGAATTTTTAAGCAAAAATTTTTTTGACCGATCTTTCCTATGGGAGCTATATGATATAGTCAACCGATTTCAATAAAATTTGACACAGTGCTTAAATACCTTAAAAAAGATATGAATGCCAAATTTATTTCAAATATCTTCACAAACAAACAAAACACATCGAATTTTGTATAAAAAACGTGTTTTTGGACCGATTGGTCCTATGGGAGCTATATGATCTAGTCAAACGATTTGGATTAAATTTGGTACAGTACTTAGGAACTATAAAATACTCACTAATGTCAAATTTGGTCCCAATATCTTAACAAACAAACGAAACACAACAAATTTTGTTAAAAAATCGATTTTTTGAAGATCGGACCTATGGGAGCTATATGATATAGTCAACCGATTTTGTTCAAATTTGGCACATTGCTTAAGTGGTCTAAAAAATTTCCAAACGCCAAAACTGGTTACGATATCTTTATTAAAAAACGAACTATGGCGAATTTTTCTTTAAAAAAGTTATGTTGTCCGATCGGTCCTATGGGAGCTATATGATATAGTCACCGGACTTAGTACAGTGATTGGGAACTATAAAAAACTTTCGAATACTAAATTTGGTTACGGTATCTTCATAAAAAAACGAATTATTCATCTAAAACGCTTTTTTTTGTCGAGGTCGTCTCAAACACCCCCATGGGAGCTATATAATTTATCCCCGATATCAAAAAAATAAAATAAACTTGCCTCCTATGGAATAATATGGGATCTAATGATAAAGTTTTGTAACTCTAGCTCTTACCATCTCTGAGATCTAGGCGTTCACACGGACGGACAGACGGACATGGGTATATCGACTTCTCTATCCACCCTGATCATACTTTAGGTAACTTTGGGGTGTCTCCGACGTCTCCTTCTATATGTTACATACATTTTCGGATTGCACAAACTTAATATACCCGTGGTACCATACGGTACAGGGTATAAAAATCGATTTTATATCACATTTAGTCCAAAGCAACAAATAATTTGCTTGATTTTTGAAGCTAATAAAAAAAATATTCTTAAAAATTTATTACAATTTTTGGAAATTTTGTATACAAATAAAAAATATTGTTAAAAATGTTTTATTTTAAAATCTTTTAAAGAGCAGCTTTACGGCGCAAAAATTCTATTTTTTGTTAAGATCTTTTAGAACTATGAAAACATCTCTAATTATAATATCAATATTTTAATTTTAATCAATCATCTTGATTTTGATAGTTTCTACAGCTTCAAACAAATTTTTGTTTATCGCAAAAGTTCCCTTATCGATAGCTAAATTTGAAGTAAACGAACAAATGAATCTTTAAGAAGAATAAAAAAATTTATTTATATATTAATAATATTTATCGCTCAAAATAAATAAATCGCAGCATCTTTTAATCGATCATCTCCATTTTGATAGTTTTCACAACTTCAAACTAATTTTTGCTTATCGAAAAAGTTCGATTATTTGCCAAGTTATCGATATGGGGGCAGACATTACTGTCTCCATTTTTATTCTCTTTTTAGCTCTGCAAAAGTATTTTCTATATGTTAGAATAGCTACAGAATATCGTTTAGAGATTTTGAATTTAGATTTATATTTATACCCTGTACCATATGGTACTAAGGGTATATTAAGTTTGTGCAAGCCGAAAATGTATGTAACATATAGAAGGAGACGTCGGAGACACCCCAAAGTTACCTAAAATATGATCAGGGTGAATAGAGAAGTCGATATACCCATGTCCGTCTGTCCGTCTGTCCGTCTGTCCGTCTGTCCGTCCGTCTGTCCGTCCGTCCGTCCGTCCGTCCGTGTGAACGCCTAGATCTCAGAGATGGTAAGAGCTAGAGTTACCAAACTTTCACATTAGATCCCATATTATTCCATAGGAGGCAAGTTTATTTTATTTTTTTGATATCGGGGATAAATTATATAGCTCCCATGGGGGTGTTTGAGACGACCTCGACAAAAAAAAAGCGTTTTAGATGAATAATTCGTTTGTTTATGAAGATATCGTAACCAAATTTGGTATTCGAAAGTTTTTTATAGTTCCCAATCACTCTACCAAATTTGATCGAAATCGGTTGACTATATCATATAGCTCCCATAGGACCGATCGGCCAAAATAACTTTTTTAAAGAAAAATTCGCTATATTTCGTTTTTTAATAAAGATATCCTAACCAGATTTGGCGTTTGGAAATTTTTTAGACCACTTAAGCAATGTGCCAAATTTGAACAAAATCGGTTAACTATATCATATAGCTCCCATAGGTCCGATCTTCCAAAAAATCGATTTTTTAACAAAATTTGTTTTGTTTCGTTTGTTTGTTAAGATATTGGGACCAAATTTGATATTCGTGAGTATTTTAGAGTTCCTAAGCACTGTACCAAATTTAATCCAAATCGTTTGACTAGATCATATAGCTCCCATAGGACCATTCGGTCCAAAAACACGGTTTTTATACAAAATTCGATGTGTTTTGTTTGTTTGTAAAGATATTTGAAATAAATTTGGCATTCATAGCTTTTTTAAGGTATTTAAGCACTGTGTCAAATTTTATTGAAATCGGTTGACTATATAATATAGCTCCCATAGGAACGATCGGTCAAAAAAAAAGTTTTTGCTTAAAAATTCTTCTGTTTTTGGTTTTTGTGAAGAAATCGGAATTTATTACAAGCTAGTGGTACAGGGTATCCTAAAGTCGTCCGCGCCCGACTTTACGTCCGCCATTTTTTTATTGAGTACAAGAGCCGAACTTTTATAAACGATTTTTCTTACAAGTCACTGTGGGCCCAGAATAAAATATTTTGGCCAAAAATCTGTCACTTTCGCAATAATTTTAAAATGTGAGGAAATTCTACAGACGTGTTCGTAACGTCTTAAACTAATTTTCTGGAAAGTTTGAGCCTACTGAGATTTTTTTAAGATATAGATAATACACACCAAAATTGGAAAACATTTAAAATAAAAGAAAAAAATTTTTTTTCGCTAAGTAATATTTAGTGGCTTTTCTTTGACACAAAATATGTAGTAAACGAATGAACTTATTCGAAAAATTTTTAAATTAAAAAAAAATATAATGGAAAATCTTTTTAAAAAATTTAAACCATTTTATTTCATTATAAAAAAACTTAAAAAGTAATCAAAAAAAAAAAAATTGCCGAAGGCCTACGTTATGTGCACTTCATAATATTATATACAACAAAATAAAAAAAAAATAAAACATTACAAAAATAAATAAATTAAAACAAATATATTTTATTTAACTCAAGAAATTGTATAATAAACAGCAACATTAGAGCGCTTAATATTATAAGAAATCCAAGTTGAGTTAAACACATAATCGCCTTCTGGCATGGGCAATACTTCTGTAAGTCGATTATTCAAAAACATTATAGGAAGTTTTTCCACAATAATATCATTCTAAAAATTAAAAATTAAGACAAATTAATTATTATTTTATTTGTTAATTTTACATGCGCAACTTACTTCAAAGGGGCAGGTATGGTTCATATTCGAATAACTTTTAAAAAGAGTATACAAATAAATGACAATGGGATTTTTTGGTTTTTTCAGAAATTGACAAGCATCTACCGAAATATTATAAAGAAATGGTTTATAGCCGTTTGCACGTTTAGCCAAATTAACTTGTACCTAAAATATGGATTTTTATTATTTATAAAATATAAAAAAATTTTATAAATATTTTTTATTTATTACCGTCGCATTATTGATGGGCAATTCGTAAAGTTTCACTTTCAGTGATAAATATTTATAGCTGCGATTTACAGACTTTAAAAAACAATATTCAAAATCGGTATATTTTTTATCGAATGTAGTACATCTCACATTAGTAAACTCAAATCGACTATGCACAAGTCTTAAGTATATAAATATAAAAAAAAGGATTAACGAACAGTTGCAACAAAACGTGGCTTGCATTGTGTGGCAGCTAAACATACACTGAGAAAAATATCAAATATTAATGATTAAGTCATTCGATTTTTTTAAGGCGTTTAATTTTGATATTAAAATGGTATTAAGAAATGTTAATTGGGTTAATCAGTATAATGGTTACGCTTAAAGCCACATTATAAGTGCTTAAGCTACGTTTTGTAACTTAACTAAACATTTTATTATAGGAATGAATCATTATAATTTGAATAATCTATATTTTAAGCCAATTTTGTTGAAGTAGAACTCGAGTGTAAAATTTCATCACCCTAAAACAATTATTTTCGAAATGCCAGTTTTTTGGCCAAAATATGAGAATCTGACTCCATAGTGCGGAGCAAAAATTGCTCTATTTTAATAAGATCTCTAAGAATAAGGAAATAATTGATTTATATATTATAAATTTTTATTGCCAAAAAATCGCAGCTTCTTTTAATCGATCTCCCTGTTTTGAACTATTCTCAATTTGAAATACATTTTATTTTGTCGCAAAAGTTCGATAGTTTTTCGAGCTATCGATAACTAAATAATTAGTGAATTAATTAATTAGTGAACCACTAATGGTGAGTTCGGCGGTTCGCTGAACCCTGCTTAACTTTTTAAGGTTGATCTTTAATCTAAGGTAGACCAGATAGAGACGCCATTCATCAGTATGGGTCTGACAATGGCAGTGTACAGCCATGTTTGGGGTTGCCCCATTTAAGTCCAATGGCTTTCGTGCATGTTTACAAAGCGATCGTGGCCTTTTTTCTTCGATCTTCTGCATTTAGGCTCCAGTCCAGTTTGTTGTCTAGGACTAACCCAAGGTATCTGGCTGATTCGCTAAATGTTAAGGTCGTACCATCAAGCTTAGGATTTATAAGAGAAGGAAGTTCATACTTCCTGGTGAAGAGCATAAGCTTTGTCTTATTTGGGTGTACCCCCAATCCACTAGCCGTGGCTCATTCTGTGAGCATACGCAGGGCGTTGGTTATACGCTCGCAGAGAGAGTTTGGGGGTAGTTACCCGAGAAGGAAACTGCTACGTCATCAGCATATGCAGTTATTTTGCATACACCCCCTCCAGGGTACGCAGAAGTTCTTTTAGGGCGACGCGTCGTGACGTTCCATAGAAAGGGGAGAGGACTCCGCCTTGGGTGTTCCTCTACTCACATATCTTACGCTACTGGAAGCGCCAAGAAAGGCTTGGATGACTCTGCCTTTGAACGTAGTTAACGAAGTTCAATTTAGTTCAAACCTTTTATTTAATTAAAAAAAATTACAAAATGAAAAAAAAAGAAATTTTAATAATCTTAAGAAATTGTATAATAAGCAACAACATTGGCCCGCTTAATATTATAGGCATACCAAGTTGTGTTCAACAAATAATCGCCTTCTGGCATGGGCAACACTCTAGTAAGTCGATTATTCAAAAACGATATCGGAAGTTTTTCCAGAATAAGATCATTCTATAAATTAAGAATTAAGACAAAATAATTTTGATTCAATTTCTTATAAGCGCAACTTACTTCATAGGGGCAGGTATGATTCATATTCGAATAACTTTTAAAAAGCTCATAAAAATAAATGACAATGGGATTTTTGGGATGTCTCAGAAATTTACAACCATCTACCGAAATGTCATAAAGAAATGGCTTATAGCCGCTAGCACGTTTGGCCAGATTAAATTTAACCTAAAATATAAAATTTGGAATTTTTATATGATATACCATTTTTTTTAAATATATTTTATTAAATACCGTTACATTATGGATGGGCAGCTTATATAGTTTTACTTTTAGTGATAAATATTTATAACTTCGATTTACGGACTTTATAAAACAATATTCGAAATCAGAAAAGTTTTTATCGTATGTAGAACATCTCACATTGGAAAACTCAAATCGACTATGTACAAGCGTTAAGTATATAAATATAAAAAAAAGGATTAAGAAACGGCTGTACCAAAACGTGGCTTGCATTGTGTGGCAGCTGAACTTACATTGAGAAAAATATTAAATACAAATGATTAGATTGTTATGAAGGCCTTTAACTTTGATATTAAAATGTCATTAAAAAATGTTAAATGGATTAATCAGTTGAATTTTTACGCTTAAAGCCACGTAATAAGTGCTTCAGCTTCGTTTTGTAACTTAATGAAACATTTTATTATAGGAATGAATGATTATAATTTGAATAATTTGTATTTTAAGCCAATTTTGTTGAAGTACAACACGAGTGTAAAATTTCATCACACTAAAAAAATTTTTTTTCGAAATGCCAGATCTTTGGCCAAAATATGAGAATCTGGTTCTACAGTGCGGAGAAAAAATTGCTCTATGTTAATAAGATCTCTAAGAATAAGGAAAAAAAATAATTTATGTATTATAAGTTCTTTTTGCCGAAAATAAGTGAATACAAAGCAGCATCTCTTAATCGATCTTCTCGATTTTGAACTGTTCTCAATTTCAAATACATTTGTTTTTTGTCGCAAAAAGTTGATAATTTTTCGATCTATCGATAACTTAATATTTAGGTAGGCTTTTTTTTTGATTACAAATATATAGTAAACGAATAAGGTTAGGTTAGGTTAGGTTAGGGCGGCAGTTGGTACTGACGTCCCAACTCACTTAGGCCAAGGATAGGCCGGTTGCGATACCACTACAATAAGCTATTTTAACACTCTTCCCCACTTGAGAGGTCCCCTATATAATATATAATGAGGAAGCCATCCGGCAACCTGAATAAACCTTAAAAGGCATATTGGACTTTGTTCAGTGAGCTGATATAAATCGTCAATAAAGTGTAACTTTAGGAACCTAAATCTTTTTCTGCCCAGCCCAGGGCAATGACAGAAAAAGTGTTCCACCGTCTCCAGCTCCTCCTCATTGCCACAGCTTCTACAGAAGTCATGGAGCGGGGCATTCAACCTGGATCCGTCGAGTCCCACCAGCCAGTGTCCCGTGATGGCACGGATAACAGATAAGCACTAGGCTCTATTTAGACATCACAGTTTTTTAGTTCTTTTCTACAAGTGTTCGATGTCCGATTCCACGTTTTATTTGCACAGAGAGCGAAAAAATTTTGTATTCTCAGTTTACAGCTGGCCATGGGTACACCCAGGCCCTCCTTGTCTCCTTGGTAGTTCCTTATCTAGCCAGTTCATATGCAATACAGTTATCCTCGAAGTCCATATGGTCTGAAACCCATATGAGATGAATTGAAAACTGCTCAGCCATCTCCCCCAGAGACAAGCGGCAGCTATTCACTGACTTCATACACGAAGATATCGAAACTAGGGACTTAATAGCCGCTTGGCTGTACGAGTAGATACAAACGTGCTTATTTCGAACTTGTAGGTTTCTTATTGTTATTAAAGCCTCCCGGATTGCAGTGACGTTTGCCTGAAAAACACTGCAGTGGTCCGGGGGTCGAAAAGTAGTTCTAATGTTGAAATCCTCAACGTAGACGCCTTCGCCTACACGGTCGTCTTGCTTGGACGCCCGCTGAGCCTGGTACACCTGTATTCCACTCCTCCCTAGTTGAAAAATAGGTTCTGAATTTAGTTATGAAATGTTCCTGCGGTATGTAGTAGTCTGTGCTTTCGGGGATAAGTGGGCTCCCCTTAAGAATCTTTACATGACCAAAATTTTGGTCCTTCCATTTTTTCGCCTCTCTCAAGCTTAAAGCTGATGGAATGGCTTGTTGTTTCCCCATCTTGTTCTGTGGTATGAGGTTTAGAATAGCATCTAGTGCTTCGTTAGATGTGGAGCGTAGAGCACCACTAAGAGTAAGTTCGACGGTTCGCTGAACCCTACTTAACTTTTAAAGGCTGGACCCCCTAAGTTTGGGGACATGCCCCATTTAAGTCCAATGGCTTATAAAGCATATAAATCTATCGTGGCCTTTTTTCTTCGATCTTCAGAATTTAGGTTCCAGTCCAGTTTGCTGTCTAGGACTAACCCGAGGCTGAGTCGCTAAATGGTAAGATTTATAAGAGAAGGAATTTTATACTTCCTTAAGAAGAGCATAAGCTTTGTCTTATTTGTGTTTACTCCCAATCCATTAGCCGTGGCTCATTCTCAGAGCATACGCAGGGCGTTGGTTATACGCACGCAGAGAGTGTGGGGGTATTTACCCGAGAAGGACACTGCTACGTCATCAGCGTATGCAGTCACAGTAGTGGACAAAAATATCCGGACACCTGATTTGCGCTTGTAAATGCGAACTTTAAAGCGTCGTGGACGCCGCATAAAAGATTCGAATGTCTTGAAATTTTGCAGTTGTAATTGTGTGTTATTTAGCTTTGAAAAAGTGATAAGTTTTATGATCTCAAAGCTTTCTGGGAAATGAAAAAAATTAATATAGAAAAATGTCTCAAAGGACTGATTTGCACAAAGGAGCCATATGGGCTCTGCGGTCAGAAAACTTGAGCCTTCGTGCTATAAGTACTAAAGGTGGATTCAGCCAATCTTCGTTAGGTCAATTTCTTAACAATTATGATGAATCCGGCAGCCTTAAAAGAAAACCTGGCGTAGGGAGGAAGAAGAAGACGACCGACAAGGAAAACCGGATATTGAAGCGTTTAAGTATGGAAAATCGGTTCAAACCCGCTGAAGACATAAGGACCGAATTTGTCCAGTCTGGAGGAGTCAGACTGTGCGAAGACGCCTCGTGAAGGAAGGACTTAATGCTCGCCAGCCAGCAAAAAAACCGGTCTTATCCTTAAAAATGCGTCAAAAAAGGCTATAATGGGCGAAAATCCACGAGTCTTGGACCTTAAATGATTGGAGAAACGTTATTTTTTCTGATGAATCCAAAATAAACCTTTTTGGTTCAGATGGGATGACCTACGTACGCCGTAAAGTCGGAGAGCGGTTTAAAAACGAGTGCCTAATACAAACTGTACGGCAAGGGGATACCGTATGGTCTGGGGATGTTTTTCCTACTATGGAGTTGGTGATCTGGCCCTTATTGATGAAACTGTAAACGCAGAAAAGTATCAACGAATTTCCGACAAACATCTTATACCATCAATTGAGGAGCACCTTTCGTATTCCGATGATTTCATTTTTCAGGACGATTCAGGACGATATAAGCTAATTTACAACGCTAACGCCGATTCAAAGTTCACGCATGCAGCCAAAACTAAGTGTCCGGATATTTTTGTCCGGTACTGTGTTTTGCTTCCAACCCCCTCCAGGGTACGCAGAAGTCCTTTTAGGGGTACAGGACCCAGCCTTGCGGTGTTCCCCTACTATGAATCTTACGATACTGGAAGCGCAAAGAGAGGCTTGGATGACTTTGCATTTGAACGTAGTAAACGAATAAACTTACACCAAAAACTATATAAAATTTAGTTCAAACCTTTTTTTTAATTAAAAAAAATTACAAAATTAAAAAAATAAATTTATATAAACTTAAGAAATTGTACCATAAACAACAACATTGGCACGCTTAATATTATAGGCATACCAAGTTGTGTTCAACAAATAATCACCTTCTGGCACGGGCAACACTCTAGTAAATCGATTATTCAAAAACGATGTCGAAAGTTTTTCCAGAATAAGATCATTCTATAAATTAAGAATTAAGACAAAATAATTTTGGTTTAATTTTTATAAGCGCAACTTACTTCATAGGGGCAGGAATGATTCATATTCGAAAAACTTTTGAAAAGCTCATGAAAATAAGTGACAATGGGATTTTTGGGTTCTCTCATAAATTGACAAGCATCTACCGAAATGTTATAAAGAAATGGCTTATAACCGCTAGCACGTTTGGCCACATTAAATTTAATCTAAAATATAAATTTTTATACAATATAAAAAAATATTCAAATGTATTTTATTAAATACCGTCACATTATGGATGGGCAGCTTATATAGTTTAACTTTTATTGATAAATATTTATAACTTCGATTTACGGACTTTATAAAACAATATTCAAAGTCAGAAAAGTTTTTATCGTATGTGGAACATCTCACATTAGTAAACTCAAATCGACTATGAACAAGCGTTAAGTATATAAATAAAAAAATAAGGATTAAAAAACGGCTGTACCAAAACGTGGCTTGCATTGTGTGGCTACTGAATATACAGTGAGAAAATTATAAATGATTAAGTCATTAGTTATTATGTTTAATTTTGAGATTAGACCATAAATAGTCGGTTTTAGTTTTCCGCTTAAAGTCACATTAATAAAGTTACGTTTTATGCCTCAATGGAGCACTTTATTATAGAAATGAATGATTATAATTTGAATAAAATTGGAGTAAAAGTTTGACCGCCAATTCTGACTCATAATTCGGACTTTACGCAGCAAACTTACTTGGCCACTGACCTTTGGCTTTCTAACCACTGATATGACCCCGCTATTTTTAGACCTGTCTAAGTTGTAGTTCCGGTTGAAGGACTTTATTAAACAATATCCAAAATTTAAATAAATTGTCTAAAAAAGCGTCTATTTGTTTATTTTGAAAATAGTTTAAAATTGTTGTCACACTAGCTTATACGAAAAATTATACTTTGAAAAGGGGTTTTATGGGTTTTTCGAAAAACATATTTTTGGGAGCTGTTACCACTTATACTTAAAAATCGAAAAAAAAAGTGTTTTAGCGACATATACTTAAAGCATAACTCAAAATTATTGAAGCTACCAAATTCGAAAAAGTGATATTTAAAAAAAATGTTTTCAAACTAAAAAGTTTCTGTTGCCTTCTTATAAACCTACTTTTTTTAGTATTTACAACTATTTTTAGGCATACATCCGAAAAAGAATTAATTTTCTAACATTTCGTGTTTAAAATCTTTAATTTTAGGTGAGAACTCTAGATGCCAGTTAAAAAAAAATCACGCCTACTGCTAAATGCAAATTCGTAAAGCCAAAGCAAACGAAAAACTTTGTGTCAAAAACTTTTTTTTTCGAGTAAAATTGTAACTTTTGTTCCATAGCATTCATCATTTAATTTTATTTTAGCTTCAATCAAAAATTAATTTTAAATATTAAATTATTAATCACATTTCCAAATATGTATACTGAGCTACCACAGAAATCTTTAAGGATTTTGGAAACTGTTGGAAAACATATCTTTACATAAAACCGTAGGTGCCAAAGAAATCTTAAAGATAACATTTTTGGCACAAATAATTCTGAATGTTTACGGTTTCGATGGAATGACAAGAAAGTGCTGCCACTTTCCTGCAATTATTTTAGAACATTTAGACATTTATTTCAATAAATCTATTTTAACATTCTTTTCTATTATTCATTCTATTCCCTATTTGATTATCGATACTTATCAGCATGTTTACAGCATTTTACTTTCTATTTCTACAAAATAAATATGAGAGAAATTTGAATAATATTCCCGCCCAATAAATGAGTTTTTATGACAACCCTACGCGTGAAGAGTTCATTTAGTGGTAGAGGAAAGTTGTGCGGGGAGTGAGAGAGACAATGAACCAAATATTGAGCGAAATTTATTTGTGACTGAAGCATAAAATTGGTTAACTTCGTGTTAGTTGATCTTCACCTTTTGACAAGTGTGGTGAAAGGTGAAATTCGCTTACGTTAATATTTAAATGCTAGCATTGCCAATTTTCAACAGAGTTGTCATCAGCGTTGTGAATGGTGAAATTCGTTTGATTACAGTTGAAAATTTGGTGAAGATGACTTAAAATAAATTTTTTCTTATATTTTTAATTTTTTTTAATCGTTTGTTTTTATTTTTCAATAACTAATTGTAAATTTAATTATTGGCATTCACATTAATCGCAAACACGTCGTACATTGCCACCTAAGAACAAAAAGTTGCACAGCAAGAAATAAATACTAACTATGTATTAAATTAGTAGCTTTTAAGTTAAAATTAAAAATTAATTTTTTAGCTTTCATTCAATATCAAAATCATATATTAATAAGCCAAAATATTTATTCGAAATGTAACTACAACTAGGTGGCAACTCCTTAGCTCGTTGACACAGAATCGTTAAAAGATTTAAATAAAGACTTTGTCAAAATGAAAATCATGAATTAAAAAATTAAATTTATCAAAACATAAAGCTACAGATAAATCCAAAATTGCATAACCTTTTGAAATATGTAAAAATTTCTTTGAATGAAACAGGTTTTACTGATGAATTTAAACAAATCTTAAACGATATTGAGAAAAATTTGAAAAGAATCATGTCTGTGGCAACAAGATTTGAAATTATAAAGAAATTAAATTAAAGAAATTGAAAAGAAATAGTTTTTTGTTGCACCTCAGATAGTAACTTTTTTTTTGGGATATTTGTTTTTCTTATAAGCTTTGAATCATATTGTGTAAATTTATTAAAGATTTTGAAACCATCAAAACAAAAGAGAATTTGAGTTCTTTACGAAAATAATGATTTGGCTCAGTTGAATTTAAGATTGGGAGACAAGTTTGTATCCTACGAAAAAAGTCGCACTTAATATTTTCGAAATCAAGCTGCTCGTACCCACATTGGAAAGGTAATAAAAAACAAATCATATGCACTGCAGACTATTCGCCTAATTAATGCAGTAGGTAATGAGTTGAAAAGCTATTAACTCTTGAATAATTAAAATTATTTATATAAAAATAAAGAGTCAGATGATTAAAATGCTATTAGCGGTGAAACATTCGGAATAATATTCGACGAGAAAAATTGTCATCTCTGTCTCTTTCATTATTCGAAATATATTTTGAAAAATTATATCATAACAATGAATCATTATTATTATAATAAAATGTATATTAACAAATCAAAGACAAACTGCAAAGACAATGTTAAAATAAATAATTGATAATAGTAATTAGAATCGTTTGTAAATTTTTTATTTTATATCACTTAAGGAATTGAAAAGAAGAGCCCAACTGTGGCTCGTAGAGCATTAAATGCATACCAAGTAGTATTAAATAAATAATCACCTTCGGGCATTGGTAACATTTTTGTTAGTTTGTAGTCCATAAAAGTGTTAGGTAATTTGTCCACTATTAAATCATGCTAATAATATGTTAAATAAATAAGGACATATTTCTTTTGTTATCTAATATAAAACTTACATAATATGGACAAGAGTGATTAAAATTCGAAAATTTGTTGAATAAACTAAAAAAAAATATTGAGACTGGATTATATTGTTTTTTCATAAATCGGCAAGCATCTATAGAAACATTATACAGAAATGGTTTATAACCATTTAAACGTTTAAAAAGCGCAAAGTTCGTCTGAAAAATGAAAAATTTCTTATAGATGTTTTAGACGTATATAAATATGATTACCGTAGCATTAACTATGGGCAACTTGAACAGGTTAACCCTCAAGGAGATGTAGTTGTTGCTGCGATTCACGGCCTTTATAAAACAGTATTGGAAATCGGTAAAATCCTTATCGTGAGAGATGCACTTTACGTTTGTAAATTTCAGGCCAAAGTAAGGCTGGGTTAGGGATAAAAGAACTACAAAAATAATATATGGGTATGCATTACAAAGCCGCTTACTAAAAACTGACAGTAGTTTCATTTATTTAGAGATATATATATTATTTAAAAAATAGTAATATAATGATTTTATTTGCCTCATTAAAGTTATTATATCCACAATTAAGTCAGCTAAACATAATACAGGGTCTTAATTAACAAATAACTTTAATTAGGGTAATTGTACAATAACTCAATTTTTATTTTTTAAAAAATAATGATACTATTTTCAAATAACTAAAACTGCGTTCAGTTTTAATAGCCGGCTTCGTAATGCATATTAGCATATTATTCTCAGTAATTCTTTTATCCTTAGCCTTGTCTCATGCTAGCTTGGAATTTACAAATATAAAATGTATCTCCCAAGACAAGGATTTTAGTGATTTTCAATATTGTTTTATAAAGGCCGTGAATCGCAGCTACAAATACATATCCATGAGAGTTAACCTGTTTAAGTTGCCCATAGTTAATTCTTCGGTAAAAAATTTTCTTTCAACTACAACATCTATAAGAAACGTTTCATTTTTTCAGCTTAACTTTGGGCTTTTCAAACGTTTAAATGGTTATAAACCATTTCTGTATGATATTACTTTAGATGGTTGCAAGTTTATGAAAAAACAATATAATCCAGTGTCAAGATTTTTTTTTAGTGTTTTCAAGGATTATTCCAATGTGAATCACAGTTGCCCCTATAATGTAAGTTTTATGTTCGATAACCAAAGTTATATGTTTTAATTTATTTAATATATTATTAGCATGATGTGATAGTGGAAAAATTACCTATTACTGCTATGGACTACAAACTAACAAAAATTTTACCAATGCCCAGCGGTGATTATTTACTAAATTTTACGTGGTATACCTATAATGTTCAACGAGCTACAGCTGGAATCTTCTTTTCAATTTCATAAGAGTCCATTTAGAAAATTTTATTGTAATTATTATTTATTTTAAATAAAATTCAAATAATCATCTGAATGTCGATTAAAATCCTCTCTTTAAACAAATCAATGCTGAGGTCAATGCGGAATAACAGTACAGGAGAGAAGGGTTGCCATCACATTACTTTTATAAATAAAAAATGTATTCACCCATGCAAATTTTAACTTTTTTCAAATAAATTGACATTTTGCCCATTGTACCTTATGTAAAGCTTACTTAACGAGGTTCTAATGGATATAATTCTCTATAACACGCTTACTAATAAATTTTTTTTTAAATATTATGATAATTTTTATTGAAATAAAACTGCGGTTAGTTTATTTGAAACAGCTTCGTAATGCATACCGATACATTATTCTTAATAATTCTTTTATCCCTAACCCAGCCTTTTTTTGGCTTGAAATTTACGAACATAAAGTGCGTCTCACACGATAAGGATTTTACTGATTTCCAATACTGCTTTATAAAGGCCGTGAATCGCAGCCACAAATACATCTCCTTGAGGGTTAACCTGTTCAAGTTGCCCATAGTTAATGCTACGGTAATCAAATTTATATACGTCTAAAACATCTATAAGAAATTTTTCATTTTTTCAGGCTAACTTTGCGCTTTTTAAACGTTTAAATGGATATAAACCATTTCTGTATAATTCTTCTGTGGATGGTTGCAAATTTATGAAAAAACGATATAATCCAGTGACACGATTTTTTTTTAGTTTATTCAACGAATTTTCGAATTTTAATCACTCATGCCCCTATTATGTAAGTTTTATATTAGATAGCAAAAGATATATGTCCTTATTTATTTAACATATTATTAGCATGATATAATATTGGAAAAATTACCCAACACTTTTTTGGACTACAAACTAACAAAAATTTTACCAATGCCCGATGGAGATTATTTACTTAATACTACTTGGTATGCATTTAATGCTCTACGAGCAACAGTTGGAGTCTTCTTTTCAATACCTTAAGTGACTAATAAATAAAAAATTAACTACCGCGATTATAATTACTATCAACAATTTTTATACCCTGTACCGTATGGTCCAAGGGTATATTAAGTTTGTGCAAGCCGAAAATGTATGTAACATATAGAAGGAGACGTCGGAGACACCCCAAAGTTACCTAAAATATGATCAGGGTGAATAGAGAAGTCGATATACCCATGTCCGTCTGTCCGTCTGTCCGTCCGTCTGTCCGTCCGTCCGTCCGTCCGTGTGAACGCCTAGATCTCAGAGATGGTAAGAGCTAGAGTTACCAAACTTTCACATTAGATCCCATATTATTCCATAGGATGCAAGTTTATTTTACTTTTTGATATCGGGGATAAATTATATAGCTCCCATGGGGGTGTTTGAGACGACCTCGACAAAAAAAAGCGTTTTAGATGAATAATTCGTTTGTTTATGAAGATATCATAACCAAATTTGGTATTCGAAAGTTTTTTATAGTTCCCAATCACTGTATCAAATTTGATCGAAATCGGTTGACTATATCATATAGCTCCCATAGGACCGATCGGCCAAAATAACTTTTTTAAAGAAAAATTCGCTATATTTCGTTTTTTAATAAAAATATCGTAACCAGATTTGGCGTTTGGAAATTTTTTAGACCACTTAAGCAATGTGACAAATTTGAACAAAATCGGTTGACTATATCATATAGCTCCCATAGGTCCGATCTTCCAAAAAATCGAATTTTTAACAACATTTGTTGTGTTTCGTTTGTTTGTAAAGAAATTGGGACCAAATTTGATATTCGAGAGTTTTTTATAGTTCCTAAGCACTGTACTAAATTTAATCCAAATCGTTTTACTAGATCATATAGCTCCCATAGGACCAATCGGTCCAAAAACACGTTTTTTATACAAAATTCGATGTGTTTTGTTTGTTTGTAAAGATATTTGAAATAAATTTGGCATTCATATCTTTTTTTTAAAGTATTTAAGCACTGTGTCAAATTTTATTGAAATCGGTTGACTATATCATATAGCACCCATAGGAATGATCGGTCAAAAAAAAATTTTTGCCTAAAAATTCTTCTGTTTTTGGTTTTTTTGTGAAGAAATCGGACTTTATTAGAAGCTAGTGGTACAGGGTATCCTAAAGTCGTCCGCGCCCGACTTTACGTCAGCCATTTTTAAGTTTGTCTCTGCAGTTTGTCATTGTTTTGTTAATATAAATTTCATTATAATAATAATGATTCATTGACTCAGACGGAGATGACGATTTTTCGTTCTCATTTGCAATTCTCGTCTAATATTATTCCGAATGTTTCGCCGCTAATAGCATTTTAATCATCTGACTTTTTATTTATATGCAAATCATTTTAATTATTTAAGAGTTAATAGCTTTTCAACTCATTACCTACTGCTTTAATTAGGTGAATAGTCTGCAGTTTATATGATTTGTTTTTTATTACCTTTCCAATGTGGGTACGAGCAGCTTGATTTCGAAAATATTTAGTGAGATTTTTTTCGTAGGATACAAACTTGTCTCCCAATCTTAAATTCAACTCAGCCAAATCTTTATTTTCGCAAAGAACTCAAATTCTCTGTTTTGTTTTGATGGTTTCAAAATCTTTAATAAATTTTCACAAGATATGATTCAAACCTTATTTGAAAAACAAATATCTCAAAAAAAAAAAGTTACTATCTGAGGTGCAACAGAAAACAAATTCTATTCAATTTCCTAACAATTTCAAATCTTGTTGCCACATGATTCTTTTCAAATTTTTCTCAAAATCATTTAAGATTTGTTTAAATTCATCAGTAAAACCTGTTTCATTCAAAGAAATTTTTACATATTTCAAAAGGTTATACAATTTTGGATTTATCTGTAGCTTTATGTTTTGATAAATTTAATTTTTTAATTCATGATTTTCATTTTGACAAAGTCTTTACTTAAATCTTTTGTAAATATACGATTCTGTGTCAACGAGCTAAGGAGTTGCCACCTAGTTGTAGTTTCTAATAATAACATTTCGAATAATTATTTTGGCATATTAATAGATTGAATGAGCGCTAAAAATTTAATTTTTAATTTTAACTAAAAAGTTACAAATTTAATACTTAGTTAGTACGTATTTCTAGCTGTGCAACTTTTTGTCCTTAGGTGACAATGTACGACGTGTTTCCGATTAATTCGAATGCCAATAATTAAATTTGCAATTCGTTATTGAAAAATAAAAACAAACGAGTAATAAAATTAAAAATATAACGATAAATTTATTTTGTCACTTTCAAAATTATACAAAATTTTCAAATGTTATCAAACGAATTTCACCATTCACAACGCTAATGACAACTCTGTTGAAAACTTAAATATAAACGTAAGCGAACTTCACCTTTCACCACACTTGTCAAAAGGTGAAGATCAACTAACACGAAGTTAACCAATTTTATGTTTCAGTCACAAATAAACTTCGCTCAATAAACACGCACGGCGGTTGTTGTTATTTGGTTCATTGTTTCTCTCACTCCCTGCACAACTTTCCTCTATCTCTCTCAGTAAAGTTGGTATCCAAAGAAAATCCTCACTTAATATTTTCGGAATAAAGCTACTCGTACATTAGAAAGGTAATAAAAAAACTAATCCTACACTGCAGACTATGCACCTAACTAATGAAAAAGTCATCAAGAGATAATATCTTGAATAATGAGAATTTTTTGTCTATTTGTCTAAATAAATAAAAAGTTAGATGATTAAATTGCTATTACCTGCAAAACCTTCGGAATAATATTTGACGAGAAATGCAAACGAAAAATCCTCATCTCTGTCTCTGCCTTGTTATTGGGCATTTTTTTCAACAATACTTTTTTTATTTTCAGAAATTTTCTACAAGCTAAAAATTTATGAAACAAAATTATTATATACACCCAATTCTGTTTTTAAGCGATATATTCGTTCCCGGAAAATGAGCGTAAGAAAAGATACAGCATCCATATAAAAGTAGGAAATTGGTTCTCCATTTCAAAATCCAACTAAAACAAGAGAATCTAAAGAGTTAGGTAAATTTAATAATCGTGTTAGTAAATTGATTTTTTATTTTCTAGTCACTTAAGGTATTGAAACGAAGATCCCAACTGATGCTCGTAGAACATTGAATGCATACCAAGTAGTATTCACTAAATAATCACCTTCGGGCATTGGTAACATTTTTGTTAGTTTGTAGTCCAAAAAAGTGTTGGGTAATTTTTCCACTATCACATCGTGCTAATAATATATTAAATAAATAAGGACATATATCTTTTGCTATGTAACATAAAACTTACATAATATGGACAAGAGTGATTAAAATTCGAAAATTCGTTGAATAAACTAAAAAAAAATCGTGACACGGGATTATATTGTTTTTTCATAAATCGGCAAGCATCTACAGAAGAATGATACAGAAAGGGTTTATATCCATTTAAACGTTTAAAAAGCTCAAAGTTAACCTGAAAAAACGTAAAATTTCTTATAGATGTTTTAGACGTATATAAATTTGATTACCGTAGCATTAACTATGGGCAACTTGAACAGGTTAACCCTCAAGGAGATGTATTTTTCGCTGCGATTCACCGCCTTTATAAAACAGTATTGGAAATCGCTAAAATCCTTATCGTGAGAGACGCACTTTATGTTCGTAAATTTCAAGGCAAAGTAAGGCTGGGTTAGGGATAAAAGAACTACTAAGAATAATATATCGGTGCGCATTACGAAGCTGTTTCAAGTAAACTGACCTCAGTCTTATTTCAATAAAAATTATAATAATATTTAAACCAAAAATTGATTAGTTGATTGATTACCCATAAGCGTGTTGAAGAGAATTGCATTCATTATAATCTCGTTAAGTCAGCTTTCCATTACGTACAATGGGCAAAATGACAATTTATTTGGTAGATGTCGAAAAGCGGATATTGAAGAAAATATAGTATTTGAAGGAAAAGTTTTATGATATCATCATGCAACCAAAATTTTTTGATCCATTCAAAAATTTTCAGTTGTCTATATTAATAAGTTTCCTTATAGGAGTACGAGGTGCGCTCAAAAAGTATCGTGAATTTTGAATTTTTCGCGGGTTACGTATATTCGAAATTCGATTTTTTTGTGGCGTTATGTTGGTACTAATGTCTTTCACTTATGCCGACAAGCTCGGCCATTTTGAATGTTCACTTATTTGTTGACAGCTGCTTTGGTTTGCGATGGTACAAAATGTTCTCAGAAGGCCGAGAAGTTCTGAACGACGATGAGCGTGTCGGACGCCCGAGCACCTAAAAAACAGACGAAAAAATTGATGAAGTGAAGAAAATGTTATTGGCCAATCGTCGAATCACCGTTAGAGAAGTTGCTGAGGACTTAGAAATTCGTACCAAAATTGCTCGATTTCGACCAAAAACAGTATCGCATGAACATTGCTAATGAGATGTTGGACTCTGTCCGCGACGACCCAAATTTGCTCCAGAGGGTCATAACTGGTGACGAATCGTGGGTTTATGGTTATGACGTGGAAACCAAAGCTCAATCATCTCAATGGAAGCTGCAGCACGAACCAAGATCGAAAAAAGCGCGCCAAGTTCGGTCGAATGAAAGTTTTGCTTACAGTTTTCGATTGCAGGGCGTGGTGCATCATGAGTTCTTGCCACAGAGTAGAACGGTCCATAAGGAATATTACCTGCAAGTTATGCACCATTTGCGCGAAGCAATCCGCAAGAAACGCCCGGATTTGTGGAAGAACAAAAATTGGCATACCACCACGATAACGCCACTGCTCACACATTGTTGTTTATGCGCGAATTTTTGGCCAAAAACCACACTAATGATGCCGCAGCCACCGTATTCCCCAGATCTGGCCCCCTGTGACTTTTTCTTGTTCCCTAAACGGAAGAGGCCCATGAAAGGACGACGCTTCGCTACGATTGACGAGATATGCTGAGGAGCAGTACAAGAAAAAAAATAGTATTTTTTGAAGTGCTTCGAAGATTGGAAAAACCGTTGGCACAAGTGTATAATATCTCATGGGGATTACTTTGAAGGGAACAAAATAGATATTCATGAATAAATAAATAATTTTGAAAAAACACAAAATTCGCGAAACTTTTTGAGCACACCTTGTATAATCCCTAAAAGCGCCTTGTTACCGTTTTTTTATTTTTTTATTATATATTTTAATCTAATTTCATAAGTCAAAACAAATTTTGAAAAATTATCACTTGAATTTTATTTTAACATAACATCTGCGAAGATGATAAACGGTTAGTTGTATTTAAAATAAACAGTAATAAATATACAATTTTCTAAATGAACTCTTATGAAATTGAAAAGAAGATCCCAGCTGTAGCTCGTTGAACATTATAAGTATACCACGTAAAATTCAGTAAATAATCTCCATCGGGCATTGGTAAAATTTTTGTTAGTTTGTGGCCCATAAAAGTGTTGGGTAATTTTTCCAATATCATATCATGCTAATAATATATTGAATAAATAAAGACATATTTCTTTGGTTATCTAATATAAAACTTACATTATAGGGGCAACTGTGATTCACATTGGAATAATCCTTGAAAACACTAAAAAAAAATCGTGTCACTGGATTATATTGTTTTTTCATAAATCTGCAAGCATCTATAGAAACATTATACAGAAATGGTTTATAACCGTTTAAACGTTTGTAAAGCGCAAAGTTAACCTGAAAAAATTAAAGGTTTTTTAAAGATGTTGTAGTTGAAATTAGATCTTTTACCGAAGTATTATTTAAAGGCAACTTAAACAGGTTAACCCTCATGGAGATGTATTTGTAGCTGCGATTTACTGCCTTTATAAAGCAGTATTGGAAATTACAAAAATCCTTATCTAGAGAGACACACTTTATATTTGTAAATTCCAAGCTAGCGTGAGACATGGCTAAGGATAAAAGAATTACTGAGAATAATAGTTCAATATGCATTACGAAACTGCTTATTAAAACTGACCGTAGTTTTAGTTATTTGAAAATAATTATATTATTGAAAAAATAAAAATTGAATTTTTATACACATTAGCCTAATTAAAGTTAATTATATCCACAAGACTCTAATTCAGTCGGCTAAACATAATATGTACAATGGGCAAAATTAAAATATATTTGCAAAAAGTCAAAATTATATCCATAATAGACTTATGTAGCAGATAAACAAAATATTTACAATGGGATGATTTCAACATATTTCGAAAAAGTCGAAATTTTTTATTTATCAAAATAATGTGATGACAACCCTAAGATTTTTATAAGGTTGGAAATTCTGATCAACCATCAATCACCATTGTTTACAAAAAAAAGCACGAAACGTAAAAAAATTGCGTATACGCAACGTGTAAACAGCTTCAAAATAGAAAAAATTAAATTAAAAATTTAAAAAACCCCCGATACAAGAACTTAAGTAATTTTCATTTAAAAAGTAAAAAATAATAAAAGAAACTTAATGTTAAAGTATCTAAGAATCTATTAATAATTCTAAAAAAATACGTCGCGTTGGGGGACACGCGAGGGCAGACGTCGTTGACGGTCGTATCTTACATGCAAATTTTTTGAAGTAATTCTATGAAAGTTTTTGAAGTATTTTCTTAATTTTGTTTTTAAGTTAATCTTTGTTACTTAATTAGACTATTTGTATTTAAATTGTTAGTTAGGAGCGGTCCCCCAACGCGACGTATTTTTTTAGAATTATTAATAGATTCTTAGATACTTTAACATTAAGTTTCTTTTATTATTTTTTACTTTTTAAATGAAAATTACTTAAGTTCTTGTATCGGGGGTTTTTTAAATTTTTAATTTAATTTTTTATTTCATACTTTTTATAGGTAGGTTAGGTTAAGTTAGACTTAAGTAAATTATAATATACATACTATAATTTAGATTCTTGTTAAGGTATAGATTACATTTAAGGTCAAGCTCGCTTGCTTTTTTTTACGCATTCTCCCCACTTTCACTCCCCACAACTTTTAAACGGCTCAACCGATTTTCATCAAACATGTCTATCAACACTCGCACATAAGTCACCTTTAATACAAAAAAACTAAATTGAAATCACTGCATACGTTCGGGAGTTACGATGCCATAGACAGACAAACAGACAGACAAACAGACAGACAAACAGACAGACAAACAGACAGACAAACAGACAGACAAACAGACAGACAAACAGACAGACAAACAGACAGACAAACAGACAGACAAACAGACAGACAAACAGACAGACAAACAGACAGACAAACAGACAGACAAACAGACAGACAAACAGACAGACAAACAGACAGACAAACAGACAGACAAACAGACAGACAAACAGACAGACAAACAGACAGACAAACAGACAGACAAACAGACAGACAAACAGACAGATAAACAGACAGACAAACAGACAGACAAACAGACAGACACGTCAAATAACACCCCTCTTTTGCGTCAGGGGTTAAAAATAACCTCAGATTCGAATCAGTGGCGTCGTCAGCTACAATAGGACCAAATTTTAAGCCAATCGGACAAAGTTGATGTTTTTCTCTCCCACTTTCACTCCCCACAACTTTTAAACGGCTCAACCGATTTTCATCAAACATGTCTATCAACACTCGCACATAAGTCACCTTTAATACAAAAAAACTAAATTGAAATCACTGCATGCGTTCGGGAGCTACGATGCCATAGACAGACAGACAAACAGACAGACACGTCAAACTTATAACACCCCTCTTTTTGCGTCGGGGGTTAAAAATAGAAGAGTTCACGAATCTACCCAAATTTTCCATAGTATAAAGTACTATTTTTATACCCTGTACCGTATGGTACCAAGGGTATATTAAGTTTGTGCAAGCCGAAAATGTATGTAACATATAGAAGGAGACGTCGGAGACACCCCAAAGTTACCTAAAATATGATCAGGGTGAATAGAGAAGTCGATATACCCATGTCCGTCTGTCCGTCTGTCCGTGTACCCAATTTGATCGGAAATCTGTTGACTATATCATATAGGTCCCATAGGACCGATCGGCCAAAATAGCTTTTTAAAAGAAAAATTCGCTATATTTCGTTTTTTAATAAAGATATCGTAACCAGATTTGGCGTTTGGAAATTTTTTAGACCACTTAAGCAATGTGCCAAATTTGAACAAAATCGGTTGACTATATCATATAGCTCCCATAGGTCCGATCTTCCAAAAAATCGATTTTTTTACAAAATTTGGTGTGTTTCGTTTGTTTGTTAAGATATTGGGACCAAATTTGACATTCGTGAGTATTTTATAGTTCCGAAGCACTGTACTAAATTTAATCCAAATCGTTTGACTAGATCATATATCTCCCATAGGACCAATCGGTCCAAAAACACGTTTTTATACAAAATTCGATGTGTTTTGTTTGTTTGTAAAGATATTTGAAATAAATTTGGCATTCATAGCTTTTTTAAGGTATTTAAGCACTGTGTCAAATTTTATTGAAATCGGTTGACTATATCATATAGCTCCCATAGGAACGATCGGTCAAAAAAAAATTTTTGCTTAAAAATTCTTCTGTTTTTGGTTTTTTGTGAAGAAATCGGACTTTATTACAAGCTAGTGGTACAGGGTATCCTAAAGTCGTCCGCGCCCGACTTTACGTCCGCCATTTTTTTTTTAGTTTATAGCTTTTATAATGTATTTAAAATTGTTTTTTTTTTTGTTTAATTTTACAGACTGCAAATTATTTACGTAATTTGCATTTTGGATGGTGCAGTTCCTAATGAGCTTAAAATCAATTATCTCATTTAATGTTAGTTTCTAAAGCTATGATAAAATTGTTATTAGCTGGAAATCCTCTATGCGGACCGACAATTTTAAAAAATTTCGGCAGTACCGCAGATTGCAGAATCCTCTCCTGTACTGTCAATCCGCATTGACCTCGGCATTGATTTGCTTAAAGAGAGGATTTTGAGATATTTTTGAAAAATTTTCAAAACGAGTGCTAATCTTGGGAATATTGAACTTTATTTTAACATGACATCTGCGTATCTGATAAAAAGTAAGGTGCATCTAAATTGAAAGGTAGTAAGATATTATCACTGGGTACTTAAGAAATTGAAAAAAAAGAGCCCAGCTGTTCCACGTTGAATATTATGGGTATAATACGTAAAATTCAGTAAATAATCACCATCGGGCATTGGTAATATTTTTGTTAGTTTGTAGTTCAAAACATTGGTGGGGAATTTGTCCAATATAATATCATGCTAATAATACATTAATTAAATAAAGGAATATTTCTATTGTTATCTTATATGAAACTTACATTAAAGGGGCAACTGTGATTCACATTGGTATAACCCTTGACTAAACTAAAAAAAAATCGAGAGACTGGATTATATTGTCTTTTCATAAATCTGCAACCATCTACAGAAATATCATACAGAAAGGGTTTATATCCATTTAAACGTTTAAAGAGCGCAAAGTTTGCCTGAAAAATGAAAAAATTTTTATAAAAGTTTTAGACGTAAATTTTGATTACCGAAGCATTAACTATGGGCAACTTAAACAGGTTCAGCCTCACGGAGATGTACTTGTAGCTGCGATTTACGGCCTTTATAAAGCAATATTGATAATCGCTAAAATCCTTATCTTGGGATGCACACTTTATATTTGTAAATTCCAAGCCAGCGTGAGACATGGCAAGGGATACAACAATTACTAAGAGTAATTTATCGGTATGCATTACGAAGCCACTCATTAGAAACTGACAGCAGTTTCCTTTATTTGAAGATAATTATATTATTTAAAAAATAAAAATTGAATTATTATACACATTAGCCTAATTAAAGTTAATTATATCCACAAGACTCTAATTCAGTCTGCTAAACATAATATGTACAATGGGCGAAATTCCAATATATTCGGAAAAAGTCAAAATTTTTTGTTCATAAAAGTATGTTAATGTGATGGGATATAAAATAAATAACACTAAGGTGGGGTATTCACACTAGGCCAAATATCTAGGTGTGGTTCTAGACAAACGATTCAACTGGAACTCCCACTTGGAACTAGTGCTCTCCAAAGCTACTCGAACCATGTGGGCCTGTAGAAAATTCTTTGACAGCACATGGGTCTTCAGCCCTCATATAGAATAGATACCGTATGATGGTACATATGCACATATCGTCTTGGTAGCCCAAGACGCAGGAAAATGTGGTCATTAAAAAATGCAGCAAGCTTTAAAGATTTATATGCATATCTCTCTCGGGAGCTATGTGTAGCTGTCCGACAGCTGTCATGGAGTCAGTCCTTGGACTCACACCACAGCACATTTTCAACCAAAAGTCAGCCATGCAGAGTCTACTACGTATCCAGATCACATCTGTGATCACTGGTCATGCCGCACTTATATATTCCCTTCCTGACGTATCCATCTGCTCTAGATCAGATCTCATGATCAAGGAATTTTTCCATAACAAGAAACTTGGATCTCTTCTCCCAAGTTGGAAGACATAGGCTGATGGCAGCTCCAGTGGAAACCAGCGGTGGCAACAATGATTCACGGATGAGCCCAAAACTGAGAAGGGTGTAGGTGATGAAATCATTGGACCCAACAGCAGAATTCCTACCGCAATGGGCATCTGGCCCAGCGTCTTTCAAGCGGAGATTCAAGCCAAAGATATCTGCTCCCTTAGTATTCTTCTCAAGGGAACTAGGGGAGCAAACATTTGCATTTATTTAGATAGCCAAGCTGCTAGTAGCTAATTATCATCTTGGAGCATCTCCTCAAGGATGGTTAAAGAATGCCATAACTACCTCCAAACCCTATTCGCCAGGAACAAAGTCGTGCTATGTTGGGTACCTGGACACTCAGGAATGAATGGTAACACGATTGCTGACGATCTAGCACGACAGGGTACCTCCACCCTGACTACAGCTCCTGCGCCGTTTTGTGGTATTGGATGGTCCACAATCAAAACCATGATAAACAAATTGGGTGTAGCAGAACATAGGAGATACTGGTTCTCCCTTCCGGGGCTTCGTCAAGCAAAAGTGCTTATCAAACCTCTCGATGCGATCAAGACAAAAGGTCTTGGCAGAGCGGACCTAAAACTCCAGGTAGCATACTTATATGGCCACCATACTGTTAGACACCATCTACAGAAAATTTGCCTATCGGACTCTTCACAGTGCAGACTCTGTCCAGAAGACGATGAAACCACCAGACATGTTCATCTTGGGAATATTAAACTTTATTTTAACATAACATCTGGCATTTAAATTAAATAATAGTAATAATATTGGTGGACGTAAAACTTAATTAAGTGTCACCTAAGTAATTGAAAAGAAGATCCCAAATGTGCCACGGTGAACATTAAAGGTATACCACGTAAAATTCACTAAATAATCACCATCGGGCATTGGTAAAATTTTTGTTAGTTTGTAATCCACAAAAGTAATGGGTAATTTTTCCAACATCAAATCATGCTAATAATAAATATATATTATATAAAGTCTTATTTTTGTTTGTTATCTAATATGAAACTTACATTAAAGGGGCAACTGTGATTCACATTGGTATAACCCTTGACTAAACTAAAAAAAAATCGAGAGACTGGATTATATTGTCTTTTCATAAATCTGCAACCATCTACAGAAATATCATACAGAAAGGGTTTATATCCGTTTAAACGTTTAAAAACCGCAAAGTTAGCCTGAAAAATTAAAAATTTCTTATAGAAGTTTTAGACGTATTTAAATTTTGATTACCGAAGCATTAACTATGGGCAACTTAAACAGGTTCAGCCTCACGGAGATGTATTTGTAGCTGCGATTCACGGCCTTTATAAAACAATATTGAAAATCGCTAAAATCCTTGTCCTGGGAGACACACTTTATATTTGTAAATTCCAAGCCAGCGTGAGACATGGCTAGCGATAACAGAATAACTAAGACTAATTTATCGGTATGCATTACGAAGCCGCTTATTAAAAACTGACATTAGTTTCCTTTATTTGAGGATAATTATATTATTTAAAAAATAAAAATTGAATTATTATACACATTAGCCTAATTAAAGTTAATTATATCCACAAGATTCTAATTCAGTCTGCTAAACAAAATATGTACAATGGGCAAAATTACAATATATTCGGAAAAAGTCAAAAATGGTTCATTTATAAAGTAATGTGATGACATATTAAATTAATAACACTGAGGTGGAGTATTCAGACCAGATCAAATATCTAGGTGTGGTCCTAGCCAAACGATTCAACTTGAACTCCCACTTAGAACTAGTGCACTCTAAAGCTACTCGAGCCATGTGGGCCTGTAGAAAATTCTTCGGCAGTACATGGGGCTTCAGCCCTCACACTATAGAATGGATATACCCTATGGATGGTACGGCCTATCATCACATATGTGGCCCTTGTGTGGTGGCATAAAGAAATGCAGCAAGCCTCAAAAACTAGTATGCATATCTCCCTCGGGAGCTATGCGTATCTGTCCGACAGCTGTCATGGAGTCTAGGCCTCACACCACACCACATTTTCAACCAAAAGTCAGCCATGCAGAGTCTAGTACATATCCAGATCACTTTTGGACTCTTAGCAAGTGACACTGGACATGCCGCACTTATCTATTCACTTCCTAGCGGATCGATCTGCTGTAGCTTAGATCTTATGATCACGGAATTATTTCATAACAAGAAATTTAGATATCTTCTCCCAAGTCGGGAGACTTGGGCTGATGGCAGCCTCTGTGGAAACCTCCGGTGGTAACAATGGTTCACGGATGGTCCAAAACTGAGCAGGGTGTAGGTGTTGGTGTCGTTGGACCCAACACCTAGATCTACCGCAATGGGCAACTGGCCCAGTTTCTTTCAAGTGGAGATTCATGCCATAGCGATCTGCGCCCTTAGTATCCTTCTCAAGGGAATTAGGGGAGCAAACAACTGCATTTATTCAGATAACCAAGGTGCTATTAGGGCATTATCAAACCGAAGCATCTCCTCCAAGATGGTTAAAGAATGCCATAACTACCTCCAAACCCTGTCCGCCCCGAACAAAGTCGTGCTATATTGGGTGACACGATCGCTGACGATCTAGAACGATAGTGTGCCTCCACCCTGACTACATCTCCTGCGCCGCTCTGTTGTATTGGTTGGTCCACAATCACGACTACAATAAACAAATGGGAGAACATAGGAGATACTGGTTCTCCTAACCGGGGCTTCGTCAAGCAAAAGCCCTTGTCAAACCTTTGGATATTATCAAGACAAAAGGGCTTACCTATCTGGCCACCACACTTTTGGATACAATCTACAGAAAATTGGCTTTTTGGACTTTTCAGAGCGCAGACTTTGTCTAGAAAATGATGAAACCACCAGACATATACTCTGTGACTGCCCAGCGCTGGTATGGGACAGAGCCTGTAACATGGGAAAGGAACGGATTAGTCCCTTCTATCTCAGGTCAATACCAACAAAACACCTACTGATATTCAAGCAGAAAACGGCAAGTCGTTTGCTTTAATTTAAGGGTATGGTACAAAAGACCTTTTGGTCGCAGTACCTCTTAGTGAGGAGCCTTTGGGGGGAAAAAAAATGTGATGGCAGCCCTCCGGTTTTTATAAGCTGGCTCGTCAACCATTAGCTGCTTGTTTAATTTTAGACTCATTAAAAAATTCCGGCAGTACCGCAGATAGCAAAATCCTTTCGTGTACTATCATTCCACATTAACCTCGAAAATTTTAGACTTTAAAAAATATTTTTAATTAATTATCAAAACGAATGATCATCTTGTGAATATTGAACTTTATTTTAACATAACATCTGCGAAGATGATAAAAAGTTAGGTGCATTTAAATTAAATAATAGAATAATATTGGTCACCTATGAAATTGAAAAGAAGATCCCAACTGTGCCACGTTTAATATTAAAGGTAGACCACGTAAAATTCAGTAAATAATCACCATCGGGCATTGGTAACATTTTTGTTAGTTTGTAATCCACAAAAGTAGTGGGTAATTTTTCCAACATCACATCATGCTAATAATACAATAATTAAATTAAGAGTTATATCTTTTCTTATCGAACAAAGAACTTACATTATAGGGGCAACTGTGATTCACATTGGAATATCCATTGAATACACTAAAAAAAAATCGTGACACTGGATTATATTGCTTTTTCAAAAATCTGCAACCATCTACAGAAATATTATACAGAAAGGGTTTATATCCATTTAAACGTTTAAAGAGCGCAAAGTTAGCCTGAAAAATCGAAAAATTTCTTATAGAAGTTTTAGTTGTTTGTAAATTTAATTACCGAGGCATTAACTATGGGCAACTTAAACAGGTTAACCCTCACGGAGATGTATTTGTAGCTGCGATTTACGGCCTTTATAAAACAATATTGAATATCGCTAAAATCCTTATCTTGGGAGACACACTTTATATTTGTAAATTCCAAGCCAGCGTGAGACATGGCTAAGGATAAAAGAATTACTGACAATAATATTTCAATATGCATTACGAAGCCGCTTATTGAAAACTGATAGATTTATTCATTTGAAAATAATTATATTATTTTAATATATTATAATATTTATTATACTAGCCTAATTAAAGTTAATTACTATATATGTACAATGGGAAAATTCCAATATATTTGGAAAAAGTCACAATTTGCATAAGCGAATATTTTTTTTATCTATAAAAGTAACCCTCTGTTCAACCATCAACTGCTTGACAAGCAGTGCTTGTTTACGCAACAATGCACGAAACATAAAAAAATTACGCAACTTTAAAATAGAAAATCATGGCTTCGGGTAGATGGAAAATTTTTAGTAAATATAATATGTGAAGAAAAAATTAATATTTGCTCATACGCTGTACATTTTTTGGTGCATATAAAATTCTTAGTTGTTATATATAGATATTAATATGCCAATAAAGAGTATAATTTATTAAAAAATTTAAGAAAAAATGGCGGACGTAAAGTCGGGCGCGGACGACTTTAGGAGACCCTGTACCACTAGCTTGTAATAAAGTCCGATTTCTTCACAAAAAACCAAAAACAGAAGAATTTTTAAGCAAAAAATTTTTTTTTGACCGATTGTTCCTATAGGAGCTATATGATATAGTCAACCGATTTCAATAAAATTTGACACAGTGCTTAAATACCTTAAAAAAGATATGAATGCCAAATTTATTTCAAATATCTTTACAAACAAACAAAACACATCGAATTTTGTATAAAAAACGTGTTTTTGGACCGATTGGTCCTATGGGAGCTATATGACCTAGTGAAACGATTTGGATTAAATTTAGTACAGTGCTTAGGAACTATAAAATACTCACGAATGTCAAATTTGGTCCCAATATCTTAACAAACAAACGAAACACAACAAATTTTGTTAAAAAATCGATTTTTTGGAAGATCGGACCTATGGGAGCTATATGATATAGTCAACCGATTTTGTTCACATTTGGCACATTGCTTAAGTGGTCTAAAAAATTTCCAAACGCCAAATCTGGTTAGGATATCTTTATTAAAAAACGAAATATAGCGAATTTTTCTTTAAAAAAGTTATTTTGGCCGATCGGTCCTATGGGAGCTATATGATATAGTCAACCGATTTTGATCAAATTTGGTACAGTGATTGGGAACTATAAAAAACTTTCGAATACCAAATTTCGTTACGATATCTTCATAAACAAACGAATTATTCATCTAAAACGCTTTTTTTTTGTCGAGGTCGTCTCAAACACCCCCATGGGAGCTATATAATTTATCCCCGATATCAAAAAAATAAAATAAACTTGCCTCCTATGGAATAATATGGGATCTAATGTGAAAGTTTGGTAACTCTAGCTCTTACCATCTCTGAGATCTAGGCGTTCACACGGACGGACGGACGGACGGACGGACAGACGGACGGACAGACGGACAGACGGACAGACGGACATGGGTATATCGACTTCTCTATTCACCCTGATCATATTTTAGGTAACTTTGGGATGTCTCCGACGTCTCCTTCTATATGTTACATACATTTTCGGCTTGCACAAACTTAATATACCCTTGGACCATACGGTACAGGGTATAAAAATGGCGGACGTAAAGTCGGGCGCGGACGACTTTAGGATACCCTGTACCACTAGCTTGTAATAAAGTCCGATTTCTTCACAAAAAACCAAAAACAGAAGAATTTTTAAGCAAAAATTTGTTTTTTGACCGATCGTTCCTATGGGAGCTATATGATATAGTCAACCGATTTCAATAAAATTTGACACAGTGCTTAAATACCTTAAAAAAGATATGAATGCCAAATTTATTTCAAATATCTTTACAAACAAACAAAACACATCGAATTTTGTATAAAAAACGTGTTTTTGGACCGATTGGTCCTATGGGAGCTATATGACCTAGTGAAACGATTTGGATTAAATTTAGTACAGTGCTTAGGAACTATAAAATACTCACGAATGTCAAATTTGGTCCCAATATCTTAACAAACAAACGAAACACAACAAATTTTGTTAAAAAATCGATTTTTTGGAAGATTGGACCTATGGGAGCTATATGATATAGTCAACCGATTTCGATCAAATTTGGCACATTGCTTAAGTGCTCTAAAAAATTTCCAAACGCCAAATCTGGTTACGATATCTTTATTAAAAAACGAAATATAGCGAATTTTTCTTTAAAAAAGTTATTTTGGCCGATCGGTGCTATGGGAGCTATATGATATAGTCAACCGATTTCGATCAAATTTGGTACAGTGATTGGGAACTATAAAAAACTTTCGAATACCAAATTTCGTTACGATATCTTCATAAACAAACGAATTATTCATCTAAAACGCTTTTTTTTTGTCGAGGTCGTCTCAAACACCCCCATGGGAGCTATATAATTTATCCCCGATATCAAAAAAATAAAATAAACTTGCCTCCTATGGAATAATATGGGATCTAATGTGAAAGTTTGGTAACTCTAGCTCTTACCATCTCTGAGATCTAGGCGTTCACACGGACGGACAGACGGACGGACAGACGGACAGACGGACAGACGGACATGGGTATATCGACTTCTCTATTCACCCTGATCATATTTTAGGTAACTTTGGGGTGTCTCCGACGTCTCCTTCTATATGTTACATACATTTTCGGCTTGCACAAACTTAATATACCCTTGGACCATACGGTACAGGGTATAAAAAGCCCTAGAAAGAGTCTGGGTTCTGCTATTAGCCTAGATGAGAAAAATGTGTTTGTTAGTGTGACCATAACCTGCTTGTAATTTTCAGTGCTTATTATGTTATCAATATTCTCTATTTCAATTGTAGATAAAAGGGTATTATTATACAAGAAAAAAAATTGGTTATACGAATCTACGCAACTGGTACCTTAGCCATAACATTCATGGGATCAAGCATACAGTTTAATAAGGAACACCACAGAGGAAATCGACACCCGCCAAAAAAGATGCACCAACTGGATCTCGGAACGGATAAGGGACCTGATTAGCAGAAGGAAAGACCTCAAGCCAATGGCGGCTCATAATCATTTCCAAGTCCGTAATGAATACCGTGTTTGTGACAAGAGAGCTTTAATGGATAGCCTTGTAGCAAACATAGAAAGCGCAGCCGGTGAAAATAACATGCGCTCGCTATACCAAATAATAAATCAGCTTACTGGATTTACGATTGGGATTCTAATGATAACCTTCTAATGAATGATGATGCACAAATCCAAAGATGACGACAACACTTCATGGAGATAAGCTATAATAAGCCAGGCAGCAGAAGCCTTGAGAATTACAGAGACGTCGCACCCACCAACAACCTTAGAATTTTGTTAATTTGAAATTGTTATCGCAATCCGAACAAGCTGTGGAGTGGCGCTTACTCCTGGACCTCTTGTTCATCGACTTCAAGAAGGCCTTCGATTCAGTGGACAAAGCAGCGATATGGTGGCCATTGGCAAGGAAAGGAGTGCCAGTCAACATCGTATCGATAATAAAAGCGATGTATGATGATGCGGACTTAGCGGATGGGTTGTTTAAGGCTGGTGGCGACGAGCTAATAGGGTGCATGCATCAGCTCCTATGCAAAATGTGGCTAGCGAAAAGCATGCCCGACGATTGGAAGCTCAGTGTCCTTTGACCTATAACGAAGAAGGGTAACCCGACGATATGCGCAAACTACAGGGGGATCAGTCTTATTGCCATCTCATAAAAGATCCTGTCGAGCGTATTATGTGAAAGACTGATGCGGTATGTCTACATACTGATCCGACCCTATCAGTGCGGCTTCATACCTGACCCATAGACTAGGTCTTCACTCTATGCCAAATCTTCTAAAAAACCTATCGATACCCATCATCGATTACAAAGCTGCATTCGAGGGGAAGGGGTACTGCGGAAGGCCGCCGTACATCGCAATGGCACTATGTCCAGCTTCTTGCTTACGCTGATGATATCGACATCATTGGACAAGCAAGATGTTATAACTTAATTTTCCGCAATCGAAAAGGAGTCATCGAAAGCGGTCTAGCGGTAAACGAGGCCAAGACGATGTATATGCTGTCTACGAACAGGGACGCACGGTGCCTAGGCTCCCATATTGCAGCGGACTGCTTTACTTTTGGAGTAGTCAAGGATTTTACGTACCTTGGCACTGCCGAGGAATCACACTTGCCAATAGATGTTACTATGGTTTCAGTAAGCAGATGTGTAGCAGAACCTCTCTCGACCAACAAAGCTAACACTCTACAAGACGCTCATCTGGCAGAAGCATGGGTTGTGTTGCGGACGGATGCATCCGGTCTTGGGGTGTTTGAAAGAATAAAAACTTCGTAAAGTCTTCGATCCCGTTCGTTTTTTGTACGACTTTCGCATAAGAATGAACTAAGAACTGTACGAGCTCTACGATGACATATATATTGTCCAGCGCATCACAATACAACGTCTGCGCTGGCTTGGTCATGGTTGTACGTATGGATAACGATGCTCCAGTGAGAAAGGTATTCCAAGCAAAAGCCGAAAAACGACAATGAAAGGTACGACCACGACTCCGATGAATATATCAAGTAGAGGAGAACCTATCCTTCCTTGGTATTTCTAATTAGCAGTAGCTGCTGAGGCCAGCTATAACCCGGGAACGGGCTATCATGGCCACACAATGACAATGATGAAAAAAAATACTTTGGATAATTAAAATCAAGCTACTACAACAAACTAATCCCACATACTGCAAATTATTAACGTAATTTACATTTTAGATGGTGCCTAATGGGTTTAAAAGCAATTATCTTTAGTTTCCAAAGCTATGATTAAATTGCTATTAGCTGGAAAACTTCGTTCGGGCCGACAATTTTTTTAAATTTTTAAAGGTTCCAAAAAAGTTTATCTCCTGTACTGTCATTCCGCATTTATCTCGTAAATTTTTGGACTTTAACAAATATTTTTAATAATGATCAAAGCAATTGTTTATGTTGGATATTTTGAATTTTATTTGAACATGACATAAAATAATATGATGATAACAAGTTAGGTGCATTTAGATTGAATAATAGTAATTATACTGTGGGTAGTATAATTTTAATACTTTTATTCTACTTAGGAAATTGAAAAGTAGAGCCCAGCTGTTCCACGTGGAATATTATAGGTATACCACGTAAAATTCAGTAAATAATCACCTTCGGGCATTGGTAAAATTTTTGTTAGCTTGTAGTCCAAAATAGTGCTGGGAAATTTTTCCAAAATCACATCATGCTAATAATATATTAAAAAAATAAAGCAATATTTTTATTTGTTATCTAACATAAAACTTACATTATAGGGGCAAGTGTGATTCACATTGGTATAACCATTGACTATACTAAAAAAAAATATTGAGACTGGATTATATTGCTTTTTCATAAATCTGCAAGCATCTACACAAATATCGTACAGAAAGGGCTTATATCCATTTAAACGTTTGGAAAGCGCAAATTTAGCCTGAAAAAACGAAAAAAATTCTTATAGATGTTGTAGTTGAAAGTAGATATTTTACCGAAATTTTAACTAAAGGCAACTTGAACATGTTCATTCTCACAGAGATGTATTTGTAGCTGCGATTCACGGCCTTTATAAAGCAGTATTGGAAATCACTATAATCCTTATCATGAGAGACACACTTTATGTTCGTAAATTTCAAGCCAAAGTAAGGCTGGGTTAGGGATAAAAGAATTACTAAGAATAATATGGCGATATGCATTATGAAGCCGCTCATTAAAAACTGACAGTAGTTTTGTTTATTTGAATATAATTATATTATTGAAAAAAATAAAAATTGAATTATTATACACATTAGCTAAATTAAAGTTAATTATATCCGCAAGACTCTTATTCAGTCTGCTAAACATAATATTTACAATGGGCAAGGTTCCAATACATTTGGAAAAGTCAAAATTTGTATGAGCAAAATTAATTTTTTGTACAAATCTCGGTGTATTTTGTTTGTTTATGGAGATATCGTAATCAAATTTGAAAATCGGAAGTTTTTAAAGTACCCAAACACTGTATTAAATTTTGTTAGCATCTGTTGACTATGTCATAAAGGTCCCAGGATGGATCTTCAACAAAATCGATTTTTGTACTCAATACAGTATGATTCGTTTGTTTATGAAGATACTAGTGAGATTCTCTAGTTAGCTTATCTGGAAAAATATAAGATTTTTAGATTAGTTTGCAACTCGATTCAAACTGGCACCATTATTAGTCGAATGTCGCGTTTCACGGGTCAGTCTTAACCGAATTCTTTCACGTTCATTGCGATCTTCACAAACGATATTGGACCTCGAACATTGATTAACAATAATACCAATTTTTGTATATACGGCAATATACACAGAAAAACCGATATTCACCAAAATGCGTATATATCACGAACCAATACACATAAACACATCAAAATAAGCTTAAAACTTCCGCATTGATAACTTCTAACATACGCAAATAACAAATTTGATATTCATCGACGCGACCTTGAGAACATCCGTAACACGTAAAACAGAAGTTTATTATATATATATAATATAATATATAGATGGTTACCACTCGTGAGTTTTTTATAGGTCTCAACCACTGTATCAAATTTTACCAAAATCGGTATTCTACCAAAATCGGTTGAGCTATCGAGCTATACGAAAGGAACGATCGCTCAAAAAACAAATTTTTGCTTAAGAATTCTTCTGTGTTTAGTTTTTTATGAAGGAACCTAATTTGGGAATCAAATATCTTTAGTTTTTTTAAGCAATATACTGGATATTATTGCAAGCTAGCTACCCTGTAGGTATCCCAAAGTCCATTGTTTTTTTTTCTGAAAGTAATTGAGAATTTTTTCAAATCGCGTAAAATTATATTTTTTATTGAATTAAATCAAATTCGCAGTAAAATAGAATTAGGTCTATTATAAAGTCGCTAAAATTTTAGGTACATCAAAATTTTCCGGCAGTACTGCTTATTGAAAAATCCTATCATGTACTGAATTTCGGATACAAAAAAATATTTTTAAAAATTATAAAAACGAATGAAATTTATATTAACAAAACAATGACAAACTGCAAAGAGAATCTAAAGAGTTAGGTACATTTAATAATCGCGTAATGAAAAGAAGACCCCAACTGTTGCACGTTTAATATTATAGGTAGACCACGTAAAATTCAGTAAATAATCACCATCGGGCATTGGTAAAATTTTGGTTAGTTTGTAGTCCAAAAATGTGTTGGGTAATTTTTCCACCATCACATCAGGCTAATAATACATTAAATAAATAAAGGGATATTTCTCTTGTTATCGAACATAAAACTTACATAATACGGACAAGAGTGATTAAAATTCGCATAATCCTTGAATAAACTAAACAAAAATCGTGTTACTGGATTATATTGTTTTTTCATAAATCTGCAAGCATCTATAGAAACATTATACAGAAAGGGTTTATATCCATTTAAACGTTTAAAAAGCGCAAAGTTAATCTGAAAAACGTAAAATTTCTTATAGTTGTTTTACTTGTAATTGAATTTTTTACCGTAGAATTCCTATCTATGGGCACCTTGAGCAGGTTAAGCCTCAAGGAGATGTAGTTGTTGCTGCGATTCACGGCCTTTATAAAACAGTATTGGAAATCACAAAAATCTTTACCGTGAGAGATGCACTTTATGTTCGTATATTTCAAGCCAAAGTAAGGCTGGGTTAGGGATAAAAGAGCTACAAAGAATAATATATCGGTATTCATTACGAAGCCGCTTATCAAAAACTGTCAGTTGTTTCATTTATTTAAAGATAAATATATTATTAAAAAAATAAAAATATAATGATTTTATTTGCCTAATTAAAGTTATTATATCCATAAGACCCTAATTAAGTCAGCTGAACATAATACAGACGTATCGAAATACAGTGAACTAATTATTGCATGGTCTGTTCACAGTATCAAGGCTGTTCACTATATCAAAGTTGACATTTTTTTTGCCCAAAACTCATTTGTAAAACTTTAGATGTTTACTATTCCGGGTGTTCACTATATCCAACCACGACTGTATTTACAATGGGCAGAATTGCAAAATATTTGCAAACAAAATAAAATTTGCAAGAGCGAATTACTTTTTATTTATTAAACCCTCATGTCTAAATGCCCCGTGGTATATCCGAAATCGAATTCTTCACAAGGATCTAGGCATTCCCTATGTGGCTGATGTATTGAATAAACTTAGCCACCTTTACGCTGATCGCATAAGAAACCATCCGAACTCGCTTGCATGTGCCCTGGCCGGTCATAGACCAAGAAGACGCCTAAAAAGCCTTCACCCAAACGACCTCCAGAAGGCGTGTCACATCATAGAATCTACTTGATTTTTTCTTTTAAATATTGTATATATAGAGTAATCTAAATCATACCACACAAATAGTTATTTTAAGTGTATAGTGACTTACTTTTTCGTAAATGTTGGATTATAACCCATTAAATCAAGGGTTGATTTCCAATGATAAATATTCGAAATAAAAAAAAAAAGTTATTGACTTGACATAGGAAATAAAATTCTAGCCCATTGTGCCAGTTGCGAAATAAATAGTTTCTGTAACTCTATGGATGATTGCACACTCTAAATTTAAAGAAATTATATGGTTCTATTGGGTGATTTTTTTTGCTGGTATCTTTTTGACAGATCACACGTGAATCGTGTCAGGTGTCAGGTGTCATTGTCAAACTTGTTTAGTTTGCTCTGTAATTTAACCATGAATCGACTTACGAACGAACAACGCTTGCAAATTATTGAATTTTACTATCAAAATTCATTATCGGTTAATAAAATGCATCGCGATCTTTTTCCAATTTTTGGGCAGTTTGGTCGGCCTACTGACGGAGCTATTCGGAAGCTTGTTACTTAATTTCGAACCCAGCTTACATTATTGGACATAAAGCCAGTACAACGCATACGTAGAGTGAGGAGCGTAGAAGCTATTTCGGCGGTATCAGCCAGTGTTAGTAATGATCATCGATTCACCGCCGTTCTCAACAATAGGGCTTATGTTACTCCACTACGAGGAAAATTTAGCGAAAGGATTTGTGTGTAAAACCATATAAGATACAGCTGGTGCAAGAATTGAAGTCAGACGACCTCCCACAACGTCTAACATTTGGTGAATGGGCGCTGTTGGACGAAGATCCACATTTTTATCGAGGAATTGTGCTCAGCCGTGGGGCTCATTTCTAGTTTAATGGATACGTCAACAAGCAAAATTGCCGCATCTGGAGTGAAGACCAGCCGGAAGCATTGCAAGAGCTACCAATGCATCCCGAAAAAGTCACTGTTTGGTGTGGATTATGAGCCGGTGGCATCATCGGGCCGTACTTCTTCAAAGACGACTATGACCGGAACGTTACTGTGAATGGGGAGCGCTACCGTCGGATGATTGACGACTTTTTTTTGTCCAAAATGGAAGAATTGGACATGCCTGACATGTGGTTTCAACATAATGGTGCCACATGCCACACGGCACGCCAAACAATGGCCCAATTAAGAGCCGCCTTCGGTGAACAGTTTATCTTACGTTTGGGGCCCGTCAATTGGCCGCCTAGATCGTGTGATTTGATGCCTTTGGATTATTTCTTGTGGGGCCTACAGGGGATAAACCAGCAACAATTGACGTACTGGAAGCCAATATTGAAGCATTTATTCGTGAAATTCCGGTCGATATGTTGGAGAGAGTGTGCCAAAATTGGACCTTGCGCATGGGCCATCTAAAGCGGAGCCGCGGCCAACATTTGCATGAAATCATCTTAAGATATTAATTTATATTGATCGTTCTAACGATTCCAATAAAGATTTCATCGATTTAGGCAGCCGCCACCAAAAGCCACTATTATCGTTAGATTGGCTTCTCTTGACCTGTCGCAGGGGGTGCCGATTTGACGGAAGTCAGAGCTTCTGCTCTGGAGAGTCCTTTGTGAAGAGCATCCCTGAGGAGTCTCTTCTCGCCGGAGTTCAGCCTTACAAAGGAAAGCTCTGTCTCCAGATTGAGGGTCTGGAGAGTGGCTCCGATACTGGTGCCAGACGACTTCTGTGAGACTAAACCCACGTTGTCATCTCCGTCAGAGACCAGGAGTTCATCTTCAGAGCTGGAAGCCGGTACCTCCAGCTGTCGGTGAACACGCGGTCCTTTCGGTTGCGGCACATCAGCCGTAGCGTTACAACTAGAGGTCGTCGTGCAGACTTCCTCTTGTGGTGATGCTTTTAGAGTGTCACCAAACTCATCCCAATCATTTGAAGTATCCATATATGTATTGAATACTCGGGGCGGGGATGTCGCCCACGGGATGGCCCGAGATGCCGTGGGAAGTCAAGGAATAAAACTGGAGGTTGACAGGTATCCAGAGTCCCCATACTAGAGATCGAGCTCCCCCTCGATCATGCATCTTTCGGCGTATTATGTTCCACCTTAGATTGGGATAATTTTTTGAAAGAGTGTTCTTCTCTTCGCCCGACTACAATTGGTTAGCATCCAAGGCAGAGACATGACCTTACCATGGACCTGATTCCAGCCGCCCTCACGGGGAGATTATAAGTCGCACTTCCAGTAGTGTATCACAATTACGGCGCGTGCCATACAAGAAGTGGTTGCACGTTGATCCCCTTGTAATACCTATTGGCTGACGGCCAATTCGAGCTTAGATTTTTGGATTTGATACTAAAAGAAAAAAAAAAGTGCTATCTGGCTATGTCTGCCTTTAATGCCTGTATGATGCAACATTGCGTATACGTATTTTAAGCTCATTAATTTTTATAATAATATTAATTTTAAATACACTGGACTTCATTTCACTGAGATTTGAAAATTAAGGATTTCATACCGAAACCAAAAAAAAGTGTATATTGGCTATGTCTGCCTTTACTACCTATAAGCCCCATTACGTATACGTAATTTTGTGTCTCATAATTTTTGTAATTATATTTACTTAAGCATACACTGGACTTAATCTTGATTGGAAAATTTTTGATTAGATACCGCAAAGCAAATTAAAGTGCTATCTGGCTATATCTGCCTATACCCCTTATAATAGGCAACATTGCGTATACGTATTTTTTTGTAATACATATATATTTGCTCATTAGTTTATAAGAAAGTTATTTTATTTTTAGGGCTAAAAGGTGTTAATAATAAATAGAAATAGTTACACTAAGTATAAAAAATTCTCATATTTAAATTAAAGTTTACAAAAAGCTCCTCCATACTTCAAATTCAGACTAAAGTTCTTAACTCTATATATCATTTTAAAGTGCACTTTATGGCTGCAACTCAGTACGTAACCTCTTATAAAGTCCATACAAAAAATATATTTTCTACGTACCTCTTTAATTTACGTTAATGGCTCCACTTGCCGTTGTTGTTGTTGTTGCTGCCTCGTCCTTTGTCCTGCATCTAACAAGCTTAAATCATTGAAAGTTTTACAATTTTGCAACACTTGGCTGCTAGTTGCGTTAATTAAATCAAAATCAATGGCAATGTCGTGCTTGGCAGCAGTGCTTGCAATAGAGCAGAGATCCTGTGGCTGCTCCTCCTCGTTGCCGTTGCCATCCGTAGGCATTATGTTGTCCCTTTTGGCATCTCATGTTGCATTCATGCTGGCAATTGATGACATAGCACATAGAGGAGCAGTCATCCTCATCCTCCACCTCCTCGTGCTGCTGCTGCTGTTGCTCTACCATGGCAGCTTTTATGGCTACATGCTGGTTGGCCATGTCAGTCATTTGGCCAGCAGCAGCATATTCATAGTCATACTCATCGTATTCGTCCATAAACGAGTGCTCCGAGTAGCTGTCATCATCGTCACAATCAAAGTAGCCACTCTGTAAAAGTGAGACTAAGTGTTAGAGGGGTTATGTTGCCTAAGGTGGCCTTTGGGTCGGTGCACAGTGGTCGAAATTGATTTTTGTTAATGTTAAAATTAAATAATAGCTAAGAATATGAACTATAAAATTAAGTCCATTGCGTGCGAAGACAGTCGCTCGGGTAAGGCCTACAAGAAGGCAATAGCAGCTCTTGGAGTGGTATATCCAGGAGCTAAGCTAGTGGCGGTGGACTGGTCGGAAGTCCCCATTAGACCCAGAGCCAGAATATGGGTCTCAGCCGAACCGGCGGATCCAGGCAAGATCCTCAAGTTGTTTCAGGTGTGTAACCCACACCTGAAAACTGATATTGGCGGATCGCCTAGGTAGAGGGCGACCCAACGCGACAGCTACTGCTGACTATCAACAAAGAGTCAGCAGAAGCCTTAACCAAAGCCGAAGGAACAGTACGCTACGGCTACGCTAAGGTTGTGATTCGGTGTACCGAAATGATACCTGGAAGACCCCGAGTCCATCATTGAGGAGATGAGTGGGGCGGAAGATATCCTGGAGGGGTATACCTCGGAGTCATCGGAGCTCGCCAGGGAGCTCTCTAGAAGCCAACTAGAAGCTGACTGAATCCTCGACGAGACAGACGAGGATGAGGGCAGCGGTGGAGGTTAAACTTGGAGATGTCGATAAGACTTCTTCAAATTAATCATCGCCACTGTCTTGTTTGCCTCATCCTCGTCTGTCGCGTCGAGGATTCAGGACTGACTCCATGACTCCTGGAAGGGTATACCTGAAGTCATCGGAGTTCGCCAGGGAGCTCTCTAGTAGCCAACTAGAAGCAGTGGTGGAGGTTAATCTTGGAGATGTCGGTAAGACTTTTCAAATTAATCATCACCACTGTCTTGTTTGCCTCATCCTCGTCTGTCTCGTCGAGGATTCAGGACTGACTCCATGACTCCTGGAAGGGTATACCTCGGAGTCATCGGAGCTCGCCAGGGAGCTCTCTAGAAGCCAACTAGAAGATGACTCAATACTCGCCGAGTCAGACGAGGATGAGGCAAACAAGACGAAGGTGGAGGTTAATCTTGGAAGTGTCGATAAGACTTCTTCAAATTAATCTTCACCACTCCACAGCAGCTTCAGCTGCTTTACTACTTTGCCTAAGCCAAGGCGAATTCGATGTCGTTCTTATCCAGGAACCGTGGCTCAGCAAAGGCCAGATCTCTGGATTATTTTATAGATATATATACAATTTTATTATTTTGACCACTGTTCCGAGTTGTCAAAAGAATTATGTTGCTAAGTACGCACCTGACAGTCCAAACAGCGGCAATTATCACAGAGTGTGCAACTAAGTCCTAATATATCAGCTGCTTCTTTGTACAGCTCATAGCTGGACTTTGTTGTTGCTGTTGTTGTTGTTGTGGCAAGTTGTTTATATTGTTGTTGTTGCTGCTGTTGTTGTTTGTTGTTGTCACCATTATTCATGCTCCAATTGTTCAATTTATTTTGCTGTCCTAACGTCCCTGCCTCATGACTGTTGTCGTTGCGATTTTTCAAAATGTTGCTATTGTTGTTGTTATTGTTGCGCGTTGCTGCCACGCCTGAATGAGCCGCAAATGATGATGCTGTTGGTGGTGATGCCACTCCAGCTCCGGTTCCAGTTCCATGCCGATCCGCCTCATTGCTGTTGTACAGAAAATTGAAGTTTATTTAGCTGGCTTTATTGCTCGTTGCCAGTTGGCTTTGGTTGACTAAACTGAACTAAACTAAACGTGGCCCAAAACACCCGGCGGCAAATATACAAATGCAAATTGAAAATAAGTGTGGCATAGATAGAGGCGTCTTGGCAACTTTGGGATACTCTGAAGCAGACAAGGATTCTTATTATATGAACTGCTGTATATAGACTGTACTTGGAGCTCAAAAAGAAGGATTACGGCGTCATTTAAAACGACTTTTAACCAGAAAGACCCGGAAGGCGTCTTTATACCTCGAAATTTGGTTGTCTAGATGAAGCCCTAAAAGCAGCTCAAAAATAACTAACGCCATCGAACTATGAGCAAGAAACCAATCACAAAATTTTCCTTTCTTTGGGCCCGTACGCAGCATGAAAAACTTCAAACGTAATTTATAGTAAAAAAAAAATAGTCACACTATGGGCCTTTAAGCAAGTAACTCAGAGATTTTTTAAGGTGTGAAGTTTTTTCTGAGATGACTTTGAGAAATAATAATAAAAAAAGAGCTTAAAATATTTTTAAATTTTTGCCATTAAAAACTTTGCAGAATTTTTCTACATAGACAACGGCAGAGAACATAATTAATTGTATATTTAAAAAAAATTGTCTACCACTGTTGACGTCTCGAAAAGGAGTGACCAAATTTAACAAAAACTACTCAAAAAGAGTTTAAAGAATACATTAAAAATTTCATTTCAGAAAGCAAATCCCTTGAAGAATTTCTTGAAACGTAATCTATTGGCACCTTCAAAATTGTTTCAAATATCAATAATTTTTGTTTTTAAAATAGCTGGAACGTTTATTTTTTTTTTCAATTTCTACTAATAATAATATAATAAAAAATATTTAAAAAATTTTTCCATTAACAACTTTTTAGAGGTATTCTAAACAGCAGAGAACATAATTTAAGGTATTTATGAATTTTTTGTTTCTAACGATGTTGCTCAACCTCGAATAAGTGTGACCAAATATTCAAAATATTCTTATATTACTCACAAAATGTTTAAAAAAGACATTAAAAACTGGCACCTCCTTCAAACATTTCTCTGGTATCGGAATCATCGAACACTCTCAAAATTATTTCAAAACTCAAAAACTTTCGTTTTTGTAAATTTTTTCTTTATTTTTTTGGTAGCAATTTTGTAATATTTATAATAATATTAAGAGATTGACTAACTCTCGGATTTGGACTACAAAAGGAGGTATTACAATTATCTTCGAATTTATGGTCACATTATAATTTTTTTTTTTTCAATTTTCTTAAAGATGTTAATTGAAAGATTTTTTTTCCACATCTACGGGGGGTTTTCAAGTATTTACCCCCAAGTTGGAAAAATGGATTAACTTTCCAAAATTAGATATTACGCTTACTTCGAATTTAAGGTTCAATTATAAAAATATAAATTTCTTTAATTTTCTGTTGGATGTTAATTGAAAGAATTTTTTTTTTTAATTCCTGGTCTACGGGGGATTTTTAAGTTGTGCCTCCCTCAAAGTTGGAAAAATGGTTTCTTTCCAAAATAAGCTTACTCCAAATTCAAGGTGCAATTATAACAATATATTTTTTCAATTTTTTGTTGCGTGTTAATCGAGAGAATTTTTAATTTTCCTGAATCCAGCGAAACTGTGGGCGTTTCCAAGCTTCGATCCTGGATCCACGCCTGCCTGTATCTCTTAAATAATCTGGGCTTCCACACCCGAAGCTACAGGAGAAAAACAAATTGTATTCCATGTCTTCTTGCAACTATGTATAAAGTGTCAAGGTTGGATATCCTAGTTCTTATAATATTCAAACATGTCTGCAGGGCCCCGACCTGATTATCAGAGACAACTTCGGGGATTCTCCTTCTCTATAGTTATATACCTTAATGTATTGTGTATAAAATCAAGAAATTAGATGCAAGCTTAAAGGCCTCCATTATAAAGAACTTTATTTTCTATTTAAAAAGGTGCTCAGGAAATAAATACCAAAAGTCTAAAGAAGCTACTATCAGGCTAGGTCCGACATTCCTCCCATAATATTCGAGTAGGGTATTAAAAAGTTTATTAAAAGCCAACGTAGCATTATTGATTTCAAAATTCGTTCCAGATTTTAATTTTTATCTGACCAGAAAATGTTTTCTGCTTCAAAAACGCATTTTTTAAATGTTTTGCAATTAACTTGGCCAACAAACTTTCAATTTAAATTTAAGTGCTAGAATGAATTTGTTTTTATTGCATGTCTTATAGATGCTATTTACTTTGCTTATAAGAGACATTTAAATGCGGGTTTTAATGCAAAATTTCCAAGGAAATGCATTACAGACCACAAGTCCAAAACAACAGCAATTAAAATAGTATGAATATAGGGTGTTTTTTTGAGTTTGTAATTTGAATTTTATTGTTGCTCAGAAGTGTGAAACTTAATCTGAAAGCTAGAAATTTTTAGCTCAACACTGAATAAAAATAATAATTTTTTTTTTTAGATAAAGCTTTACTTCTAATTATAAACTTAAAATTTTATCAAAATAAAAAAAAAATATTTTCAAAAATTATTTTTTTTTTTACTTTAATGAAGGTAAACGATTATTAGCAATTGATGACCAAAATTCTTAAGCCAATATTTAAGATTTTTTAAATTTTTTAAGAAATAGTTCTTGAAAAAGCAATTTTTTTTTTTAAATATGTTCTAAATAAAAATAACAAAATCATTTAAATTATCATCGAAACTTTAAAAACTACTGCAAAAAATAAATTAAAATGCAAATAAAAAAGTGTCAATATATAGGGTGTTTTCATTTAACTTGTAATTTAAATATTTTGTTTTCTAGAAGAGCACATCTTACTTTCAAAGCCTCAAATTATTAGCTCAGAGTTGGATGATAAAAATTTAAATTAAATTAAATTATTAATTATTTTTAAATTAAAATTTGATGAAAATGAGAAAAAACTGGCTTAAAAAGTTTTTTTTTACCTATTGAAGGAAAATATTATTAGCAAATGATGACCAGAATTCTGGACCCAACATTTCCGACTACTTTTTAATTGTTTAAGAACATTTAAGAATGTAGAACTAAGCTTCCTATAGCCTTATAGAAATCCCAATTTAACAAACTGGCAACTATTTCCTTCCAAGTGTTTTAATTGCTATCAATTGCTTTTCAAACTTTAGAAAATTTTTTAACTTTCAGATTTTGCAGTAGAAGGTTTCAATTGAAACTTGCTGTTATTTATATATATCTATTTTTTTTTTGATTATTATTAATTAGTGAAGTTAATTATTATCTTACAACAGACAGATTCTAAATAAAATATGAAAAAAAAATGGCGGACGTAAAGTCGGGCGCGGACGACTTTAGGATACCCTGTACCACTAGCTTGTAATAAAGTCCGATTTCTTCACAAAAAACCAAAAACAGAAGAATTTTTAAGCAAAAATTTTATTTTTGACCGATCGTTCCTATGGGAGCTATATGATATAGTCAACCGATTTCAATAAAATTTGACACGGTGCTTAAATACCTTAAAAAAGATATGAACGCCAAAGTTATTTCAAATATCTTTACAAACAAACAAAACACATCGAATTTTGTATAAAAAACGTGTTTTTGGACCGATTGGTCCTATGGGAGCTATATGATCTAGTCAAACGATTTGGATTAAATTTGGTACAGTGCTTAGGAACTATAAAATACTCACGAATGTCAAATTTGGTCCCAATATCTTAACAAACAAACGAAACACAACAAATTTTGTTAAAAAATCGATTTTTTTGAATATCGGACGTATGGGAGCTATATGATATAGTCAACCGATTTTGTTCAAATTTGGCACATTGCTTAAGTGGTCTAAAAAAATTTCCAAACGCCAAATCTGGTTACGATATCTTTATTAAAAAACGAAATATAGCCAATTTTTCTTTAAAAAAGTTATTTTGGCCGATCGGTCCTATGGGAGCTATATGATATAGTCAACCGATTTTGATCAAATTTGGTACAGTGATTGGGAACTATAAAAAACTTTCGATTGCCAAATTTCGTTACGATATCTTCATAAACAAACGAATTATTCATCTAAAACGCTTTTTTTTGTCGAGGTCGTCTCAAACACCCCCATGGGAGCTATATAATTTATCCCCGATATCAAAAAAATAAAATAAACTTGCCTCCTATGGAATAATATGGGATCTAATGTGAAAGTTTGGTAACTCTAGCTCTTACCATCTCTGAGATCTAGGCGTTCACACGGACGGACAGACGGACGGACAGACGGACAGACGGACATGGGTATATCGACTTCTCTATTCACCCTGATCATATTTTAGGTAACTTTGGGGTGTCTCCGACGTCTCCTTCTATATGTTACATACATTTTCGGCTTGCACAAACTTAATATACCCTTGGACCATACGGTACAGGGTATAAAAAGATTTCGAAGCTGTGAGTATTTCGGATTTGACATTTTCTAATTCGGGAATTTAAAAAAAAACACACCAGCAGAATTTAGCTTTATAGCGGCCTTTTCGAGCCATCCTTTTTTTTTAAACTTTTTAAAATTTTGTATCTTTCAGATTTAGAAGTTGTTAATATTTCGTATATAACATTTTGATATTCTTAAGGCTTTAAAAAAAAAAAACATTTTCTTTCAAATTGAAGATTTAAATTCATTATCGCTCTGACGTTCGCCTAAATGTATCGATTTAAAATACGACTTTATTGCGAATTAAAACGCTTATATGTCGATAAAGAAACTCTTAAAGCTCATTAAACTCCCCTTAAACAATTTACCTTATGCCTTCCTCACAACTACTTTTTAATGCGTCGCTTTATAAAATTTCTTAAGCAACTTAAATCTCTTTAAAAAAAAAAAAACACCCTTTAGTGCTTAAGTAAGAATATGCGGCAAACTTTTAAAATATTTTCCAAAGTTCTTGTTTTGATGAAGTCTTCGTCAACGCTGAAGTTGATGAATATGCGCGAAATTTCCCAACACAAGCCTCCACTACCTGACACGCCCCTCTGCTGGCCCAATGCCAAGACTTTTACATAATGAACTATAAAGTGCATTTTTGCATTGAAGTCTGGCGCAGCGAAAGTTACTAATTAAATGCGCACAAAGCGCTAATAAATCAAAGCGTCGCAGTCGCTGCTGACGGCAACGTCGACGTCACTGTCGCTGTCGACTGCACTGTCGGCTGAGCTGTAATTAATGAAATTCTGCGCCGCTTTGTAAGGAAACTTGCCGACGGCATTAAAATCGCTAAAGGAGCGAACTTTGACACAGTTATTACAGAACAAAAAAAAGAGTAGCTGCGCAGGGCGAGAGGGAACTGCAGCGGGAGCTGCACTGTGGGCCACGTGTGACTTGGGAGCGTCTGACTCTGATTGTGGCGCCACAAAGTTAACCAGCTTGGGATCTGAACGCTTTGTGCAAATGGCAAAACAAAATGCAACTGCAGCGACTTCAAAAAAACAAAAAGAATACCAACAACAAAAAAAGAAATACTAAAAAAATACTAAAAAGGCAAACTTTATGCACTTCAAATTCGTTAGTTCTGTGAAATACAAACACCAGCTGCATATGTATGTGTGTAGGTGTGAGTGTGTGTGTGTACATTTGTGGGCGTTGATGTGCAAGGAAGCGAGAAGCATGAAAAACAAGCAAACGAAAAAAACTGTGGTAAAGTTGTAGATGGGGCATCGCGACTATTAGATACCCTACATAAGCCAGATCAAATTTCGAGTAAGTTCATGCACTGCTTGGCTTTTGTCTCAATTGTAAAAACATTGGAGTGCCTTAGAAACGTCGAGCTTTCTCCGGTCCGTTCTTGTTTTTGAATCTGATCTTATCCCGCGCACTAGGATATTACTTTTGGATACTAATATTATTTTATTAATTGTCGAGCTTTAAATTTTATTAGGGTTAAAGACCGTTTAAAGGTATATAATATATTTTTACGCTTTTTTCTTTTTAAATCTTATTTTCCTTCATGTAATTCGACGAATTATCCAATTTTTTTCCAATTTATTTTTTCGAAATAAAATTACTTTTTGAGGTCCCTTAAAATAGGATATTTTATTAGTGCTGCCTGATCCCAATTTTTAACCATCTAGACATCTAGCCAGAGCTGCATATAGGGTCTAGCCAGAAATATTTTTGAAAGTCTTTTACACCTGGACCAATTTTGAAGTCAATAGCTTTATAAAATAATAATATAAAAATTTTAATTATCTATCTGCCGAAATTGCGTGTTCCAAAAGAAATTTGTCTTGGGTTAATCAGTGAATAATGTGGGATACGTATAGGAGCATATATTATTGTACATAAAACTAAATTTTGAGTCCAGATTACTCTCTATAAATATTTTGTTATTTTAGCTTTGTACAAACAGACATAGATTATTTTTAGAGTGAACTCTAAGGACAAAATTATTAAATTTATACATTTATTTCTATAACGATAATAACAGATTCTATAGAAACCACAAATTCTCTTGGAAAGAAAACCATCATTAGGAAACATTAAAACTAAAAGAAATTAAAACGTGTGATATATTCATTATCCGGGAGCTCCCGGACTTCGAGAAATAAAGATCAGCAAACAAACAGACGTATATGACAATATAAATTTCATTTGCCATTACAAGGTTAAGTTTCTAGGAGAGATCACCTAAGACCGTTCATCATGATGCCATATAAAAAAGAAAGGAAGTAAGTAAATGGTGTGAAGGCAGATGAATAGGAATATAATTGGGTGGGATAGATGGTGGACGCTATCTGCTACTGCTTGATGGCTCTAACCATTGTGAGGATTCGATAAAATTTGCAGGGTTCTAGAAGCAGATCTGCAAGGCGACCTAATGACGCGACACTAATTATTTGGACATTAGAGCCTGCAATATCCTACGAAGATATAAGATCCTGCAGTATCATTATAAGAGTTTTATGAAACATTTCTTTCTACACTTAGTAAATAAAAGTAATAAGATGGCTTTAGTTTTTTGTGGGATCTGTCTATTCACATTAGGGGATCTATCGCCGTTACTTAAGATTTTCTGAGGCTCTTTGCTTCACTTAGGAATCCAGAATTCGTAGTAGTAGTAGTAAGATTTTACACACAACATCTTTTTGCATAAAGTCAATGTACTCTACTTCCCTCTTCCTACAGTGTATAAAAAGAACGCAGCAAACTTTGGCGTTAACTTTGCAATGAGTGTTTTGTTTGAGTGTGTATGAGTATGCAATGAATGCACTCAAGAGTTGCCGCCATGTTAGTGTACTCACACACACTTGTACACCCCCACAAACACACACATGGTGTGTACACATCAAAAAACATCCAAATCAACTCTGACATCGAGACGGTGGTTCGTTAGCCATTGAAATATGATTAAAGTTCTTCAATATATGATTGAATAGTGAATTCCTTCTTTGAGTACTAGTTTGATTTGTAATCAAGTTTTTACATTGAATCGTTTGCAGTCTTTTAGTGCGAATTGAATGGGTTGGGTGATCGTTTTGGATATATTTGAATAATATGGAATGTATCATAAAGAATGTTCAAGGGTATTTTTCATTTTGCCCCCTTTTCCGTTTTTACAATTTCGCAGTGCTGTGGAATTTTTATTTTGCTTCATTTTGCTTTCTTAATATGGGAGAATTATAGGATATATTTTATTTATAAATACTAGTATGCCTACGAGGTGGCTCAAAGAAAAGCGACCTTATATAATCATTATCAAAAAACTGTCTAACATACAAAATTATCGATATATCGCCATTAAAGACACCTTCAAAATTATCGATAATTGCAGCTCTACCTATCCAGCATAACCACTTGTAATTGTTCCGAACTTTTTGAGAATTGATGACAAAAAGATTTCCATATCCGATACAACAATCGCTCTTAATTATCGAAATACGAATAAATTTCAACTGATCTGTTTGTTTACTGTCAAAGATTTTGGAGTCGTTACATAAATTTGCCTTTATAATAAATTTTTAAACAAAATGGGCTTATCTGCCTCAATTTTTCAGTTCCAATAAAACTCAAAAAAGATTCCCATAAATAGGAAAATGCTTTGAAAGAAAAATACCAAGTTAAATAATCATACTATAAACTCAAGAAGTAGCTGCATCTTATTACAAGATACAATATTTTTTTATACGAATTTCGAGTAAAACCCAAAGGAAAGCCAGATACCTATCCCATTTAAATGAATTATGATTAAAGATTTTTAGTATATAAATACTAGATTGGAGCTATTTACATTCTTTGATTATTTATAAAGATTTAAGATATTAATTTCATTATAAGATAATTTTTAAACTAAATTTCGTACAAAAATCAAAAGTTTGCCAAATTTTTCATTCAAGCGATTAAAAAAAAAAAAAAAATCATGGGTACTATAATATCGCAAAATTTCACAGTCCCAAAAAAAGATGGGTCGTGATTATCGAAAAATATAGATTTTCAGGTTCATTGCCCAGATTCGGTTTTTTAATATTTTTTTGGGAACTAATCCGCGGCTAAAAAGCTCCCAGCATTTCAAGTTCAGGCTAGGTAAGGGCGGTTACAGACTAGCCAGCAGACTAAGGCCTAAACCGGCACGTTGTTCACCCTTCCTGAGATAGTCCTGCTAGAAGGATTCCCATTCCGTGGCCTTGATGTAGTTAGCAATCCTCCTCGGACTTATAGAAGCTAGCTCAGCTAGGTTATGACGGAAGTGATTTCCTAGATGCTTATTCCTACATCTATTAAGAGCCTCACTGGAGCTGAAGAAGTGTTCTACTGATTCAAACTCTTCTTCGTCTTTGCAGCTTCTGCAAGAGTCATGGCTGGGAACATTCATTCTGGTCGCATGTGTTCCAACAAACCAGTGTCCAGTGCTCGCTCTGTTAACTGCCGAACACTGCGACCATTTGATTCCCAGAGCTTAATGGATCTTTTTGGGTGAATTTTTGGCCGTATCTAGCAACTGATTGTGCAATGGGGTATCAAGGTTCTGACAGAAACTGGACGTGTTTTAGGTTCAGCAACCCCCCAAAACATATGAAAAACATCGCTGGACTGTCGGTCTTGAAAAAACACTTTGTGGAGTCATTCGAGGTTAGGAAAGAACATAGAGAAGGCCTCATCCTCAGCTTAAGACTGGGGCTATGTTATCATATGATATCGTACGTTGTTCGTTAATCAAAAAATTACTAAAAATTTGATTTTAGATATCAATGAAACTAAGCCAAACCAAATTTTATCGGTGGATCAATAGTGGATTTATAAATCATCATAATAATGTAATGTATGTACATTGTGTATGTTTTGGACTTTGGCCTTAAAAAATACTACATTGTGAGCAATTTCAATATAGTATGTATACTACATTGACCAAAAACTTCCCGGAACTTGCGCTCTCATTAACCTATTTTTCTGCCTCTTTTTTCATGAACTGCAACATCTGTCATTAAAACTTTAAGAAGATTTCCGCGTTTCTTTTGGATCCGCTTAAGTCATTAGGTACAAGATTTGGGCCTCAGAAGTGTCGTTGTAAAGCTAGGGCCGCAAGACCTGAATTTCATTCGAAAACATTACGTCGCAAAAAATGATTTTCAAGACCATTTAGGTAAAAACGGAATGAATATCATCCAACAACTACCGAATTCACCTGATTTTTCATCGTGCGATATTTTCCTACTCGGTCGACTTAAAACATCGCTCTTGGAATACGTTACAGCACCCGAGATGAGGTCATCGAAAAGTCGAAGATGAGTCTAATAGCCCTACCGCTAACCGATTTTAAAAAATGTTTCGAGGATCGGATCAAGGGCTGGCATAATTGTGCTGCAGTCTATTGGGAATTCTTAGAACGGCACAATAACGATTTTGTTGACTTATCTTGTATTTTGGATTTTCTGAATCAGTTCCGGGAACTTTTTGATCAAGTGTTCCTACAGACAAATTATTTATTTTTATTTTTTTGAGTATATTCAAGGAAATTATAAGGGGCTTTAAACTTTGCCTTCTCTCTATATTGCATATATATACAATTCCCTGACTGAATAGCGATCCCCATGCCACTCCCGGGGGCATGACTGTTCGAAAAGAACAGGGACCTACAGTTTATAACCGAATCCGAAAGGCGGTTAATTAATAGAGACTTTCTATCGCTATATTACATATACTTCTTTTTAGAGTATTTTACACACTACAACGCATTCTTTCCCATAATATAACTGCAATAAAATATCGCTTTAAATTTAACCCAGTTCATAAAAAACTGCAACTAAAAACAAACCAAAAAAAAACATCGAAAATAACTAAACTGTGTCAGTTGAAGCAAGTGCACAAATCGAAAGTCAAGAACTACCATTCTCAGAGTTCCAGTTCCTTGCAGTTGTTGCCAAACAGCCATCAACAACCGCATTAAAGTCAAGTCTCCAAGTTGTCCAAACTTTAACTACGATAACAGCTAATTGAAAGCCCACAAAAATTCCCAGAGATATCTAGTCAAGCGTAGCTAAGCTACTCCTATCAATTGTTAATAATTGACGAGTTTGGTCACATTGTTTGCGGCTACTGTAAGAGTTTGTGTATTTGCGGCCATTTTAACTGCAAAACTCTTGGTGCAGATTTCCGCCGTTGTAATAAAGTTATGCCATAAAAAAGTTGCCCTCCAGCTTTTATCGCTATGCCCAAGCGCATCTTCTACAGCTTCCGCCGCCGCCCAAGCGGCAACCGTAACATTTATGAGAATTTATAAGTTTATAAGTTTGCAACAAAATGAGGATGTACAAGAATCCGTAACCTACCTGCCGCCACTGCCGCTGCTGCTGCTGTTCGTGGAAGTTGTCTCCTCCATGGCTGTGCCACGCCATTTTTCTTCTTCGAGAAATTTCAAAAACTTTGTCTTCTTGGCAATAAGCGTTGATTTGACATTTGTGCATTTCTTTCTGCTGGCGCCACCGACTCCCGCATAGCCCAGCAGTGCTGCACCTGCTGCTGCAGCTGTATCCGGTAGATCCATTATATTGCCACTGGCTGAGGCCGAGGCAGAGGCTGTGGCAGCGGCAACAACGGCGGCAGCTGCTGCTGCTGCGACGCTGCTTCTATGTGCCACAGCGTGGGCTGCTGCTCCGGTCAAACACTGAGCCGAGCTATTGTTCAGTTTGTTGTTGTTGTTGTAGTGATTCCTGTGGCTGACATTTTGGCATATGCCGCCATTGGTGGCACCCACACCGCCTCCGCTGCCACAGCTATTGGCGCTGCCGCAATTGAACAATTTCTGCAGCGCTGTTGTTGTCGGTGAACACATTGTGGTTGACATTGATGTAGCATTGGGATTTGCTATGGCTGCCGCTCCTGCTGGTGTTGTTGCTCCAGTTGTTATTATGGTTGCAGTGCCAAAAGTTTTTAATTTATGCTGCAAGTTGCACGCCATACCCAAGCAACTTGCCTCAATTGCATTTCTTGTTGTCGTCGTCGTCGTCGTCGTCGGAGGCGTCGGCATCATGGCTGGCATTGCCGCCATTTTGTTGCAATTTATTTCACGCTTATTTGGCACACCGTCCAGGTGCCCATATGTGCCAAATTCCTGAAATTTCAGAAGAT